>JAJQWJ010000030.1:3610628-4023443 GCA_023637945.1 Phaethornis superciliosus | reverse complement strand
AAGCGGAAGAGGCGGTGGGGAGGGATGGAGGAGCCCGAGATGCAGCTGAAGGTGAAGAAAGGTGGGACCCGAACCGGGACCCGAACCGGGACCCGAACCGGGACCGAGAGAGGAAGGGAGGGAGGGGGGGGGCTGTGGTTCAATGGGTCCCGGCAGCCGCAGAACTCTGGGGGTCTGGGTTGTCCTGTCGCGACATGGCTGGGGTACGACAGGGGGTATCGCGACATAGGTCCTGCGGGTCGTGACAGAGAAGCCGGGGCGACAAAGGGTTGGCGGTGACAAGGTGTGTGGCAGGGGGGTGACAAAACCCTGCAGCCACCGCCGGGCCCCCAGAGGCGCGGGATGTCGCGATAGGCCGTGTCGCGATAGCAGCCCGGGGTTTGGGGCAGGCAGAGATGGAGGAAGGGGGGGACAGGACCCTCCCAGAGCCCCCTGAGGCTCCTGAAACCCTCCCGGAGTCACCCGGGAACGGGGAGGGGGGGGGGGGGACCCGGGGGCTATGGGGGGGGGAGGGGACCCAGACCCCCCCAAAGGGCTCAGAGAAGGGAAAAAAATTCCCAAATATTCCCTGGAAACAGCAGACCTGGGGATGGGGAGTGCTGGGTTGGTTGGGACAGTGACAAAGTTTGGGGGGGGAACCTTTTCCTTTCCAGGTTGCTTCTTATTTTCCGTTAATTTGGTTGTTGAAAGTTTTTTGTGGTTTTTTTTCTGGATTTTTTCCCCCCCCCCCAGTGACAGATAAATTCACAGAGAGCGTGTACCTGCTGGCCAACGAGCCCTCGGTGGCACTGTACAGACTGCAGGAGCACGTCAGGAGGTCCCTGCCAGAGCTGGCACAGCACAAAGTGAGGGAGTTTTTGGTTTTTATTTCCTTGGGAGCCACCAGAAAAATCCCTTCCCTCCCTTGGAACTCATCCCTGATTCCCCAGCCTTAGAGCTGGGAAGAGGGGGGAGAGCAGGGAGGGGGATGTTGCAAATTCACCCCTGGGGGTTGAGGGGGGGGGGAACCCAAACCTAAAATAATTTGGGTTGGGAGGGACCTCTCAAAGGTCCTGCAGATGGGATGAGGCCACCCTCACCCAGATCAATAAAATCCTAAAAGAATTGGGGTTGGGAGGGACCTCTAAAGGCTCCCCTCACCTGGATCAGGTTGCTCAGAGCCTCCCCAAACCTCACCTTGGGCTCTCAACCCCCTCCTGGGGCAACCTGGGGCAACCTCTCCCAGTTTTCCATTGCCCTCAGGGTTCAGAACTTTTTCCTCCCATCCCATCTCCTTTTAAACCCATTTCCCCTCACCCCATGGGGACAAAGTTATCACCTGCCCCATCCAGGGCTGTTCAATCCCATTCCCCTGGCCCAGCCTGAGAGATTTTTTTAAATTTTATTTCATTCCTGTGATAAAAGAAGGGGGAGCAGGAGGGAAGGAGCTCCAGGAGGCAGAGCAGGGTAATGAATTGCATCTCCCAGCTGTCTTCCTCCTCAGCCTTGGTGTCCTTCCCCCTCTCCTGCCAGTCAGGATTCATTAGGAATGATGTCTCAGGAATAGATTACTGCCTCATGGCTATGCTAATGTGCTGTCAGGCCCCATTTTTCACCCCTGCTTCCCAGCCCTGCTTCCCAAATTAACCTGGATGGTGACACTTTATTATTTCAATTATTTATGAACGTTTTCCCCTGGCAGGGATGCTTGGACAGCACAGCCAGGTGAGGCAGGGTGGGAAGGTTATTCCCCAGCTGTCACTTGGCTCCTCAGTTCATCAAGAGAAACCCCAGAAAAGGAAATGGAGCAAATTGGAGGACAAATGCAGAGGGAAAGGATGAGTTTCCATCTCAGAAGGGGTGAGGGGCAGCCCAGAAAGTCCCTGGTGGAAGTGGCAGCTGGGAGAAGGCCCTGCCCACAGAGCACAGTGTTTGGCAGCAGGTTTTGGGCCAGGGAAAAGCCTCTGAAACCCTTTGCTCCCCTCATTTTCCCTGCTCCTGGCAGTTTGCTTTGGGGAACTTCCTTCCTCAGCAGCAGCCCAGCCCAGGGAATTCTCTTTTCCTGCTTTTTTCCACTGTCTCCCTGGGGAAAAGGATTTGCTGCCATCCTCCAGGTGCCAGGAGCAAACCCATGGGGACTTTGGGGTCCTTCTGGGTGACCTCAGCCACCACAAACAGGAGGAGCTTTGGGGTTTTGGTGGTTTCAGCCTCCCAGCATCCCCACTGCTCCCCTGGTGTGGCAGGAGGAAGAGGGCAAGGAAAGGATTTGTGGCAGCTGGAAGCTGGTGTCACCTCCCCAGCTCTTCCTTTTGGTTTTTTTCCCCAGCATCAGGTTTGGGATCTCCTCCCTTGTTGGAAACCAGTCCCTGGGATGAACTGGGAGGGTTAAACCCCACCAGTGACCTGCCTGCTGCTGGGTAACAACCTCATGGCCCAGTTCCCTCTCTTGCCTTTCATCCCACTCCCCTTTTTATCCCAGTTTCAGGCAAAGCAGGCTTGAGCCCAGGAGAGAAGAGGGCTCTGCCCCCAGCCCAGCATCCAGTTAGGGGGGGCTGGAAATTCTGGGTGGTTTCTGCCAGAACCTGGGACAGGAAGGTGTCAGCAGGGCTGGGCAGGGTTGTCAGGTTTTATTTAAATCAGAGCAGAGGCACTGGAGTGAGGAGCTTTCAATTCTTTAGAAGGGGGTGGGGGGAAAAAAAAAATTTAAAAAAAAAAAATCTCTGTGTCCATTCACAGGTAATTTAGTCCTGAGATGGAGGGGATGAAGAAAGGGAACAGGATTTATTGGTGGTTTCCAGCTTCCCCTGCAGCAGCTCCTGAGTTCTCCTGAGCTGCAGCCTTTGGAATGCCCAGGGGGTGAAACCTAGGGGAGGGGGGGAATAAAAAATTTAAAAAATAAAGGGAAGGAGGGGACTGGGAGCAAAGTTTCTGCCAGGAGGAGGTGAGCTCCAGGCCTGGACAAACCAGCAACTTTCTGTGCTTTGGGGAAAACAAATCCTCTTAATCCCTTCCCACCCTCTCCAAGTCTCTGAGCAGCTTCAGCACCTCCCTGGTGAGGATGTGAGGCCCTGGCTGCTGAGCCCTGCTCCTCACTCAGCAGCCTTCCTGCCTTCTCCCTGCTTTTTGGAGAACTTGGATCTCCTCTTTAATTTATTTCCAAGCACCAGGAATGTGTCCTTGGGTCTGCTTTGAGTGCTTAAACTGCATCCAAGGACGTGGCCATCAGGAAAAGATTAAGGAGGAGCTCCAGGGAGAGGCTCCTGTTCCTGATTAAGGCCACGAAAATCCCAGGAAGTGATGGGAGTGCTGGGAACAGACATCACTGGCTCTGAGGCTGGGAAATGATGGAAATCTCCTGGTGCTCAGGCTCTGCCTGGCTGGTAAAGCTCATCTGCCACTTCTTGGAGAGCACAGAGGGAGGAGCTGCAGGCAAATCCCTGCCCCTTGTGCAGCTGCATCCTCCCAGCAACCAGTACAGCCCTGGAAACTGGGACTGGACCTGGGAACGAGTGTGGAATCTGCTGAGTTGTGAGCCCAAAGCTCTCCAAGCAGGGGCTTGGGTTTTTTGTGGGTCAAGCATCCTGCTGCAGGGCAGAGATTTCAGCAGCAGGAGGGATTTGGGCTGCAGTCCAAACTCCTCACAGAAAGAACCCTTTGGATTTCCTCTTGACCCAGCAGAACAGGCTGGAGATTTTAGCTCCCATCAGCAACGTGTTTTAAAGAGCACCCAAACTACCTGAGGATTTTATTTTATTTTATTTTATTTCATTTTATTTTATTTTATTTTATTTTTAAATTATTTTATTTGAAGTAGTTATCTATTGAGCTGCAACCTCTGAGTCCAGCTGCTCTGCTGCTGGGATTTGGGGAGCTGTTTGGTTTCCCCTTTCCTTGGAGCTTCTTTCTCTGAGCTGTGCATGATGCCTGGAGCCAGTGGGATTCTCCATCCAACAAATTTCCCAGTGCAAAGCTCCAGCTGGTGGAGCAGGTGACTTCCAGGCTGGGTCTGTCCAGCACCCACCTAACCCTAAGCCCTTCTCCTCTTTTTCAGTCTGACATGCAGAGCTGGGAGGAGCAAAGCCAAGGAGCAATCTACACGGTGGAGTATGCCTGCAGGTACTGCTCCAGGCAGGAGGGGAGGGCTTGTAGCAACTACATGGAGGCTTCCTGGTGTAAGACTTGCCCACCCTGTAGTAAATCCCCCCCATTTGTGCCCAGCAAGGTGTCTGGCTCAGCCCCAGACTCAGGAATCTCATGGTCCTGGTTGGCCCCAATGGTCCTGAAGATCTTTCCCAACCAGACTGATTCTGGGCTTACATTCTCCAGCACAAAACCAAGGAGGGGGGGGAGTTTATTCCCAGTCCTCTCCAGGTGCTCTAAACCTTTGGAAATCCTCACCCCTCTCCCTCCACCCTTTTTTTTTCTCCTTCCAGTGCCATCAAGAACATGACAGACAGCAGTGTGTACTTCAGGAGCATTGACACTCTGCTCAGACATGCCATAGCCCTGAAGGACCAGCTCAATGCAGCTCAGAGTCACAGGTAGGGGAGGTGACACTGCCAGTCTGTCTGAGTGACCCTGGGGCCTGGCAGGGACTTTGCTTGATGCAGGATACCTCAGTAATACCATTCCAGGCTTTTTTTTTTTTTTTTTTGTGCTGCTTGCCTTCCACTCATCCCTCTGCCTTTGTTCCCTGGGGAGCAAGTCTTCTCCTTTACAAAAGGGTTGCTGGAAAAGAATTTCTTTCCCTGGGTTTGGGATTGTGTGGCACAGGAAAACCTTGGTTTTGTGGGAGGTGTTTGGAGCAAGGGGATGCTGCTGAGGGGGGGTGGGTGTGAGGGGGCCTTTGCTGCTTGTCCAGGACAGAACCAATTTTCTTTGTAGTCATTTTCTGTCCTCTTGTCACCGGTGGGGCTCTGGTTGGGCAGAGAGGAGAGGAGTGCTAACAGAGTCTCAATGCCTTTTTCTACCTTGGCAGTGGAGCTACAGCTGTTAAAAACCAGCACCCAGCAGATCAGGAGCCCACTGGGTTTGTCTCTGCCCAGAGCAGGGTTGGGTTGGGAGTCTGAGTGGCCAGGAGGGAGAACATTCCCAAATTCCCCTCCCTGACAGAGCCACCACAGCAAACAGAGAACCTCTGTCTCTGCAGAATGACTCTGCCTGTGACACTTCTGGTTCAGGTCCTGTCATTTCCCAGTTGCCTGCATGCTGGGGGTCACATTCTGCAGCCCAGAGTGGGGTTTGTGGGTTTTGTGGCTGGGAAGATTGCTGTGCCCACCCCCACACTGCAAGGTGGGATTGAGCCCATGCTGCTCTCCTGCTGCAGACAGGGAGTTTTGCTTTGAAGCAGCCCCTGGGCTTTCAGAATTTTGTGCCTGCCTGCCAGACATGACTCTCTCTTTCTTTTTACAGCACCCTTGCCCCACAAGCCAAGAATCCTCCAGCCAGTTCCTGATGTCAGACAAGGCTGGCAGCCCCCTGCAGCCTTCTCCAGCCACAGGGAGGAGGGAGAAACCACCTGGGATGCTGCCCCAAGGCCCCTGCCTGCATCTCTGCTCCTGCAGGAGCAAATCCTGGGGGCAGGAGTGCCTTTGGGGTGCACTTGTGTCCTTGTCCCCATTTTACAGAAGGGAAATGGGCTGGATCTGCATTTGTCTGTCTTCTCCTAGCAGCCTGCCATCGAGGTGGTGGTTGGTTTGTTGGTTGTTTTTTTTTCTCTCTCTCTACCTCTTGGCCACAGAAATCTCTCAGAAAAAAAACCCAAACAAACACCAAACTAGGTCTTGCTTTCAGTATTTTGTAGATGCTTGTGTGAAGACGTAATGGAGACACACTTCAGCTTTGTGCAGGAGGCATTCTGCAGGGGGAGGTTTTCCTCTGTGTGCCAGGGAGTTGATGAGATTGGTTTTAGTGAGAACAAAAATAAAAAGAGAAGGAAAAAAAAAATGTTCTGTCTAAAACCTTCCCCTGTTGCTCACTCGGGCTGGGGGGTCTTGGATCCTGCTGGCTCTGTGTGTTTCAAAGGGCATGGAGCAAAACAAAGATGTGTGGAGTTGGAGCCTTTCAAGTGGAAAAATAAAAAATGGGACACTTTTTTTTTAAAAAAAAAAAAGCCCAGAAAAAGGACTTTCTTCATCCCCTGTCAAGCAGTGGGAAGCAGAGCTGTACAAAGAGCTTTGGAGGTGACTTGGAAAAGAATGCAGCTCCAATGTTAATATCTCCTGAAACCCACAGGTCTGCTCTGCTCAAGTATTTACCATGGCTGCAGGGATCAAACCAGTGCTGGACACAGATCCCAAAGAAATTCCTCTGGCTCCACCTTGCTTCTTGCTCCTCCATCACCTCCCTCTGGTTTGTAGCCTGGCTGGGGCTGGGGGGATGAAGAGCCTTGGTGTAGTGCTGGCTCCTAGGACACAGGAGGGTCCTCGTTTGTGGGGGGACAAGTGCCAGCAGCTCCTCAGGTGACAGCAGGGACTTGGGGCAGGCTGGGAGTGGAGGGGACATCTCAGTAACAGCAGCAAAGAGGCTGGGGCTGCCCGGGAGGATGAGGATGAGGATGGGAGAGCTCCCTGCTGCTCTGCTGAGACAAGACCTGTTTGAAGCTCTCAAGAGAGACACAGATCTTGGCCCTGCTTGCCTGGGAGGAGATGAAAAGGTTCCACTCACACCAGAGTCGAGTCCTTGCCCGAGGCTCCGGGTTTCCGTGCCAGCACATTCCTCATTTCCTGCGTGATCCCACTCCAGGGCTTCCCCTGAGCCTGCAGCAGCCCTGAGCCCACTGCCAGTGTCCTGTGGGTCCTGCTCAGGTCGTAGCTTTCCTTCTCAGAGCAAATCCCAGGGCTGGCTGAAGAGGTGAGGTTGCTGCTGGCCGGGGAGCCCGGCTGAGATTTCCCTCCTGGGAAAGGGGGGAAGGAAAATTCCCGGTGGAGCTCTGCTCGGGAAGCAGCCACGGTCTTGTTGTTGAGGTCACTGCTGGAGGATTCCCCAGGCTGGGCTGAGTCGTTTTCATACAGGGTGTGAGAAACCTCGGAGGGGTTGGGGGGGGGACACTTGGGAAGCCCGGATCAGGGCGTGTGTCACCGTGATGAGCAGGACAAGGACACCAGAGGAGAGGATGCAGGCGCTGGCAATTCCTGCCTCCAGCTCAAAGAGCAGCAGCATGTAGATGGCCAGAGCTGGAAGGAAAGGAGGAGGCAAAAGAATAGGGAAGCATTAAGGTTGGGAAAGAATCATTAAGGTTGGGAAAGAATCATTAAGGTTGGAAAAAGAATCATTAAGGTTGGAAAAAGAATCATTAAGGTTGGGAAAGAATCATTAAGGTTGGGAAAGAATCATTAAGGTTGGAAAAAGAATCATTAAGGTTGGAAAAGAATCATTAAGGTTGGAAAAGAATCATTAAGGTTGGAAAAAGCCCTTCAAAACTTCTTGAGGAACCAACACGACCTGTGAGCTTTGCAAGGCTCACCCAGCCCAGAAGGTTTAGGGGAATTTTTGAGCTGGCAAAACCATTTGGAACCCAAAGCCCCTGTTGAAGGGGAATGTCAGGAGCTCCCTGGGGGGACACTGAGCACTTGCCTGCCAGGTAGACAGAGACCCCACAGCAGAACAAACCGATGGCAGCGTGACGAACCATCCGGCTGTCCAGGAGGAACCAGTCTGCCCTGCGAAAAGGAGGAAAAAATCCAGGTTTGGGGGTGCTGCTGGCCCTGGGCTCAGCACAGGAAGAACACTGGTGCTCTGCTCTGGGCTGAGAAACTGGATTTTTGTATGGAGGGGAAGTTCAGAGCCTGGTTGCAAGCCCAAGGATCTCAGCAGGATGGGATTTTCCTCCTGGCTGGGCACAGCTCTGAGCTGCCACCTTCTCACGGAAGATTTTGGAAGAATTCTGAAATTTCAAACTTTTCTTGCCTGGTTTGAGTAAACCAGATGGGGTCGGGGGGGCTCAGGAGAGAGAAACAGCTGGAGGCTTTCTGCAGGTGATGTGCCCCTGCTCAGCAAACCCTGAAGAGCTGGGACCTGTCCCATCTCCCCCCTCCCAGGGTGACAAGTGGCACTTTGTGTGAAGCAGGGCCAGGTTCTGTCCTCAGCTCGGATTTCAGAGCTTTTGTCTGGAGGGGGCTTGGTACTTGAATTGTCTTGAAACCACATGAAAAGGACCTGTTCCTTTCCACCAGGGCTTTTGTTTCCCACCCATCACCCACCTCTGGGCTTCCCCCCCCCCCTACTCCAAACCCCCCTTGGGCCTCTGAGGAGCTGGATTGACCTGGAAAACTTGGGTCCTGGCTGGGCTTTGGAGGCTGCTGTCACCCTAGGGTGCCTCCAGTAATTGGGAGAGGGATCAGGGGGGTGCTGGGTGACTCCCAGGGGTTTGGAAACCTGATGGACCAGGATGCTGGGAAGCCACAAATGGTCCCTTGAAACAACAGGGCGGGGTGCAGAAGACCTCGCTGATCCCACCAGCCACCCCCAACCCCCCCCCCCCCAAAAAAAAAAAAAAAAAAACCACCAAAAAATACAAAACAAACAAACAAAAAAACCCAGGGAGCTGTTTGGAAACACAACACATCAGCACAAACCTCCTCCTCCTGACTGGACCAGGATTTGGGAACTGGGCAGCCAGGGATGCTGTGTGCTGGCTCAGCCTCCCCCCTGGGGTGGCCTGGCCCCCTCCTGGGCTTGTGGTAGCCCCTTGGCTGTTGCCACCCGCGTGGAGAAGTCGTTAAGAGCCCCTGGAGCCGGCGGGGAAGAGCAGGGGCTTTGTTTCCCTAATTACCTGAGTCGGGGCTGGAGGATTAGCGAGGAGGGGAGGAGGGATTTTGTTTGGAGCTGGCATTGAGCGCAGCTCTGAGAAGCGGAGCCGTAATGCGGGGTGACAGCCCCAACGTGGGAAAGGTCCCCGGGACGTGAGCGGGTCCCCTAATGACACCAGCACCCGGCTAACAGTGTCCCCTGGCACCAAGGAGAAGGGCTGTGTCCTGCTTGGGGACAGACCGCCATCTCTGTGTCCCCTAAACGGGGCTTTGCCCTCCCAAACATTAAAAAAAAAAAAAAATAATAAAAAAAAAAAAAAATAAAAAAATAAAAAAAATCAATTCAGATGGCTGCTGGGGAAACTGAGGCACGGCCACATTAAGTCACCCCAACCCAGGGCTCCCAATGCTTTCCACCTCCTGCAGCAAAGCCAAATCCAGCCCGGGGAGCTCTGACTTTCCCTGTCACCATCATCTGCTTGTTTCTTAGCCCTGTTCCTCTCTCACGCTCAAGATTCTCTAAGTTGAACCCAACAGCTCCAAAAATCGGGGTTTCACAGCCCAAATCGCAGCGAAACTTAGAGCCTGCTGGGGAATTTGCTGCTGCAATAGTTTTCCAGCGGAAAATCTGCTCGCCCCTCAAAAGAAACGAAGTTTGCTAGGGGGGGGACTTGGTGTTGAGCAGAAATATTTTGTTCTCCTTTTTTAATGAGTCCCCGAAGCATCAGCTTCCCTTGGAGGATGCTGAGAGGAGATGGTGCCACTCCCAGAGCCTGAGGGGCTAATTAGGACCCAAACCAACTGCTGAAAAGTTATTATATTATCATTATTTTTCAATTAAGTCCAGGTGGTCCCAAAATGCCCCCGTGGGGAGCGGGGGGACCTCCGTGTACAGATCAGTTGCCCCCAAGATGCTTTTAAATCTCATTATTTGCGGGTTATTGTTTGGTCTGGGGGTTTTGTTTGTTATTTGGCTGTGTTTGTTTGGGGGTTTTTTAACTTTAAAGCCAGGAGTGAAGCGGGGCAGAGGAGCCACCCAAATCTCGGCTGAGGAGGGAGGGGAGGATTGGGTGGGATCCATCACCCCAAGGCTCGGCAGGCACCGCACGGGGGGGGATTTTGTGACACCCAAGTGCCAAGCATGGGTCGCCCCCCCTTTAGCAGGGGCAGGGACAAGGGGGCCCTCAGCAAAAGTGAGATCTTGGGGTGCAGGAGGTGCCACCGAGGGGACCAGCACCCAGGGCACCCTCCTTGCACCCCTCCTTCCCTCCAGCACCCTCCTTCCCCTTTCTCTGCAGCCCCCCAGGACCCCCCCCCCCCCCTCCCCGACATCCCCGGGGCTCCGCTGTCCCCCGTACCCCCCCTGGCCCCCCCAAACCTTGCTGCACCCATCACCTCCCCGTCTTCCCAAACCCCGCCGCCCCTCCACAAGCCCCGCTGTCCCTCGCACCCCCTGCACCCCCCAGTCCCGGTGTCCCGGGTGTCCCGTGTCCCCCCCCGGGGCTCTCACCGCTCGGGGCCCCCCTGCACCCCCCAGTCCCGGTGTCCCTGGGTGTCCCGTGTCCCCCCCCCCGGGGTTTTAACCGCTCGGGGCCCCCCTGCACCCCCCAGTCCCGGTGTCCGGGGTGTCCCGTGTCCCCCCCCCGGGCTCTCACCGCTCGGGGCCCCCCTGCACCCCCCAGTCCCGGTGTCCCGGTCTGTCCCGTGTCCCCCCCCCCGGGGTTTTAACCGCTCGGGGCCCCCCTGCACCCCCCAGTCCCGGTGTCCCGGGGTGTCCCGTGTCCCCCCCCCGGGGCTCTCACCGCTCGGGGCCCCCCTGCACCCCCCAGTCCCGGTGTCCCGGGGTGTCCCGTGTCCCCCCCCGGGCTCTCACCGCTCGGGGCCCCCCTGCACCCCCCAGTCCCGGTGTCCGGGGTGTCCCGTGTCCCCCCCCCCGGGGTTTTAACCGCTCGGGGCCCCCCTGCACCCCCCAGTCCCGGTGTCCGGGGTGTCCCGTGTCCCCCCCCCGGGGCTCTCACCGCTCGGGGCCCCCCTGCACCCCCCAGTCCCGGTGTCCCGGGGTGTCCCGTGTCCCCCCCCCCGGGGTTTTAACCGCTCGGGGCCCCCCTGCACCCCCCAGTCCCGGTGTCCCGGGGTGTCCCGTGTCCCCCCCCGGGCTCTCACCGCTCGGGGCCGCGCTGCCCCCGGCCCAGCTCGGTGCTGAAGTAGCCGTGGAGGAGGCAGAGGAGGAGGCAGCTCAGGTTGAGCACCAGGCAGAGAGCGGCCAGCACCGCCGATACCGGCAGCAGAACGGCGGCCGCAGCCTCCGGTAGAGCCCCCCGACCGGGACCGACACCGGCACCGGGACCGGTGCGCCCCGACGGCAACTGGAAAATGAGGCTGGAAGCCAGCAGGGCCATGGCGGCTGCCAATGTCCCGAAGAGCAGCAGCACCGTCAGGACCCGCTGCGGGTAAGTGGAGGGCATGGCGGAACCGGGACCGGGTACCGAGTGGAAAAGGCACCGGGAAACCGGGAGCACCGGGAAGCGGGCGGTAACCGGACCGGCAAACCCGCTCCACGGCCCTGAAGTTGCGTGTGGTTCGGTGCCGGGGCTCCCGGGATGAGGAACCAGGAACCGGCACCGGGCCGGGAGCACCGCTCGGTCCCACCGGGTGTTCCCCTCCCTCCCTGGCCCGGGCCCGGCCGGGGCGGGTCGGTTCTGCCTCCCGGTACCGCCCAGCGGCTCTCCCGGACCGGGACCCCTCCCCGGGAGGCTCCGCCCCAAGCCCTGGAAGGGGCCCCGGAGCCCGGGGGGGTCCATCCAGCCCCCTCCCACCCCCACGGGGCCTCGGAGCCTCTTTGGAGGCTTGGGGGGGACGGATGAAGGGAGCCGAACCGGGGAGGCCCAAGGGGTCCATCTGGGCTCGGGTGGATGGACAGAGGGATAGGGAGGTGCTGCATCCTGCCACCCCCCCCCCAGTGCCCAGGGTCAGCCCCCGTTTCCCGGGAAAATCCTGGAATGGACCCCAAGTAAGCTCGGTATGGAGCGATGGGAGGGGGCAGGGTGGGGGCCTGATCCTGCTCCCCCATGTTCAGCCCCCGCCTGCCACGGGAACATCCTTGGCAGACTGGGAGTGACACTCCCCCCTCCCCTAAGATGTCCCCAGTCCCACAAGGCTGAGAAAGGCCCCACCAGCCCCTGGCCCTTGGGGCCAGCACCGGTTTCCCGTGGCTTATAAATATCCTGGGAAGCACAAGTGCCTTTTCCCCCGGGATCCATCCCACCAGCGGGCTCCCCGTGGGAATCGGGGAGGATTTGTGGAGGATTAATTCAGGAAAATTCCCTCTACAGGACACCTGATACCTTGGGAAAGACCCCGCACCTTGGGAGCAGTGGGGAAACTGAGGCAGGGGGTTCCCCACTCATTCCCACCCCCCAGGACACCCGTGTCCCCTGTGTTAGAGACGGGGGGACATCAGGATTGGGCTTTTCCTTGGCTCTTTTGGGGACTCTGCCAGGGGACAGGCTGTGTCACCAACTCTTCCAGCCTGGTGGCATCAGCTTTTGGGCTGGTGCCCGAGCCTGGCTGTGGGACCAGGACGGGGGTGGCCTTGCTGTCTGGCAGGGTTGTGGCCCTCCTGGCCTTCCCATCCTGTGTGGGTGGCTCCTGCTGGCACCCTCTGCTCCGGCCGGAGCCGTGTGGGACACGGGGCTATTTTGGAAGTCGGTGTTGTTGGCCTTGGCAGACAGAGTGGGGTTTGGCTCCCGGCTCCTTTCCAGCTCTGTTTGCATTTTTGGGCTGGGGGGGGGGTGGGGGGGAGGTGGATGATGTTGATCCCCAGATGCCTGTGTCCCTGGCAGTTGTCCCCATGTCCCCACACCAGCTCCTGGTGACAAGGCCTCTGTCCATTCCCTGTGACAGAGGTGACAGAGCTCAGTCCTGTCCCACTGGCCGTGTCACTTGGGGTGTGAGGCTCAGCCCTGTGCTCCCAGAAGTTCTGGCTCCCCGAAATCCCAGGATTTGAAGGCAGGAAGGACCTCCAGAGGGAGCTCAAAGCTTTCAAGTTGCTGACCTGGAGCTGGGGGTCCAGGCAGCCCCCAAGCTGTGGGTTCTGGCTGGGAAAAGCCACGAGGTGAATGTGAGGGGACAAGCAGGGAGGTCTCAAGCCCCAGGCAGGCAAAGGGTCACCCTGAGTGTCCCCAAACCCTGTCCCAGGGCAGGATGGGGCAGCCAGATGTGTTGTCTCAGGTTTTGCAGCTGCCAGGATGCTGCTCTGAGATGCTGTGGCACTTCTGCTCTCCCTCCCACCTCCTCTTCAGGAGCAATTAAGATTATGAGCAGGGCTAATTAACAGTCTGATAATTGCACTCCGAAGCTCTCTATAAATCGTGAGCTTTAAAAGCTGATTTAAGAAAGATGTGTCCTCTGCCAGCAGCCTGAACAGAAAGCCTGGTCCTGCATCCCTGTCTCTCCAGCCCTTCTTCCCGAATTCCCAAGGGCTGGAACAGGACCCCTGGCCTGGCTGGGGTGGAAGGACATGTCCCTGTCCCTGGAAGGACATGTCCCCTCCTCAGGGCTGGTGTGGGAGCCGATTTCCAGGCAGCTTTTCCTAACCCCCTTCCCACCTGCAGCCTGGAAGGCTCCGCTCACATAGGGGGAGCTTGGGAATTGCATCAGTAAACAGGGATGTTCCCTGTGGGAATCCCACCCCGAGCAGCTCCCAGACAAGAGGTCATGGAGCAGCATCCACCTCCCTTCCCTCTGCAGAGCCCTCACGGAGTCATCTTCAAAGCTTTTGGGACAGAGGTTCCACAGCCACCTGGGGCCTCTGCTCCCTCCTCGAGGTGCTCCAGCACAGAGCAGGATTCTGTCACCTCCTGGGGCTGGGCTGGAAGGACATGTCCCCTGGATTGTCCCAGGTGGCACCAGGACCTGTCCCTCTGCTCCATGCTGCCTTTGGGGGACACACAGTGGGTTTGGGTTGGGTTTTTTTTTTTTGCCCCAGCAGCCATAGGGAGGTTTTGCTCAGCATCCCCGGGCATTTCCTCACAGTGTCCCTCAGGTTGTGTCACTGTGGTTTAGGGTGACAGCCCAGGGACAGGGTGTCCAAAGTGGGGACACTTCATTTACAAAAACAAAAGTCAAAACCAAAAAAGGGACCCGGTTGGGTGGTTCCTTTCCGAACTGTGTAACCAGTGGTGGCTTTCATGCTAATGAGATTTATTTGTCACTGTGGTGTCCCTGAGCCCCTGGGGACCTTGGAGACCCCAGGGACAGGCATCCCCCCCCCCAATCCTGTACTCGAGGGGGCTGGCAGTGCCGGGGGGATCTCCTGAAACCAAGATGGGGCTCAGAGGTTTTTTTGTGCATGGAGATTCCCCCATCTCATCCGGAACCTGAGCAGGTGAGGGCACAGCATCCCCCCGAAACCCCCCCAAATTTCACCTCCATCCCACCCCCCCGAATTCCCACAGCCTCACCCACGTCCCCCCTGGCCGAACCCCTCATTCAAACCCCCCCAAATCCCCTCATCCTCCTCCTAAAGCCCAAATTCCCCCCATTCCAGCCCCCGAAATGCCCCAATCACCTCCCCCAGTCTCCCCCGCACTTCACCTTCGCCCCGCCCCTTTCCCCGTTATGGGCGGGGTTATGCAAATCACACAACAAAATCTACCAATAGGAAGAGTGCCCGACGTCCGTATGCAAATACACATCCGGAGTGGGCGGGGTTATGCAAATGTAGACGGCGCGGCTCTGGCTGGCAAGGGGCAGCTGCGGGAACGCGCAGCGGGACCGGCACCGGGATTTGGACCGGCACCGGAGCCGGGATTTGGACCGGCACCGGGATTTGGACCGGCACCGGAGCCGGGCACCCGCGGCCGAACCTGCGGGAGCTGCCGAGGCCGGAGAGGCGGTGTCCAGGTGCGTGTCCGGTGCGGGGAGAGGGATCCCGCACTCACCCGGAGGAAGGGGGGAGTAGAAATTCCGCTCCGGTACCACCGGTACCGAGGAGGTGGGGGGAGCGGTGGCTGCCGCACTCCCCGTCCCCCATCCCTGAGCCCCGGCGGGGTTGCGGGTGGCCCCACGCACTCGCCCCGACGGGACGCCCGGTGCCGGTTCCGGGGAGGTGTCGGTGTGGGCCGGTTCGGCGCCCCACGGGCTGCCCGGCCCCGGCTGAGCCCCCGGCCCCCGCCCCGCTGTCTGGGGATGGCGGGCTATAAAAAGCCTGCGGTTTGCGCCGCGCTCGGCCCGGTTATTTTTACTCCTCTCTGTGCAGGGAGGAACGCCCGGGTTTAACCCAAAAGTGCAGCCTGGGTGGCAGCCGCCCTGTCCCGGTCCCCTCCCTCCTCCCCGGTCGCCTCCCGGGTCCGCCGAGGCCTTCGGGCGCTGGGCTTGAGGGGAAACTGAGGCACGGAGCTGTTGAGGGGAAACTGAGGCACGGAGCTGTTGGCTCGATGTGGGGCCGCAGGGCTGGGACATCCCCGGTAACAGAGCCAGGGGTTGGGGTCACCGGGGGTTGGCTGGGGTGGCAGCTCGTGCCAGCGGGTGGCATGTCCCTGTGTCACCTAGTGGAGAGCCAGGTGGACCCTCCTGGGGCTTCACTTTTTAATAAAGAGAAACTTCCCCGGAGCTGCCACCTCTGGGGTTTGCCCGGTGATGAGGGGGACAACAGGGACCTGTGCTAAGGGGGGGGGGACACACAGTTGGGAAGGGATCAGAGGTGACCCCGTGGGGGGATGGCTCCTGCCCCTTTGCCAGGCTCAATGTGGGGGACCCCGTGGAGCTCAGTGGGGGAGAAGGATTTGGGATGGAGCTGCAGGCCCCAGGATTTAAGAGAAACATTCCCACTCCTCTCCAAGCCCTGGGCACTGAGGAGACCCCCACCCACCCCACCCCCACGGAAGGAAAATGGGTTTGGGAAAGTCTGCGTGGTGCAGGATGGGGATTCCCCACTAGCAGCCTGAGAGCTCTGACCAGAAGGGATGGGGGGGGAGGGATGACTGCATTGAAACCCCGTGGATTTCCCTCCTTTTCACCAGAATTACAGGAGGATTTCCTGGAGCAACAACCCAGGTTTGCAGCCCTAACACCACGGGGATGGGCTGGGGCCAGCAGTCAGGAATTTCTGGTGGCCCCTGGGCTAGGAGAATCATTTCCCAGCCCCGGGGGGGAGGGGGGGGGATGTGTTTTTTCTCTTGGTGCTGCCAACACCGAACAGGAAAAGGTGGTCTGGGCACCATCTGCCTCGTTTTTGGGGGGGATGTTTCAGCCTTTCAGAGTCATTTTGGAACCAAAAAGCCTCCACCCATTGCTGTGCTTCACCCGACAGCACCCAGCCGTGGCAGTGCTGGGTGCTGGGTGCTGGTGGGACTTTCAGTCTGTGTCACCCCAAATGGGATGCACCCAGGGCTGGGTGGCAGCCGAGTGTCCCCCAGCTCAGGAGGAGCCCCGTGCCACCCTTGGGGGGGGACACAAATCCATTCTAATTGTCCCTGGGGTGATGCTTGGGAGATGGGGGATGGTAATTAGTGGAGGTGACCCCCCCGTCCTCAGCACCCTGATGTCCCCAAGCCCCTGCAGCAACTTGTGTCCCCCCCCCAGGGCTCTCCTGCTTCCCCATCCCACACTGGTTTATACTGGGGAGCTGTTTAAACAACCTATAAAGAGCAGGAACCCTGAGAATCCCCCAGGAAGAAATCCTGGTCAATTTTGACTTTTAGTTGTACCACAGCCCCCCTGGAAGCAGGGCTGGATGTGGCCCAGGGTGGTCCCAGCACCATGACCAGAAGATTCTCCAAGCCCCATTTCAAACTCTTTGCCTTCCACCCACATAGCAGTATCTGGCCTGGTTCCCACCTCCCCCTCCAGGGATTTTCCTGCTCCTGGCTCAGGTTTTCCCCTATTAAAGATGGGATGAAAACTCTTTTTCTCCCACTTGAATCAAGTTTTTGCCCCAACAAAATGGTTTTTGGAAGCTGCCCAGTGCTGACAACAGCTCCATGCTTGGCTGCTCTCCCCCCCCTATTTCTACCCATCCATCTCCAGCTTTTAGATTTGCAGCAAAATGCCCATAATTTGGTGAAAAGGGCCTTTTCCCTCTTAATTTCTACTTGGGACAGGTGGGAGGATGAAATATTTGGGGCTCGGAGACTAGGAGTGCTCCCCTAACAACCCCCCTCACTTCAACATGACAATAAACTCAGTGGATTTCATATTTTGGGGATGGAAAAGAGGTCTGGGCCCCACCCTCTGGTACCACATGGAAAAAAAGAAAAGGAAAAAAAAAAAAAAAAGAAAAACACAAATAAACCCCAAAAACCAACACCCACCCCCCCTCAGATCATTCTCTTGGGGGGGGCTCCGTCTCAGGGCGTTAATCAGGAGCTGGGATAGGAAGTTTGCAGGCTCGGAGGTGATGCAAATGACCCTTGAAGATGAAGAGGAGCCGGGGAGTTAATTATAAACCTCAGGGGGGATGGGGTTGGGGTGAGAGCCCCCCCGGTGGGGAGGTGAGAGCGAAGTGGGTGCGTGGGGGCTAAAGATCCGGAGGTGTGGGAGGAACAGGGGTGGGGAAAAGCCTCCTCTCTCAAAAAAAAAAACCCCAAAAACAAACAAACAAAAAAACCTGAATAGTTCTGAGGGCTGGAGAGCTTCGTTTGAGCTGGGTTTTGTTGGCTTTCTGTCCCCAGGATGGCTGGAAGCGGCTCCATCCCTCCCCCCCAGCCCTTTGGGAGCTTGGGAATTGGTGGAAAAGCTTAAAACTTCGGATGAACCCCCCCTGAATGAGAAGGTTTGGGGGTTTCCTATGCTCAACACCCCCAGCCACGCTCCCTCCCCCCTCACTGGATGCTCCTTTTGGGGCTCCCTCTGCCCTGGGGACAAGGTTGGAGGATGTCACCTCTGTGTCCCCATCCTGCACATCCCCGATAATCCCCTGCAGCCCTTCCCCCCTTTATCTCCTTATCACCCAGCCTGGCAATTAAAATCCGGAGTGAAACTCCCTCCCCATCCCCTCCCAACCCTTAACACAGCTCCGGGGGGGGGGGGGGACACCCAACGCCGCTGTTCTGTCGCACTGCGGTGGGGACAGGGACAGTGGGGACAGGGACAGTGGGGACAGCCAGCCCGGACACCTCCTACCCCACACCCTCGCATCCCCCCCTGCACCCATCCTGCCGGACCCCCCCCTGGCCTGGGGGTGCTGGTGGCAGCGCTGGCCCTGCCTGGGTCCCGCCTGTCCCCGTGGGTCCCACGTGGCCCTGGTGGCCGTGGTGATGTCCCCGAAGGCTCAGAGCTGTGATGAGCTGCTCGGGGAAGGCTTGGCTGATGAAACCACCCCGCAGGTCTCAGATGGTTGCCCCCAAAGGGGGGGATCTGCTGCCCCCAACCCAGCCCACGGTCACCCTGCTCTGGGTCCCCAGCTCCCCCAGTCCAGTGGTGCTGTGGCTGCTGCTTCCTCTTGTGTGTCCGTGTCCCCCCCCCGATATTCTGAGGTCCCTGTGGTATTGCCCCGTGGGTGCTGGCACCCCCTGGGACCCCAACAGCATCACCCTATAGGTGCTGGTAACCCCCTGGAACACCTGCAGAGTCACCCTGTGGGTACCGGGACCCCCTGGGCATCACTTTGGGGGTGCTGGGACCCCCCAGGACCCTTGCAGCATCACCCCAGGGGTGTTGGGACCCTCCTGGGCCCACTCCCAGTATTGTCCCAGGGCAGTGCAGCCCTTGGCAGCATTTCATGTCCCCACTGCAGATGGGGGGGGGACACATCCTTCTGTCCCCAGCACCCCGAGGCCTTATAAATAAAAAGAACAAAAGAGACATTGGGATGAGGCCATGCAGGGATGGGGGGGTTCAGAGCCAGGTGAGCACCCCCAGACCCAAACCCAGCTGCCCCCCAGGAACAGCTCCCAAGTTATTGATGGTGAGATGGGGGTGGGCAGGGGGGAGTTTCCCCCATCACAGACCTGGGCTGTTTGGCCTCAGGTGTCAGTGCTGGGAGGGCAGCAAGAATGGTTGGGAAAACCTTGGCTTTTTCTCTGGGGAATCATTGCTTTTTGGTGATGTTTTTTTTTTTTTTTCTTTTAGGGGTGGGGTCGGGGTGGTCTCAGCACCCATCCTGTACCTTGGTGTCTTTCTTGCGTGGGCTCTGGGACGCAGGGTGGCAGCAGGGCCGTGGGAACAGCAGCACAATTTCCTTCCATAAATTAAAATTAGTTTTGATCAGCTAAATATAGAGGCTGAGCAAGACGGTAAATGGCAACGGGCTTGAGGAGGGGGAAGAAGGACGAGCTGGGGTATCCATGTCCCCAACCTGCACCCTTGGGGTGCTCCCTGACCAGGGGGGTGGCTCAGGGGGTCCCGGGGTGCCTTTTGTCCCTGGGGAGCCACAGCCCAAAGCTCCCAACCCTGCTCAACTTCTTGCCCTTCCCAGCTCAACTCTTGCCCCATGGCTTGGGGACAGAGGGGACCGAGCTGGCCCAGGACTGCACCCACACTGGGGTGAAGAGGGGGGGGTGCCATTGGGGGTGACTTGATGCCACCCATGGCACTGGGCCATCCCGATGGGGTTTGGGGGTTTTGGTGCTGGGGGTAGGAAGGGGAGGAGGAATGAGGTCCCCGGGGTGGCAGAGGGGTGGCCAGGGGGGTGTCAGAGCCCTGGGCAAGGGAAGGGAGGGGATGCAGGGTCCCTCGACCCCTCTCTGGCTCACATGGTCTGGGGGGGGGTGGGTGGTTTCACTTTTCATACAGCCACTTCCTGAGCCATGAATGGCGAGGGTCAAATTTAGTCTGCTCGTGTTAGAGGAGAAGAAAAAAAAAAAAAAAAAAAAAGAGAAAAAAAAATTAAAAAATAAAAATAACCTTGAATCTAAACCCAACCCTTTTGTTGTACAGACCCTCCCTGCAGCCAGCCCAGCCTCCCTTATAACCAGGGACCAGCAGCAGCACCCAGGGCAGGGTGGGAGCTTTGGGTGCTTTGGGTGGGTGTGCAAAGGCTGATCCCCTGCTGCCAGCGAGGGACCTGGCATCACCACAGCACAGCTTTTGGGACAGCACATGCAGGGTCCTGGGGGTCCCCAGGAGTGGGCTGGGGGTGATGGGGATGTGGTGGTAGAACCCCAACTGAATTTACTGATTTTTGTTTCTCGTTTTTTCATTTGCCAGCATTGTCACTGGGGGAAAAAAAAAAGAAAAAAAAAAAAGAAAAAAAAAAAAAAAGAAAAAAAAAGAAAAAAAAAAAAAAAAAGAAACTTATCCCCAAAACCTTTTCTTTTCTCTCTTTCTTTCTGTCTTTCTGTCTTTCTGTCTTTTTTTTTTTTTTTTTTTTTTTTTTTTTTTCAGCCAAATTTATTTTTGGCAGACAGAGGGGTGAAGAGGCCCCTGTGGGGCTGGGGCGGATGCTCACTCAGCTCAGCCCTGGGGTTCAGGGTTTTCTCATTCTCTTCCAGCCCCTCCTCGAGTGCAGGAGGTGAAAATGGGCCGGAAAAAAATCCAGATCAGCCGGATACTGGATCAACGGAACCGGCAGGTAGGAACTTCTGGGAGATGAGGGGGACAGGGAGCCACGAAGGGCTCTGCTCCCATTTTCTTCATGGGTGCTACATCCTCCAGAGCCAGGGGAGCTTGGGGACCCAGGTGGAGGATTTTATAGAACTCCAGAGTAGTTTGGGTTGGAAGGGACCTTAAAGCTCATCCAGAATCAACACCATGGGCAGGGACACCTCCCACCAGCCCAGCCTGCTCCAAGCCCCATCCAACCTGGGGCCTTCAACACTGCCAGGGATGGGGCAGCCACAGCTTCTGGGGACAAGCTCACACCACAAAATTTCTTCTGAACCTCCAACCTCAACCTCCCCTCCCCACCCCAGTTTCAGGCCATTCCCTCCTCATCCCATCACTCCCCCAAAATCCCTCCCCAGCTCTCCCGCTGCTGGTAAGGGCTGGATGGAGGGGTCCTGGCCAGCAGCATCCCCCTGCCCCCAGGTGACCTTCACCAAACGGAAATTCGGGCTGATGAAGAAGGCGTACGAGCTGAGCGTCCTCTGCGACTGTGAGATCGCCCTCATCATCTTCAACAGCACCAACCGCCTCTTCCAGTACGCCAGCACCGACATGGACAAAGTTCTGCTCAAGTACACGGAGTACAGCGAGCCCCACGAGAGCAGGACCAACTCCGACATCCTCCAGGTAGGGCACGCACAAAGTTTGGGAGGGGGGGGAAGAGCCGGGGGGGGTACAGGACCTTCCTCACCACCCCCTGCTCCTCACTCCCCTGCTTCTCATCTCTCTCTGCTCCTCATCCCTCCTGGTTCTCATCCCTCTGCTCTTCATTCCCTCCTGCTCCTCATCCTCCTGTTCCTCACCCCTCTCCTCCTCACCCCTCTCCTCCTCATCCCTCTCCTCCTCATCCCTCTCCTCCTCATCCTCCTGTTCCTCATCCCCCTCCTCCTCACCCCTCTCCTCTTCATCCCCCTCCTCCTCATCCCCCTCCTCCTCATCCCCTTCCTTCTCATCCCCTTCCTCCTCATCCCTCTCCTCCTCACCCCCCTCCTCCTCACCCCCCTCCTCCTCATCCCCCTCCTCCTCATCCCCTTCCTCCTCATCCCCTTCCTCCTCATCCCTCTCCTCCTCATCCCCCTCCTCCTCATCCCTCTCCTCCTCATCCCTCTCCTCCTCATCCCCCTCCTCCTCATCCCTCTCCTCCTCATCCCTCTCCTCCTCACCCCTCTCCTCCTCATCCTCCTCCTCCTCATCCCCTTCCTCCTCATCCCCCTCCTCCTCATCCCTCTCCTCCTCATCCCCCTCCTCCTCATCCTCCTCCTCCTCATCCCCTTCCTCCTCATCCCTCTCCTCCTCATCCCTCTCCTCCTCACCCCTCTCCTCCTCATCCCCCTCCTCCTCATCCCTCTCCTCCTCATCCCTCTCCTCCTCATCCCCCTCCTCCTCATCCCCCTGCTCTTCCCCCCTTTTTCCCAGACCCTCAAGCGCAAGGGGCTGGGGTTGGAGAGCCCGGAGCTGGAGCTGGAGGAGGGGACAGACCCTGGGGACAAGGGGCAGAGGCTGAGCGAGGCTCCGGACCTGCCGGTGCCACGGGCCCGCTTCTACGTGAGTCGCTGCCATCCCGACGGTGTCCCCGACGGTCCCGGTGTCCCCGACTGTCCCGGTGTCCCCTCCTCCTCCTCCTCCTCCCTCATTCCCCGTGTCCCCGCAGACCCCAGAGGCAGCCTACAGCAGGTCCCCCCCCGCCACCGACTGTCCCCTGGGCAGCCCCAGTGACTCCCCCCAAAGCCAAGGTCGCCCACCCGCCTTCAAACCGGCAGCACCGAAGCCACCGGGACGCTCACCGGGCCCCTTGCCCCCAGGTACCCGGGGTGGTGGGGGGGGGAAGGTCCCTGCCGTGTCCTCGCTGTCCCCGCGGGGATTTTCCCGGCCGGGTGCTTCATGCAAAGCTCCTCTCGCAGCGTGGGTAGGGAGCAGCTGTGGCAAAACCGTCCCCTGTGTCCCCCCCCCGGCTGCTTCCTGCACCCTGGGCACCCCACTTGGGCACCCCGTGTGAGATGGCACCAGCCCCGGGTTGGTGACAGGGACACGAGGGCCTCTGAGGCCACGCAGCAAAAAAGCAGATGGAAAAAATGATGCGTGGGGCTTGAGCAAGTGGAAAACCCCCGACCCCCGGGCTGGGGGGGTGGCACAGGGGTAGCTGAGCAATCTGGGGTGTGCAGCAACCCCACTTCCCTGGATGGGGACAGCGTGGTGGTCCCTGGCAAACAGGATGGCCCTGCAGGAGGTCCTGGCTGCTCCCTGGGGAGCCAGGGATGGGGTGCTCCCGGAAATGGGGTCCTCTTCAAGAATGGGGGGCTCCCTGGGGATGGGGTGCTCCCTGGGGATGGGGTGTTCTCCAGGGATGGGGTGTTCTCCAGGGATGGGGTGCTCCCTAGGGATGGGGTGTTCTCCAGGCATGGGGTGC
Organism: Phaethornis superciliosus; assembly: GCA_023637945.1. NCBI lineage: Eukaryota > Metazoa > Chordata > Aves > Apodiformes > Trochilidae > Phaethornis > Phaethornis superciliosus. Next base: position 4,000,763 of record JAJQWJ010000030.1, on the reverse strand, counting down.
CCTCTGGAGATGGGGTGCTCCCCAGAAATGGGGTCCTCTTCAAGAATGGGGGGCTCCCTAGGGATGGGGTGCTCTCCAGGGATGGGGTGCCCTCCGGGGATAGGGTGCTCCCTAGGGATGGGGTGCCCTCTGGAGATGGGGTGCTCTCCAAGGATGGGGTGCTCCCTAGGGATGGGGTGCCCTCTGGGGATAGGGTGCTCCCCAGAAATGGGGTCCTCTTCAAGAATGGGGGGCTCCCTGTGGATGGGGTGCTCCCTGGGGATGGGGTGTTCTCCAGGGATGGGGTGCTCTCTAGGGATGGGGTGTTCTCCAGGGATGGGGTGCTCCCTAGGGATGGGGTGTTCTCCAGGGATGGGGTGCTCCCTAGGGATGGGGTGTTCACCAAGGATGGGGTGCTCTCCAGGGATGTCAGATCTCAGAGGATGTGGGTTTGTTGAAGCCCAGCACTCTGCACTCACACATGGCCACCACCGTGATGAGGCCACCAGCCACAGCCATGGCCACCCCCCCCCCAAGGACCCCGCCTGGCCAGGGACCCTGCATCCCCTGGGGCATCCTCCATGAATCCTCCTGTCCCTCTGTCTGTCCAGGTATTGGCTACCCCCTCTTCCCTGCTGGCAGCCTGACACGAGCCCTGTCCACCAAGACCCCCCCTCCACTCTACCTGGGGGCTGAGGGCCGGCGAGGTGAAGGCCACGGTAGCCAAGCCAGTGTCCGGGGTGGTGGCAGCATGGCGGTGAGTGCCGGGGGGGGGACACTGGCTCTGTGGTGTCCCCCCTGGGCTGGGCAGTGCTACCTGGGGGTGGCCTCATGGCTGGGAGATGTCCCCAGCATGCACATGTGTGACACCCCCCCCTGGGGTGGGCTGGCTCTGGGTACCTTGGGTGTCTCTGACACTCAGGGAGGGTGCTAAGACCCCCTGGCCATGAGGTTCCCCTGGGGATGGGTGCAGGATGCCTGGTGACACCGTGGGAGGGGGCAGCAGGGCACCTGGTGTCCCCCCGCCCCCCCATATCCCCGTGGCCGGTGTCCCTGGGGCCACACGGATGTCCCCAAATTCTTCTCCCACCTCCTCATCCCAGGCACTGGGGGACACGGGAGGGGGCTGAGGGGGGGATGCTGTGTCATGACCCCCCCCTCCCAGGGGGTCAGCAGCACAAAGGCTGATGGGGGGGCACCCCGATTTCCCTCAGAGGCCGCTCTATCCCACCCTGCAGACCCTCAGCCCTGTGCTCACTCCGGGCAACAGCCTCACCGGGTTCCCCTTCCTCACCCCCACCCAGGCAGGTAAGTCTGGGCCCCCCCACCCTCGGGACACCATGAACAACCCCCTGGCTATTATTCCCCCCCCCCCCTCTTGGCTCCTGCTCACTCTTGGCCTCCTGCTCAGCAGAGTTTGGGGCTGGTGAGAGCCCAGCACCCCCTGGGTTCCTGCAGCCCGGCCCCCCAGCGTGGCAGCACCCACGGGACGTGGCAGCACTGGGGTAAGGATGGGGGTCCGGGGGGGGACGCACACACAGAGTGGGGAGGGGTTGCTGCACCCATGGGTGCTACCTCCCAGCACCCAAAATGCAGCCCCCACCTAAGTTGCTGGGGGCTGTCCAGCTTCACCCCAAACCCGAGGGTGCACAGGATTGCCCCCCCCCCACCTATTTCGACCCCGATTTCCACAGGGGACCTGTGCCCCCGTGTCCCCCTTGTCACACACCAGGTTCCCCCCAGCCCTGCCAGGGTCAGAGCTGCTCCATGGAGTTTCGGGGGGAGGGGGGGGAAGGTTCAGCACCGATAGGGAGGGGAAGGGGGGGTGAAGACCCAACCTCACTCCTCCTCCCCTCCCCCCCCAGGGTCAGCAGCCGGATTGTCCCCCCCGAGGAGCCCAGCACGTCCCCCCAGCACCAAACCATCAGCATCAAGTCAGAACGGGTCTCTCCAGGGCTGGGCACCCCCCAGCCCCCCCCAACCCCCTTGGCCTCCCTAAACGAAGTTTCTCGAGGCCCCGGAGACCTCCAGCAACGGGACGACTATGCCAAGGGGTACCCCTACCCCTCGGGACCCCCCCGGCCGATGGCAGAGGAGCAGAGGGTCCCTGCCTCCCCCCGGCGAGCACAGCCCATGGACCTTTGGCAGAGATAGCAGGGAGAAGGGGGGGGACACGACTGGGGGAGCATCCCCCCACTTCACCCCATCCTCAGCCCCCCCTTTGCGATGCTGTTGGGGGAGGGGGGTGTCAGTGGTACCCCGCAGGGGCCCGATCCCCCCACCCCGGGGCTGCAACTCCTGGCAAACCCCCTCCCCACCTCGGTACCTCCCCCCCCCCAACCTACTCTGCCAGCCCTCCCCTCCTTCGAGCTCTTCCCAGACCCCCTGCGAGGCCAGAATCCCCCCCCCCCCACGGGGCGGGGAGGGGCTGGGGGGGGGGGAGCGCTGCCCCGGTCCCTTTCCCGGTGGCTTCTGTCCCCTTGTCCCTGTGCTCCAGCGTGTCCCCAACCAGCGGGAATGGCTGAGAAGTGCCACGGGGGGGCAGCAGGACTGAGAGCACCAGCAGCGGGTCCAGCCCTGCATCCCCCCCCCCCCAAAACCCGGCCCAATCCTGCACCCAAGCGGGGCGGGGGGAAGGAGGGTGCTGCCGGGGGTCCCGCAGCGGGAGGGATGGGTGAGGAGGGGCGGTGGGTGCTGCCCTCCCCCCCCCCCAGCCCAGGGCGTCTTTTTAATTTATTATCTTCTGACCAATAAAAAGCTGGGGGTGTCGGGGTGTCTGCTGTGAGCTTCTTAGGGTCGGAGGGGGTAATGAGGTGACACTTCATTAATGTCCCCAAGAAGGGGAAGGGACTCGTGTCTGAACCCCCCTTCTGCTCAGCTCTGCTCCCCCCTCTGTGTCCCCAAGCTCAGAGCTGCCTCTCCAAGGTCACCAATCCGGCAAGGGGGGGGACACCTGGGTCACCCCCAGCTCCGGCCAGGTCCCTGAGGTCCAACCCTGCTGCTCCCACCCCACATCTCCCTGGGACACCTCAAAAAGTCTCAGGGCCCCAGCCTGGCCCAGGGTGTGGGTGGGGGGAGGAAAAAAAAAAACCTTCTTTGCCCTTAAGATTGGCATGGGAGGGGGCAAGCAGGGGGTTAAACAGGGGGTGGGGGCAGCCCAGTTGAGCTGCAGCTCTTGAAGCTCAGGGTTGGGGGATTTTCTGTTATTTGGGGTGGGCAAACATCCCCTGGGGCCTGCAGGGTCACCTTGGTGAAAGGTGAGCAAGGAGATGGAGAGGATCAGGGGCTGGCAGTGCCCATCATCTCCTGGGGGGGTTTTGGGAGTGTGGGTTCACCCCAGCACTGCCTGGACACCCCCAAGTTGGGGTTGGGCTGGGGTTGGGGTCCCTGCTGAACCCGGCCCTTCCCGCGGGGTGGGATTCTCAGGAAATGAATCCCGGGAGGAGTTTGCTCCTTTAGCAGAGTCCAGGAAGCACCAGAAATCCCAAACAGGGGATTAGGGGCTGCCAGGAGCCCCCACAACCCAGGGCAGGGTCCTGCTCCGGCCCAGGTTTCCCCTCCCAGGGTTGGCAGGTCACCTCCAGGGCCACCCTTGGGGCTGGGGAGGGTTTTTCTGGCTGCCAGGAGGAGAGGAGACCCCCGGGGGAAGTGTTGGGGGCTGTGGTAAGAGGCACTGATTGAATAGCCCTGACTGCATGAGTTATGGTTTGCATTATTGCACGGCTCATTTGAATATATGCTAATAAGGCGCGCCTTTTTTTCTTTTTCTTTTTCTTTTTCTTCTTCTTTTTCTTCTTCTTTTTCTTTTTCTTTTTCTTTTTCTTTTTCTTTTTCTTTTTCTTTTTCTTTTTCTTTTTCTTTTTCTTTTTCTTTTTCTTTTTCTTTTTCTTTTTCTTTTTCTTTTTCTTTTTCTTTTTCTTTTTCTTTTTCTTTTTCTTCTTCTTTTTCTTCTTCTTTTTCTTTTTTTCTTTTTCTTTTTCTTTTTCTTTTTCTTTTTCTTTTTCTTTTTCTTTTTCTTTTTCTTTTTCTTTTTCTTTTTCTTTTCCTTTTCCTTTTTCTCTTCCTTTTCCTTTTCCTCTTCCTCTTCCTCTTCCTTTTCCTTTTCCTTTTCCTTTTCCTTTTCCTTTTCCTTTTCCTTTTCCTTTTCCTTTTCCTTTTCCTTTTCCTTTTCCTTTTCCTTTTCCTTTTCCTTTTTTTCCTTTTCCTTTTTTTCCTTTTCCTTTTTTTCCTTTTCCTTTTTTTTTCCCCCTCCTCGTTTTGTTTGGAAGATTTAGCTTTGCTATGGCAACCCGCTGGCACAGAAGGAACTCCAGGAGATGTCCGGGTGGGGTGAGCCCGAGGAGGGGACACTTGGGGACATTCCTCTCATCCCACCGCGGGGGACCCGGGAGGCGACCGGAGCCGCGCATCCCCCTCGCCTGCCTGCAGGTCCAGTAAGGCCCCGTTACAACTGGTCCCAAACTGGGTGGGAGGGTGTCCTGGGGTGCTCCCAGCCCTGGTTTGGTGTCCCCCCTCTGTCTCCAGCCTCCTGTCCCCCCCAACCTTCCCGAGAGTCCCCATCGCGCGGGACACAAAGGTGACACCCGGAGACCCCACACTTTTTTTTTTTTTTTTTTTTGGGGGGGGGGGGGGGACACACGACGGTGCTTGTGGTGACACTACGAAGGGACAGGACATCTCGGGGTGGCACTCGGAAGAGTGTCACATCTTCCTTCTCTCTGTCCCCCCCCTCTGAGGGGTCTGGGCCATTCCCTGTCCCCTTCCCCAGCTGGCCGGGGAGCTGCCCCAGTAAAGTCCAGTTACCTGCAGGCCCAGCATGCTGGGGAGTGGCTGTGCTGCTCCGGGAGGGCACTGGGCTTGGGGCTTTCAGAACCGGGGGGGCTTTGTCTCCGGATCGGTACCGGTACCTCCCTGCTGGGCCGGCTGTGGGGGCCACGCACCCCGATTTTGGGGACTGTGGGGACCTTGGGGGTTCTCAGGGTGCTGGGAAAAAGGGGGATGGGTTAGCTGGGGGGGACTGTCCCCTCCCCACAGCCCGGTGTGGTGGGATCCCAATCCCGGGTGGGAGGGCTGTGCGTGGACTGAGGGGCCGTGTCTCTCGGGGCCGTGGTACCCGAGGGGACATCCCGAGTGGGGATGGGGTCTCAGTCATGTTCCCACTCAGGCGGCTCCACCGGAGAGCAGCAGGGCCGGGGGAGGTGCCGACCCATAGGGTCCCACGGCCACGCGTGACGGCGGAGCAGCCCCGGGAGGGCGGACAGGGCTGGGGTTTATCCGAAGCATTTTCACGCTTTATAACGGGGCGGAACGAGCCCGGCGCCGCAGCAAACGGGGACCGAACCGGACCCCGGGAGCTGTCGTCCCCCACCCCCCACTCGTGTATCCTCCCCCAAACACCCACGTTGTTGTTTTGCAAAAAACCTTGAAATATTCATGGCGCTGCGCCGAGCGCCTCTTAATGAATTTTTGATCAAAACCTTATCAGGGGTTATACACCCCCCCCTCCGAAAATCCACCGACGTTTTGGGGGGGGGGGGGGGGGACCGGGCCCATCGGTACCGGGAAGCCCCCGAGATCCTTTTGGCGGCGGTGGGAGGGGGCAGCTCGGGGATCCCATCGAGGGGGGGGGGTCTCACCCATGGCTATTTCGGAGCTGGTGGTAGCATTTGGAGCACCCGACGTCCAGGCTGGGCCTTCTGCTCCCCCCCCCCCCCCCCCCCCGGAGCTGGAAGGGACCGGGCCGGACCCCTGCGAAACCCCGGTTGGACGGGAGGGATGGGGGGGGCGGGGCAGACCCCCACCCCCGCCGGGCGAAATATTCGTAAAGGGGAAAAATGCCTGAGGGGAACTGATTAGAGCAGAGCAAGGAGCCCGTGACCCCCCCTGGCATCGCCGGGCTGGGGGCTGCACATCCCCGGGGGGGGGGGGGGCAAGACGGGGACAGTGGCACCGGTTCGGTACCGGCTCCGCAGGAGGGGACAGGGATATTTCTTGTGGTGCCAGCTCCGCGGGGGGGTCAGGAGGGGTCTGCCCCCTTCTCCCTGCTCGCCTGGGGGCTGGATTTGGGGTGCAAACCCCCCCACCCCATCCCCCCCGCCGCTGTGCGAAGCCGCAACCGATTTGAACGCGCTCCGAAATCTGGATTTGGATTTGGATCAGGATTTGGGGGGGGGTTGAGGGGGGGTTTGAGGGGGGGTTTGAGGGGGGCTGTTCTCCCGGTTACTTCGGCTCTTGGAGGTGTTAACACCTGGGGGGGGTGATTTTTAGTTTAATTTAAAAATAGCCGATTTCTGCTCCGTTTCGACGGAATGATTCTGAATGGGGGGATGGGGCTGGAGCCCCCCCGCCCGCCTCCTCCTGCCGCAGCCCCGGGATGGGGGCGAGGGGGGGCAGGAGGACACACAGCCCCCCCCAAATATCCCCACCTTCCCCTCCGGATCGGGCCCTGCTCCCCTGGGGGTGCCCCGAGCCCTGGTGGTACCGGGGGGAGGGGGAATGGGGGGGGGGGGGACGACACCGGCTCCGGCCCTGCCTCCCTCTGCCCGTGCGGAGCCAGATCCGCGGGGTCACCCGGATTATTATTGTAATAATATATATATTGAAAAAAAAAATATATATATATATATATCCCCGTTATTTTTAGGTTCTGCTGCCAGAGCCGCCCCCGCTCTCTCCGCCTCCTTCCCTGCCCCCCCCCCCCCAACTCGGTGCATTCCCTCCCGACGTCAGGACGTCATGCCTTACGTAGGAAAATATGGAGAAAGCAAGACGAAAAAAAAAAAAAAAAAAAAAAGAAAAAAAAAAAAAAAAAAAAAAAAAGCGCATTTCCCCCCCTCTCCCTCCTGTCTCCTCTCTCCATTTCCAAAAGGGACAAAATGGATGTTCGGGTGTTATCCGTCCCCTCCCTCCCCAAGGGGTCGGGGGGCTGCCCGGAGAGGGTTTTGGGGGGGGTGGGGGGGGTGTCCCGGCGTTAAAGCCCCGGGCAGACGTTATCTGTTTAACCCCACGTAAAGACAACGTGATCGCGGGGAGCTCCGCTTCCCACCCCTCCTGGAACTCCTCTCCGGGAGCCGCATCCCGGTTCCGCCGCGCTCCGCATCTCCTGGATGGCTCCGGGCTCCGCGTCCTGCCCGGTACCGCTTCCCCCCCCAGCCCCCCCCCCCCCCGGTGTCCCGGCGGCTCTAAGTCATTAATGGATGCAGATGTGCGGAGGGAGGTAAATAATCGCCCCCCCCCCCCCCTCCTTTTTGTTTTTTTAATTCTTTTTATTCTTCCCACCCCAACCTCTACCTGCCCCACACTGAACTCCCCCGAACCGGGCCAGCAGCGGTTCGGTGCTGCCCACCGGAGGGCTCAGACTCTGCGGGCACCCCCTCCCCCCCCCCCTCCCGCTTCTCCCAACTTGGATGAAGTCTGCGAGGGGGGACCCCGCGCCTCACCCCCTACCTGGGGATTTTTCTTTTGGGGGTGGGTGGGGGGTATGTTTATTGCCCTTTCTCCCCCCCCCCCTCCAGGATTAAGAGTCCCGCCAGCCCCGTGTGAGTGTCGGGGGGGGGGGGACGAGGCATGGAAATCTGCTCTCCCTCCAGCTCCCGCAGTGCCGGGAACAATGGCCACGGGCTCCGTGGGGACAATGCCCGGCGGAGCTGAGCTGCTTGGGTTGCAGGACACGTCCAGCACCGCCTCGGGCCCCCCGGGACACGCACCCCCACTCCCGCGGGACACGCACCCCCCACTCCCCCGGGGCTGTGGGAAAACCCGCGGCCGGGGCTGGGGCAGAAGGAATAAACTTAGGGAAAAGTCTCCCTTTCCTCACCCCGGCAAACAGCTCCGTCCCCTCCCGGCTTTGGGGACCCCCCCGCCGCCCCCTCCGAGCCCAGTGATTCCCTCTTGCCCATCCCGACTTTTTTTTTTTTCCCTTTTTCCTATAAACTCCACCAGGTGTTCACACCCGGGGCTCAACAGGTCGGGACCGCAGAGTCCCCGCGTTCGCGTTTCTCCACTTTTCCCCCCCCAAACCCCCTCAATCCTCCCCCGCTCCCCTTTTTCCCAACCCTCCAGCACTCCCCGCACCCCCTTCTTTCCCCAGCCCCCCCTCTCCTCATTATTCCTGTTATCCCAAGGCAGCTCCGTGCCCAAACTCCGGCATGTGCGAGGCAAACAGAGCGCGATTGTTCCCAGCCTGGGAACGCGCGGAGGGGGCGCGGGGGCCACCGCCCCGCTCAGACGCGATTGTGATGGTAAATAGGCCCTTTCCCCCCGCATGCTGTTGAACTTGATGTTGACTCTTTTTTTTTTTTTTTTCCTGGGGGTTTCACATCTTCTCGGCCACTCTTTTTTTTTTTTTTTTTTTTATGGTTTGATTTTTGTTGGGTTTTGTTTTGGGTTTTTTTTTTTTTGGGGGGTTGGGTTTGTTGTGTTTTTTTTTTTTTTTTTTTTTTTTTTGGGAAAATTTTCTCCCCGAGCTCCGGTGTGAAATTAATTAATCAGGGCCTCTAGATGGCAATGGGACACAAAAGGGGACAGCCCAGAGAAACTCCGACAAACTCACAAAAGCCACCCCCGGGGTTTATAGCCTTGGGGCCGCTCGGTACCCGAGGTAAGGGGCTGCCGGAGCGAACTATTTTTATTTTAATATATATATTTTTAGGAGAAAAAAACCCCAAAAAACGATGAGCAGGGACGCGGGGGTATAGGGGAGTTGTGCTGGGGGGGTGTGGTGTGTAGCAATCCTCACCCAACCCCTCCCAGCCCTGCCTTGGTGCCTGGTTGCATCCCAGCCGCAAGAAAAAAAGAAAGTCAAATTAAAAATTAAAAAGTAAAATAAATTCTCCACGCCAAAGAACCGGGACTGAATTCTGGAGAAAGTGGGGGACAAAAAAAAAAGTTAATTATAACTATTTTGGATTATTATTATTATTATTACTATTATTATTATTATTATTTTTCCTCCTAAAAAAAAAAAATGTAACTGGGGCTGTTCCTGTGCTGAAGCGCCTGGCTCTGCCCGATCGGGTACGGCGGGGATTTGCACCCCGAGCGGGGAAAAATCTCTGCTGTGTGCTGGGAGGAAGGGTTTGCCCCCAGTTTGGACTGGGAGAGGTGTTTTTTTGTTTGTTTTTATTTCCAGTCACTCTCCTGGCTATTAGTTTTCAGTGTGTGCTTCGTGCGTGTGTCCTCCGACAGGCTTAGAGGGATAAATATAAAATCATATTTTCTTTTGAAGCATTTGGCAGGGCAGGATTTGATTGGGGTTTTTTTTGTTTGTTTGTTTTGGGGGGGTTTAATTTCTGGGGTTTTTAGGCGGATCAATCTTTGCGGAGGGTTCGGGTCTTTTGGGGAATATTTCTGCACGGGGAACAGGCCAAAAATACGAGCGTCAAATTCCCTCCCGCTCTTTGTTGCCGCAACACCTTTGGGTGACAGCGGCTGCAGAAGGGAAAAAAAAATCATTAAAATCTGTTAAATCTTCAGTTTTCGCCCATATCGATATTTCCAGAGGGGCAAAAATTCAGGTGTATTTAGCCCAGGGTTTGGGGACTTCTTTTGCTCGGGGTCGGCTCCCCCCTTCTTTGGTGCTGGTGGAATTGAGCTGCGGAGCGATGTGCGGGGGAAGGAGTCGTTGTATTTAAAATGTAAATTATTCCCAGGCACAGCGTTGGAATCAATCGGTGGGGGAAAAAAATAGGGCGGGAAATGGAAAAGAAAAAAGGCGGGGGGGTGGGTGGGGGGGAAAATCTCGGTGGGAGGAAAAAAAGAAACAAAACCACAACAGAAACCTAAACAACCCAAAAAATCTGCAGCCAAAGGGTCCGGCTGCCCGGTGTGAGGCTCCGGTGCCCGGGGAGGCTCCGGTGCCCTCATCACGGGGGCTCTGGGCTGCCCCCCCCCCCGTACAGACTGGGTTTGGGGCTGGGTCTCCTCTATTTCCCCGGGAGCAGAAGCCGTGTCCCCATTTGACCCACTCGGGCCGGGGCTGCGGGTGGGGGTCCCCACACACGGCTGGAAGGAACGGGCTTGGGGGCACCGCAGCGGGATCGGTCCCGGCAGACCCTGAGGGGGCTTCAGCGCCGCCCACCCCCCCCCCCCCGCTACCAACCTCGCCGGAAAAGTTGCTCCAAGTTGGAGCGATGGCGGCGGCTCCTCCTGACTCCTCTTTTTTTGTTTTTCCCCTCCCCAGGTGGGCTCCACCGAGCGGCTCCGTGGGGTCCGGCACACCGGGAGAGAGAAGGAGGTAACCGGAGCTTCCTTTCCCCCCCCCTTACTCCCTACCCCTCACTGTTTCTCCTCCCCTTCCGAATTTCCAAAGGCAGCCCCGGGATGCGGCCGGTTGTACCGGAGGGATGCGGGGCAGGTGCGGGACCGGCAGTTCGTGGCGTTTCCCTTTAACGGCGAGAAGTTAAACGGGGCTGCCGGGGAGCGGCACATCCCTCGGTGCTATGGGAGCCCGGTTGGGCTGCCCGGGGCTCCGGTGCTCCGGTGGAAAGCGGGGTCCCCCGCACCGTTGCCTCCCGCCGGTTGCTGCGGCGAGCGCCGTGCTGGAACCGGAGCCCAACATGGCTGCTGTAGTGAAGGTATTTGATTCACACGAGGCTGGAGGCGAAGGGAAGAAGCGGGGACAAGAGGCACCGGGGCCGGAGCAAGAACCCGCAGCCACCGGGGCGAAGGGTACGGGAGGGCAAGCACCCGGTAAACGCCGGGGGGAAACGGGACCGGGCGGGCCGCGTGGAGATCCCGCTGCGGACACGAGTGGGGCGGCTGCCCGTGCCGTGTCGGCTCTGCCAAGCAGCCCCGGTGGCCCCAAGGGGACAAGAAGCCGTGAGAAGCGGGCACCGGGAACCGGCGGGGGCCAACCGGGCCGTTGCGGCCCGTCCGGGCCTTGTGCAGCCGTTCCCGGGCCCGCGGGCGGCGGAGAAACGGGGTCTGCGCGGCTGCTGCTCCCCGGCCTCGCCGGTGCCCGGAATGATCCTTCTCGGAACCGGGCCCGCCCCGAGGGTGCTCCCTGAGCGTCGTAGAATCGGCTCCGGTTCCGTTCGTTCTCTCGGTGGAGCTTTGGAGCCGTTGTTGAGGTTTTTACCGTTTGGGGAAGGAGGGCGGCCGGGGACGGCCGGGGAAGGAAGGGTTCGGTAGCAGAACCCACTGGGACGGCGGAATGGGCCCGGGGCAGGCGGTGCGGAGGGCAGCGGGGCCGGGGCCGGGCGGGAGAGGCATTTCGGAACCCGGTACCGACCCACGGGTGGCAGGCCCGTGGATGGCAGCTGCGGGGGAGGAGGAGGGAACGATCCGCTAATTTAACAACCTGACTGGCACCGTTTTCCCGCTCGGAACGGTTCGCGGTGCCCGCCGTGCACGGGAGGGACGGAGGCGACAGGGGGTTGATAACGATAATAATGAAAAGCAATAATAATAATAATAATTAATCAGTGGCGTCTTGGAAAGAGAAGGACGGAGGAGACACGGCCCCGGGGAGCCGCGGTTCAGCACCACGGAGAGCGGCGGGGCCGGTCCCGGTCCTCGGTCCCGGTCCTCGGTCCCGGTTCCCGGTGCCGGTGCCGCGGGAGCGTCGTCCAGCCGCCCCTCCGCTCTGCTGAGGCCACGGCTTGCGGACAGGGGGGGGTCTCCTGCCAAGGGCCCCCCCGGTTTTTAGGGGTTCCCCGGTACCGGGTAAAACGCTCCCGTTGCTCCCGGGGAGCTGCCTGTGCCTGAGGGCCCTTCAAGCACAGATATTCCTGGAAATTCCAAATTTTAGAGAGGGAAGGGTAAAGAGCGAACAGGGAAGGTGTTGGCAGGGGGGTCCGGGACTGATCCTCGCTTCCTTCCCCAAATCCCCCCCGCCCAGCCCCGCTGCCCCCGGTGCCCGCTGGAAGCGGAGCCCGGGCAGGGCTGTCTAGAACCGGGGCACCGGACCGGTGCTGTGCCCGGGGCCGGGGCTGTGCCAGGGCCTCCTGTTCGTTTCGTTTTCACCCGGTTCACCCAAAGCAGGGGCGATGTGGCGGCCCCGGGAGGGCTATGGAGCAGCCCTGGCCGGGCTCAAAGTGGGGGTCGGGGGAGGCTGGGGAGTGTCCTGCGTGGGTGCGGACATCAGGACCACTGTGACCGTCGGGGTGTGCGTGTGTCGTGGTATGCTCCGAGGGGAGGGGGCGGGGGGAGAGAACGATTTCTGCCGGGGGTCTTCACCGGTGCCCGGGCAGCCCTGGGTGAGTGTGTGCACACGGGGGTCACGGCTGCGCTCCCGGGGTTCTCCCGGTGTCAGGATGAGGCGGCCGGGGAAAGGCCGCTGACCCCCTCCTAGCCCTTGTCCCGCCGTTACCGGGACAGCGGAGCGGGACCCCTGCACCGGGCAGGGTCGGGACGGGCCCCGGGCGGCCGCACGGGGGGGACGTGGAGCCGGACCTCGGCCCCGCTTTGTCTCGGGCCTGGGGGTTCCGAACCAACCGTGGGGGCAGAACGGAAGCCGGGCCCGTCGGGGAACACCGTTACCACCCGGGACCGGGGGGGTTTGAGCCCGGTTTTACTCCTGATCAGCCTCAAATTTTCCCCTTTGCGAGATGAATCCGTGAGCGAAACCACGACGAGAGGGTCCCGCCGCCTCCCCTCCCCCCCCCCCCCCGCAGTTTCCCCTCCCAGCAGGACACGTCGGGTTTAACTCAAGTCTTTCCCGGGGGAGGGGTCGGCTCCGCCACAGCCCTGCCCGAGCGGGGTTACCCCCGGGGCACCGCCGCCTCCCCGACGGGGCGGGCCGGCTGCTGCCAGAGGCTGGGGGCGGGGGGCGAGCAGACGGGCCGGCCCCCGGGGACTGCGGCCGCCGTGGCGAATGGCGCTGCCCCCCCAGCCCCCCCGGGAGGGGGGTGACCCCTGCCCCGGCCCCACGCCCGGGCTGTCCCAGCCCCGCCGGCTTTGTCCCCGCCGGCCGCCCCGTCCCTCCTCCCGCCTTCCCCCGCCCTCTCGCCATCCCTCCGCCGCCGGCTCTGCCTCAACTTTAGCAGCAGGTCCCGGAGGCGCAGGGCAGCGGGAGCAGGACCTGCACCGGGACCGGCATCCAGCCTCCCTCCCGGCCCGAACCTCCTCCCTTTCCCTAGCAGCCGGGGAAGAAGGATGCGGGGACCCGGAGCCGACGGTGACCACGGGCAGCACCGGCCCCAGCAGGTACCGCATCCCCGAGCCCCTTCCCCGCGCCCCCTCCCCGGCTCCTCTCTTCTTCTCCCCTCCCTGGGCTCCCTTCTCATCTCCCCCCCCCCGGCCGCTTTGCCCCGATGCGGGTCGGGGGCAGCCGCTCCGCCGAGTTTCCCTCCGAGCCCCCGCACGGCCGGAGCCTCCCGGAGCTCCCCGGGAGCAGCCCCGCAGCCGCTGTGTCCGGGCCCGGTGTGTCCGGGGCTGGGGAGCGGAGCCTCCCGGCCAGGGCGCGGAATTCCTGCGGGGAAGGGCTGGAGAGGACGAGGACGCCCCGGGGAGGGGGGAACAAGGTGTCCCCCCTTTCCCCGGGACATTCCCCGCCCGCATCCCCCGATGTGCGGGTCCGGCTGCGGGGGGAAAGGGAGGCAGAGGAAGGGGTGCGGTGGAACCCCCCGGGGGGGCTTTTTTCTTCTGGGCCGGACCCCTCCCCAGCCGCTCTCATGACTCAGCAGTTCCGCGCCAGTAATTACAATAATTAGAAAGTGGGAGCAGGCTCCGGAGTGGGTCTGGGGGCGAATTCGGAGCTGGGAAGGAGGCTCCAGGAACCTGGGCCGCAGGCAGTGGGATGGATCCTGCAGGGAGCATCCCGCCCCGCCATGGCTCCTGGGCCCTGGGGGTTGCGTGGGGGGGGTGTCTGTGTTGGGGGGTGGGGGTCCCCTTTGGGGTGCAGCTATCGGATCGGGGTGCTGGGGTGGGTTTTGGGGAGCGTTGTGTGCTGCATCCCAAGGCGCCGGGGCAGATTCCTGCTCTCCCACCAAAACCTTTGGGGTTTCCTCATTAGGGGAGGGGATCGCGGCCGCTTTGGGGGGGGGTCCAACGTAGGAGCCAACCCCCCCCCCCCCCCCCCCGAGGGCGTGTGGCCCGGCCGAGGCCCGTTTTGTACAGACCTGGGTTGGTTTTTCTCTTTGGTTATCTAGCTGTATGAGTGTATGTGATATCATAAAGCTAGAGAACCGAATGTAAAAACCCACTCGCTGTTCTCCGGGAGAAGAGCCCTGCCCTCCCGGCAGGAGAAGGGCTCGCTGGCCACCAGCCCCCCCGAGCCACCAGCCCCGGTGCCTTCGGAGGGGGAGAGAGAGCGGCTGGAAGCCAAACGCTGCCGTGGAGTGAAAATTTCAGTGGGGTTTTTGTCTTCAGCTGTATTTATGGAGGCCCAGAACCTAGCGCCTGTGCCTGAGGGATTATTTCAGTTCCTACCCGAGGTTCTTCAGCCTCCCTACAAACCCTGCGCCGTAATTTTATTAATTTTTTTTTTTTTTTTTTTTTCAACCCTGGTTTTAATTTCTACATCAGCGATTAAGCTGGCTTGTGCCGGGTGTGCCAGAGAGAAATGAAATGGGGCCAGCTCAGAAATAACCCCCGGAGAAACCCTGTTTATAACGAAGTAGAAGGAAAGTTGCTTAAATATATTACTGTATGCAAATTGTAATTTAGTTCAAACCCATTCCCGAGGCCGCTTTATCTGCTGGGGAAGATAAATAAATCATCCTCGCTCGTGGGTTATTCTGTATCTGCAGAGAGATTGCAGCTTTGTTCTTTAGAAAGGGGGATTTAGGAGCATCTCCCTCCCAGGGTTCTGGTGTTCCTCTGGGCTCAGCCTCCCCCCAAGTCCCACCCGGACACCCCTCTTCGTGCTTCTGCTTTGCTGCCCGGGGGTGCAGGAGGGTCCCTGCTTCCCCCCAGTGTCCTCCAGCTCCTCTTGGTGCCCCGGGGAGAGTGGGGGGTGTGAGGGAGCAGAGAGTTGGACCCAAGCCCGGTGAAGGGCAGGGCTGTACATGGTGCCCCCCAAAAGCTGAGAGGCCCACAGTTATTTTTTGAGAGCTCAGGGGAGGTGTTTTCAGGGGTGTATTTTGGGGTGCAGCTTGGAGTGGGAATCAAGGGATGGCCACAGGGGCTGTCCCTGTGCTCTCGGGTGCTTGGCAGAGGTTGGTGGGGAGGGTCTGCAGGTGGGCCTGGGCACCAGTGAGCTGGATCAGGCCCTGACCATGCTGGATCATCCTCTGCTCTCCTGCAGGATCGGGAATGGCATGAGGGGGGGACACAGCCCGTGCAGGGGGATGGCACCAGGGCACGTCCATCCCCCCCCCCCCTTGCTGTTTCTGTTTTTGGGACATCAGCTCCCTGGGTGTGTTGGTGCTGAGAAATGAGCAGGGGAAGAGCATCAGCTCCCCATTAAGAGCTCAGCACCCCCATCCTTTGCTCCATCAGGCTTTCCCTGCCCTGAGCATCCTGGCCAAGGTTTCACATCTACATGGGGTTGTGCTGCCTCTTCCTCTCGCAGAATATGGGGTGCTGAAGGCAGGGGTGCCCCTTCCTCCCTCTTGACAGGTCTGGCTTTGTCCAGGCAGGAGAGGGACAGATTTCTTGTCTCTGTGGTCTCTGGCTCTGATCCTGCACCCCCAGACTGCTCTGACACACCCTGGGCTCACCCAATTTTTGTCTTTTTCTGGGCAGAGAGGAGGTGGATGCTATATATAGCGTGAGGTAAGCAGGGACAACCTCCCAACACCCCAAAATACAGTATGGGATAAAGAAATGGTGCCTTGCACACCCTGTGGAGCTGCTTCACCTGTGGCCTGGGGATACAAAACCTTCCCTAGATCCTCGTGAATTTGCTCTGAGCTCCTCCAAGGTTTCTGTTGGAGCAGCTGCCCCTGAGAGACCTGTTCCCATCCCTTTCCCCAAGGTCTGGAGCAGCCGGGAATCCTGTAGCTTTGTGTTTGGGTCTGGGCAGTGCCCTGATGGTGTTTCCAGCACCTTTCAGCAGCATCCAGGCTGCGTGGGGACAGCCAGGAGGATGGGAAGCAGCCAGGAGGGATGGATGCTGGTGCTCAGCTCCTGGCTGAACCAAATCCCAAAACACCCCCCACACCCCCCGAAATCCCCCCAGGAGACCAGAGGGGGAACGGACAGAGGCTCAGCCACGCTCGGGAAACCTTCTCCTCCCTCCTGACTACTTGTAAACCATTCAGCAAGAATTTCTTAAAATAGGTTCCACTTTAAGGACTTATCTGCTGAATTCCATTAATTTTCTGGGGTTCGTTAAAAGCAAACTTGGTATCATAGCAACTGAATCTCTTCCAGGGAAGCAGCCAATTGCACGGTGTGTGCAACCGAAGGCGAGAGAAAAGGAGAATTTCAGGTTTATTCTTGGGCTTCTGCCTTTGCAAGTGAAGTTTTAATTTTCCCTGGTTTATTCCTTGCAGAATATTTGAGAATTTCTCCCCGGCGAATCTGCAGGGAGAGAGTGGTAGGGAAGGGAAACACCGGGCTGGCAAATATTTGGAAAAACCGCCTTGGTTTGGTGCAGAGGTGGGGGCAGAGGGATGGGGAGGGTGCTGGGCTTGGAGCCGACTTTGGAAATTCAGCCTCGTGCTCAGGATGAAGCTTTTTTCCTTCTGGAGATGACACTGCCAGCTCCGATGTCACCCTGGGGAGTGATGCTGAGCCTGGGTTTCTTTGGCTGCCCCGGCTGGATCCGGGACCACCCCGGGCTTGGGAGCTGCTGGTTAAAGAGGATGTTAATCCCTGCCTCATTTCCCTGGCCTGGCTAAAGAAATAGTCATTATTTTCCTTTTAATCCCATCTCTTTCCTCTTTTCCATCAGGCCCTAAACTGCAATCTTGTTCCTGGGGGATGTTATGGCCAGGATAATCCCAGGATGCTTGGCACAGCTACTTTTGGGGTGTGAGGGGGTGGTCTGAAGGCCCAGGATGGTGCTGGTGAGCCTGGCCAGCCCTGGGGGACACAGATCCTCAGCCCCAAAGCTGAGCATCCCGGTGCCAGCACACTGGAGTGAGCCAGGGGCAATGGGATGCTCCCCAAAATTCTGGGGCGGCCATGGGGGTGGGAGCCGTGTCCCAGGATCACACCCCAAGGTCACTGGGCCCAGCCTTGGCTGTTAAAAACCCAAATTTCCTCATCCTCAGGTGAGGGGGTCCCTGTGCCACCCCCCGGCCTCGCTGCCTTCTCCCACCTCAAGCTGGTGATTTTCCAACTTGCTAGCAGGGAGGAGGAGAAGATGAAAAAGAAAAGAAAGAAGAAAAAGTAATTTATGATAAAAAGTAACATGTAAAGAGACAGAAAGGGTGAAAGCCCCGGACAAAAACATATCCCTGAGCAGGAGAAAATGAAAAATACTGATGTGTTTAACTGGAGGCCATTTAAAAATAACCATGGAAGAGGCACCAGGAAATAACAATCCCTTCCCATCAGGTAGGTGTCAGCACGGCTGGGAAGCTCCCGGTTTTTTACCCAAAGCTGGGGGAGGATGGCCCGGCCGGCTCTTTAGCTGCTAATTTTTATAGATGTCAGGCTGAAGTCTCCGACCTGGATAAATCAGGTGCCTGAGGTTGGAAGCAGCCGTGCGAGAGCACTCAGCCCTCTGGGATGTGCTGGGCCCAGGCAGGGAACCCCCTACCCATAGGCCCCAGCTTGAGGGGGTGAGATGAGAACCCCCCCCCCCAGTGCAGGGCTGGGGGCATCGAGTTCTGTCCCCAGCCCCACTCCAGTGCTGGAGCTTTGCTTTCTCTCTCTTTCTCTTGATTTATTTATTGTTATTTTTTTAATGGAGGAATTATTATTTACAGTTTAATATCTTCATGTTTCTATGGAAACTCCGTGGCTGCGCTGGGTGGAGAAGTCCAAACCAGCTGGGGGGAAAATGGCAATATTTGGAAGTGAGTGGAGCAGGGTGGGGGGTGCTCACCACTTGGGGTGCGGGGGGGGGGGACACCCCCTGCGTGTCGGTGATGCTCAGGGTGCCGAGGATGCCCACCAA
The DNA here is from genome assembly GCA_023637945.1 of Phaethornis superciliosus. Lineage (NCBI taxonomy): Eukaryota > Metazoa > Chordata > Aves > Apodiformes > Trochilidae > Phaethornis > Phaethornis superciliosus. Next base: position 3,982,831 of record JAJQWJ010000030.1, on the reverse strand, counting down.
ACCCAAGCCCTTTGCCTGGGCTCCTCAGCACCAGGTTTTCCAGGATGCTCCATGCAGTGGAGTTTGGTGAAGCCTTTCCCCAGGAATCCTCCTGGAGCAGGGAAGCCCCTTGGGGGGGGGGAGGGGGAGTCAGCTGAGCCCCCTCTCTGCAGACACCCGTGGGCATCGCACACCCGTGGCGGGGTGTGGGGGGGGAGCGCCGCAGTCCCGAATGTAGGTCAGGCACGTCTGTGCATCATCACCATCATCATCATCATCACATATATCAGCTTCAAAGAACCAGGGCTGGGCCTCCTGTGTGTGGCTGGGAAACAAATCTGAATTTCTAAATGGTGGGGGGGGGCAGCGCGCGTTGGGTATCGGGGGGCTTAGGGGGGGGGGGGAGATCACCTTCCCACCCCCCTCTTTTTTTTTTTTTTGCCTGGCACCAGCGCTGGCGCTGATGTGGAAAGAGCCAGAGGTGGCAGGGACCTTCTCCTCCTCTCTAATAGCGGGTGACAGGGACTTGCTAGTGGCGATGTCCCCGCGCCGGGTGCGGGGGAAGGACGGAAGGTGTGCGGTGTCCCTGCTTTTGTCAGAAAGGATCTGTCAGAGCAGCGGGGAAAGGTCAAAGCACATGGGGAGCCACGAGGATGCTGGCCTGGCCCTCTGTCCATCCCATTGCCAGCCATCCCCACCCCGAGCCCTGAGGCTAGCAGGTTAGCTTGGGAAAAAAAATTAAAAAAAATAAAAAATCCCAACCGCTTTAAAAAAAAAAAAAAAAAAAAAAAAAAATCCCAACCGCTTAAAAAAAAAATAAATAATAAAAAAAATCCCAACCGCTCTAAAAAAAAAAAAAAAAATCCCAACCGCTTTTAAAAAAAAAAAAAAAAAAAAAAAATCAGAATTGTCTCTTTGGATGCCTTTGGGGAGGGGGTTTTAATGCCTCCCGCCGCCCCCACCAGAACTGGATTTATTTATTTTTAATGAAAAGCACGATCCTGGTGGTGTGCTGGGGCTGGGCCTTGGCAAACAAGGGAAGATGCTGAGGGGGAGGCTGTGCCTGTGCTGCCCCCCCGCCTTCCAGGACCAACCCCCCCCCTTTTCTCGGTGGCTCCGCCGTCCCTGCAGCTCCCTGGGAGGCTGAGCCCAGACTTTCTCTGCCCTAATTCCCCGGGAAACCAGGCGAAGGCTGAGCCTTGTGCTGCTTTTTATTGTTTTCTGGAGATCTTGGATTTCCACGCAGCTCGGGGAGGGTTTTTTGGGGGGCTGAGTGTTGGGGGAAATGAAAGGTGTGAGGTACCCCCAGCCACCCTGTCCCCAGGGAATCCCAACGCTTCCTGTGTCAGGGCTGGGGATTTCATGGGGAATATTTGTTCCTGGAGCATCCAAAGGTGGTTGGGAGCCCTGGGGATGGATGTGGAGGAGCTCAGGGGGGTGCTGGGGGTCCCTGTGGGGTCGTGGTTGGGGGTTGTGCCCTGGCCACGCGTCCCCTCTGCCCGCCAAGAATTTGTAGCGCCGGGGGTTGATGCCTTTTAGCTCATTTCTGAGATTAAAATTGCAACATCTGGATGAAAGGAGAGACAGGAGGATGCAGGCTGGGGGCATCGACAGCAGCTCAGCCCCCGGGGGGGTGTGGAACCCCCTTTGGCACCGCATTTCTGTCCCCGTCCCCACCAGCCACCCCTCCCGGAGCAGATTTTTTTGTATTTTTAAATTTTTTTAAAAGGCTGAACCTCTGAACCAGCTGTCACCCAGGAGCCTTAGCCTTGCACACGCGTGCTCCCGGGCACACCCGGCCTTGCACACGCGTGTGCAGGCACAGACGAGCCGGCCCCGGGGCGCGAGTGGCATTTCAATGCAAAGCAGGGGGGAACAATGAGGTGTGGGTTTAAGGGACTCTGAAAGGGGTTGGGGTGGTTTTTTTTTTTTTTTTTTTAGTTTTGTGGTTTTGTTTTTTTTTAGTTTAGGTTGTTTTTTTTTTTAGTTTAGGTTTTTTTTTGGTTTTTGTTTTTTTTTTTAGTTTAGGGTTTTGTTTTGTTTGTTTTTAGTTTAGTTTTTTTTTAGTTTAGTTTTTTTTAGTTTAGGTTTTTTTGTTTTTGTTTTTGTTTTTGTTTTTTAGTTTAGGGTTTTGTTTTGTTTTTTTTTAGTTTAGTTTTTTTTAGTTTAGGTTTTTTTGTTGTTTGTTTTTGTTTTTTTTTTTAGTTTAGGGTTTTGTTTTGGTTTTTTTTAGTTTAGGTTTTTTTAGTTTAGTTTTTTTTAGTTTAGGTTTTTTGGGTTTGTTTTTTGTTTGTTTGTTTTTAGTTTAGGCTTTTTGTTCTTTTTAGTTTAGGTTTTGTTTGGGGTTTTTTTTTAGTTTTTTTTTGTTTTTTGTTTTTTTTTTCAGTTTAGGGGTTTTTTTTGTGGGTTTTTTTTTTTTCTGAAGGCCTGAAAAGGCGGCGGGGGGGGAGGAGGAGGAGGAGGAGGAGGGAGCCGGGCAGCCCCTCCATTAGCTCAGTGCAGCAGCAAGAACAGCTGTGAAAAGAGCCCAGGCCTTTTTCCCACGCCCAGAGGAGCGGAGCGAGGGAAGGAGCCCTCCCAGCGAGGTCAGATCCCATCACTAATATATCCACAGGCTGTGCCCTCATTCACGTCACCCCGGTGCAGGTTTGTTTAAGGCACACACACACTGACACTAATTTCTCCTCGCTCCCCCAGCCCCGGCCCCATGAAACCCTCCCCGTGCCCCGCCGACGGCTGGCGGCACCCAGGGGGTGGGGATGGTTGTTGTTTTGGTTTGGTTTGGTTTATTTTTAATAATTATTATTCCCCTCCCTCTTTCCCCTCTCCCTTTTTTTTTTTCTTTTTTTTTTTTTCTTTTTTTTCTTCTTTTTTTTTCTTCTTTTTTTTCCTTCCTTTTTTTCTTCTTTTTTTTTCTTTTTTTTTCCTTCTTTTTTTTTTTTCTTCTTTTTTTTTCCTTCTTTTTTTTCCTTCTTTTTTTTCTTCTTTTTTTTTTCTTTTTTTTTCCTTCTTTTTTTTCCTTCTTTTTTTTCTTTTTTTTTCTTTTTTTCCCTTCTTTCTTTTCTCTTCTTTTTTTTTCCTTTTTTTTTCTTTTTTTCTTCTTTTTTTTTTCTTCTTTTTTTTCCTTCTTTTTTTTTCCTTCTTTTTTTTCCTTCTTTTTTTTTCTTCTTTTTTTTTTTTCTTCTTTTTTTTCCTTCTTTTTTTTCCTTCTTTTTTTTTCTTCTTTTTTTTCTTCTTTTTTTTTTTTTTTTTTTTTTTCCTTCTTTTTTTTTTTTTCTTTTTCCCACCTGACCGACAAGGTCAAGACGAGCTGCCGGCGGTGGCCACCGGCTCTGGCCAGCAGCTGCTGCTCCGGGGCTGGCTCGCAGGAATGTGCCCCCACCAGCAGCTCCTGCAGATGGGACCTGGCGGGGGTTTGACACCCACCCCTCAGCTGGGGAGGGGCAGGGGGGGGGATGCTGAGCTGGACAGGGGGGTGGGGAATGACACCCCCCCCCCCATCCCCCTCCTTCCATCCCAGCTGGGTGCGGTGGGTGATGCAGGGGGAGAGGATGGAGCTGCGGGTCTTGGCTGGGGGCAAATGAAAGATTTGGGTCAGTAGCCCCCTCCCTGCCCCTCCTCCCCCAACCTGCCTGACCAGGGAGTGATCCTGGGGGCTCTGGTGTTGCCCGTGGGGTCTCAGCAGTCCCCGGGAGATGTCACCAGTGTGGTGGCAGGAGCAAACCCTCTGCCTGTCCCACTGGTGATGTCCCCCAGGGTGACAAAATCTGCCCTCACTGCCACCATCCCCTTGTCACCCTGTGGGACATTGCACTGGGCTCCCGGGGGGTGCAGGATAAGTGTGGGGAGGCCCAGGGGGTGGGGGGAGATGCTCAGTGGGATGTTCCCTTCCCCATTCCAGGGTCCCTGTCCCCTCTCATCCTCTGGTGCCATGGCCGGGCCGTGCAGCTGCTGGGAGCTGGGCAGCAAATAAATCAGGGCTTGTTTATTCTCCTGCCTGAGCTGGGGGTGTGAGTTCATTTGAAAACGTTCTGCCTTAAATTACAGCCTAATAAATCAATACCCACTTAGCGAGGCGAGAGAGGGGCGGCGGGGGGGGAATAGGGGGGGGGGAGCAGTTTGTGCAAAGAATTAAAAGTTGTCTCCGTGGCCTTCGGGCTTTGCGTTCCTATGGGATCCTGTCCTGGGAAAGGTGTGTGCGTGGCTGGGACACGCGTGTGCACGGCCGGGACATGCGGACGTGGCTGTGCATGGCTCAGACATACGTGGCCGTGGTCAGGACACGCGTGTGCGTGGCAGGGACACACGTGAGAGCAGGCGTGTGCCCCCGTGCAGGGGTTTGGGGCAGCCTCAGCCCTAATTGTCACCTCGCCCCCCCCCCGGATTTCTGCCCCCACGCAAAAAGGTGCCAACACGGCTCCCCCAGCTCCCACCTGCCTCTGCCTTTCGGGGCACTTTGTTAGGCCCCCGCTAAATGCTTTCTCTGAGCATCCTCCTCCCCTCGCCCCCCCTGCTCACACCTCTCACTCCTCTAATCCCTTCCTATTTGCCTGGGCTGCCTTCCAGGGCCACCCACCTCTTTATGGGGCCACTGCTAAGTAAACGTTGCTTTTGCTCTGCTAAACGGAGCCACCTCCCCAGCTCAGCCGGGGGGTTGCTTCTCCCGGACCTTTCATCTGCCTGGGGCTGCTCTTCACCTCCTCCCCCCCCTCCATCCTCATTTTCCTTTTTCCCAGAGCTCCGGGCCCCCCCCCAGCTCTCGCTTCCCAGCACCGGGGTGACCACATCCCGGGTGCCATCCTTTCTTACTGCCACCAAAGCCACCCGAGGACCCTCGCGTGTGTGTCCCCCTCCCCGTGCTTGCTCTGGAGCTTTTCTGACCCCCCCAGCCCAGCCCCTGCTCCCTTGCCCAGCCCTGCCACTGCCTGGCAGCCCATTCAAAATGCATGGGCTCCCCCCCTTTTTTTCCCCCTGCATCCCCGCTCCTTTTGAACTAAAAGGATTTTCTCAGAGGCTAAGTTCAAATGTACGGCCGTTATTTATTTATCACCCCCGCGATGTATTATTCATTTATTTAAAAATGTATGGCAGCTGGGAGCCCCCGTCTTTAATCACCCCCGACCATGGCCGGGACCAGGTGGAGCCAGCCCCTTGCTCCGCCACTAACCTGGTGCCTTGCCTGCCACCCCCTCGCCCTCCTCACGCCTCATTTACCCCCCCCCAAGCCCCCCCAAACCCACCCCAGCCCAGCCGGACTCCCCCCCATGGCGGGGTGGGCGTGGGGATGGAGGTGGTGGTCAGAGGAGGTGGGGGTGACAAGGACCTGCCCTGTCCCTGCCCTGTCCCTGCCCTGTCCCTGCCCTGTCCCTGCTCTATCCCTGCTCTATCCCTGCTCTATCCCTGCTCTATCCCTGCCCTGTCCCTGCTCTATCCCTGCCCTGTCCCTGCTCTATCCCTGCCCTGTCCCTGCTCTATCCCTGCTCTATCCCTGCTCTATCCCTGCTCTGTCCCTGCTCTGTCCCTGCTCTGTCCCTGCTCTATCCCTGCTCTATCCCTGTCCTGTCCCTGCCCTGTCCCTGCTCTATCCCTGCTCTATCCCTGCTCTGTCCCTGCTCTATCCCTGCTCTATCCCTGCTCTGTCCCTGCCCTGTCCCTGCTCTGTCCCTGTTCTGTCCCTGTTCTGTCCCTGTTCTGTCCCTGTCCTGTCCCTGCTCTATCCCTGCTCTATCCCTGCTCTATCCCTGCTCTGTCCCTGCTCTATCCCTGCTCTATCCCTGCTCTGTCCCTGCCCTGTCCCTGCTCTATCCCTGCTCTATCCCTGCTCTATCCCTGTCCTGTCCCTGCCCTGTCCCTGCTCTATCCCTGCTCTGTCCCTGCCCTGTCCCTGCTCTATCCCTGCTCTATCCCTGCTCTGTCCCTGCCCTGTCCCTGCCCTGTCCCTGCTCTGTCCCCCACGCTGCGTGTGGCTGCGGGAGGGGTGTGTGTGTGTGTGTTTGTGCAAGGTGTTGTCACTGTCCCCTCTCCCTGATGTGGTTTCCTTAGGTTTGGGGAGAAGTTGGGTGCTGCTTGCTGCCTGGCTGGCTCTGGTTGCTGTCTCCAATTGTTGCTCGTCCCCAGTATGAGGACAAAGTGGTGCTGCCGGCAGTAGGCTGTCAATTTTTAATTGTTTTTTTCGGTTTTGGCTTTGTTTTTTTAATGAAGAAAGTGGAGAAAACTGTGCTTTGCTTCATCCCAGAGAGGAGGGGACACATCCAGCCCTCCTGACACCTCCTTTTCCCTGCAGGCCTGAAGGCAGGGCTGAAGGACTCTGTCCCCTCACGGGAGGCACAAGAAGGGTTAAGGATGCTTCCCCCCCACCCCCATGAGCCCCCGCCACCCTCTTCCTCCCCGGGACACTCGCTAATTGAGACAGCTTCAGCCCCTGCCTCCCTCCTCTCCCCCTGGAGCTGAGCTGCCTCTTCCCAGGGGGAGTACATTGTCTGCTCCAGCCGGGTTGATGTAATCCCTAAACCCGAACAATACTTCCCCACCCCGCTCCCACTGAAAGGGTATTAGTTGCCCAATGAGATAATTACTCCACAGGCCACCCCAATCATCCCCTGGGACCAGCTCCTCTCCCTGGCGGGCAACCAGCCCCCCGGGATGCAGGTTTGGGGTATCCCTGGGGTGATGCTGCTGGAGATGGTCACCCTACATAAGCTTCTGGACCCCAAAACATTCTAGGGGAGGAGGATGTGCTGCTGAGATGTCACCTCCAGCCCCGTGGCTCTTGTCACCCCAAAAGGAGTGGGCTCCCAGGGATGCTGAGTCTGGTGGGATGAACCCAGAGCTGGTGAGGTGGGGTTTGGGTTTTCCTGAAGTCCCTGGGCGGGTGTTCCCATCAGCACATCCACTTCCCCAAACTAAATCCCTTCTGCCTCCACCTGCCGGGTGAATGGGACCAAGTCCCTGAATTGCATGCACTGCAATCCCAGGTTTTTTCCCGGTGGGATGCAGCTCGGAGCAGCTCTGTCCCTTCCTTGTGCTGGAATTGGGGCTGCTGCAAGCCAGGGACCTGCTCGGGGCTGCCCCAATTAAAGCCCCGTGCTCATTAATCCTGCTCTGGGCTGGGCTGAAGTCGGGGATTATCCCAGGCACATCCCTGCATCCAGCCCAGCCAGAGCCAGGGGGCTGGGAATTCATCTCCTGGAGGTTTTGCTGATCCCAAAGCCGGGAAGAGTGGCCAAGGGAGGGGGATCTGGAGGGGTTTGGGGGGGACATGGAAGCGGTCAGGGGGACACGGAGCCTCTGCCACCACAGGGTTGTGCTGGGACTGGGAAGGGAGGCTGGGCTTTGGTGGGATGCTTACTGGGATGTCACTGGGATGGAACTGGTATGGTTACAGGGATGTCACCAGGATGCTCACTGGAATGTCACCAGGATGCTCACTGGGATGTCACCAGGATGTTCACTGGGATGTCACCAGGATGCTCACTGGGATGTCACCAGGATGTTCACTGGGATGTCACCAGGATGCTCACTGGAATGTCACCAGGGTGCTCACTGGGATGTCACCAGGGTGCTCACTGGGATGTCACCGGGATGCTCAGCAGAGCCAGGGCTGGGGTTTGAGGGCTGGCTCTGGCTGACACCACAGCCACCAGTCTGCATGTCCCCAACTTCCCAGCAAGAACTTTCCTTCCCTGGGCTCTGTCCCCTCTGGGGCTGTCCCCGGCGGGCAAGTCCAATGCTGCGGGCAGAGCCGCTCCCTCTGCTCCTCCTCCTCCTCCTCCTCCTCCTCCTCCTCCTCCTCCTCCTCCTCCTCCTCCTCCCCGTCCCTTTCTTGCCCCATCTCCTCTGACAGACAAACACCGACTCTTTCTCCGCCACAAAGTCCTTGTCCAGCCAAGCACACAAAGCGGATCCATTATCCGAAAAGGGACAGAAAGGAGGGGGCGGGGGGGGGGGGTCTCGGGGGGGTGGTGGCCGCGGCACAATGGGCACAAGTGGCGCGCGGGGCCGCCCCTATTGTGTCTGGGCAGGAAGGGCCGGGACCCCCGGCGAGGCCCCCTCAATGGCAGCATTGTGTCTGAGCCCCCCCCCCACCCCGTCCCTTTGGTGTCACCCCCCCCCCCTCCTGCCCAAACCCCCAGCTCTCACCACCCGTCTGGGGCAGCTCCATCCCCCCACCCTCTCTCCCATTTTTGGGGGGTTCCTCTCTTCCCATCGGACACCCCCGGGAGTGCTGAGGGGGCTGAGGTTTTGGGAAGTGGGCCCATGGGTGCCGCCTCCCCCCCCAAAAAAAAAAAAACAAACAACCCATCCCCAGGTAGGGTGAATGTGGGTGCTGGGGACAGCAATGGTTGAAGTCCTCACCTCACCCCACTGGGGTTTTGGGGCATAAAATGGTTGATCTGGGGCAGAGCAAGGGCACCCCTCAGCCAGAGCGGGTGCTGGGGATGGGGAGGTGCCCAAAGGTGTCTGGAGGGGGGGGTTGTGTCCCCCATCACCCATCACAGAGGGGTTTCTTGGGATAGTTTGGCTCCTCTCTCTGCTAAGGTGGGGGTCAGGATGTGATCTGCAGGGTGGTGGAGTCACCCAGACCCCGATGGAGGGGACAAACAGAAACCTGTCCCTGGGGGTGGGCACCCAGAGCAGGCTTTGTGGAGACCTTAAGGCCCTTCCCCAGGTTCTGGTGATGCCAGGAGAAACTTTTGTGATCCCTTTAAAGCATCATCTTGGCCACCTGGACCTGCCCAGGGTGGCTGGGATGGCTCAGTGATGAGCCAAGGGAGGTTCTGGAGGTATTGGCTGCATTTTGGGGGGGTTCAGTGGGGTTTTGGAGGTGATCAAAGTGGTTTTGGACATGGGTGGTGTCATTTTGGAGGGAGTTGATGTGGTTTTTGGTAGGGAATGTATGGTTTGGAGGTGATCAGTGTGGTTTGGAGCTCCTCAGTGTGGTTTCCAGCGGTGATGGGTGAGGTTCTGGTGGTGATGGGTGAGGTTCTGGCGGTGATGGGTGAGGTTCTGGTGGTGATGGGTGAGGTTTTGGCGGTGATGGGTGAGGTTCTGGTGGTGATGGGTGAGGTTTTGGCGGTGATGGTGAAGTTCTGGTGGTGATGGGTGAGGTTCTGGTGATGATGGGTGAGGTTTTGGCGGTGATGGTGAAGTTCTGATGGTGATGGGTGAGGTTCTGGTGGTGATGGGTGAGGTTTTGGCGGTGATGGTGAAGTTCTGATGGTGATGGGTGAGGTTCTGGTGGTGATGGGTGGGTTTTGGAGGGGCTTGGTGCATTTTGGAGGTGCTCAGGGTAGTTTGGGAGGTGACCCCATCGCTCCTGTTATTTTTTTCTAGAAGAATCCCCCGCCTTGCTGTGATTGATCATCACCACCCAGCACCAGGATGAAGCAGCAGGGACATTGTGGGCAGAGCACCCACCCCACAGCACCCTCACCCTGGCAGTCCCAGGCTGGAGGAGCCCCATGGGGTACTGGGGTTGGGGTTTTCCCACCCAGAGGAACCACCAGGCTGGGAGGAGGCTGCTCCTGGCATGGATTTGCCATCACCAAGCTGGACATCATCTTGGGGACATCGTGTCCATCATGTCCCTCCAGGCACAGGGTGATGGGATGCCCCAAGCCCCCTCTCCTAGATGGGGTAAGTTGGGGATTTTGGTTTTTTTTTTTGTTTTTTTTTTGGGTTTTTTTTTGGCTTCTCTTTCTCAAGCTCAGCTGGCTGGCATTGGGTTTTGTTTGCAAAGCCTCCCCCCCCCGCCCCCTCCTTTCCAGGGCTTTCTCCAGCTGGGAATTTGGTGGGATTGGGGAGCAGGGGGCTGCTCCTTGGGGTGCCAGGCTGATTTGTTTTCCTGATTTTCCTGATGCTGCCCCATGGCTTTAACCTCTTCTCCCCATCCATTTGGGCTCCGTTCCTCCTCCCCTGCTCCGAATCCTCCTTTTCATAGGATCATGGAATCACGGAATCACAGAAAGTTAGGGGTTGGAAGGGACCTCAAAAGGTCGAATCCAATTTTTCCTTCCTCAAGATCAAATTTATGGTGGACAACGGGGGCTCCTTGGTGCTGGCACCCAGTGGGTGCCCTGAGTGGGTGCTGGGTGTGCCGGGTGAAGCCTTTCTCCTCCTCCTCCTCCTCCTCCTGGCTCTAAGATGGCTGTCAGCCCCAAAATGGTGCTGAGCATGAGACGCCATCTGCAAGGCTGGTCCCACGCCCGCCGTGGCCTTTTTATGCAAAGGGGAATTAATTAGATTTGAATATGGTAATTAAGCCATCCAGCCCCAGCCGGGTGCTACCAGGGCCCTTCTTTTCTCCAGGCTTTCTTCTCACCCCTCTCTCCTGGCCCCCCCCTTAACCCTTCCCCCCCTGCTTTTTGCACCCAAAGTTCCTCTCCTGCATCCTAATTAAATGCTGTGGTGAGGTGATGCCATCCCTGGGCCAAGTTCTGTCTGTCCTGAGGATGCTGTCCATCTGTCTTGGCCCAATTACACCCATTTGCATCCCCCCCACCCCCCAAAAATAAAGCCAGGTGCTCGCAGAGGGATGGGTGGAAGCAGCCAAAAGGAAAATCAGGATTTTGGCAGGTGACATGGATCCACAATTAATTCCCAGCAAGCTGGCTCATGGTTTAAACCTCTCTGATCCTCACTTTCCTAATGTTATCCTTTTTTTTTTTATTTTTTTTTTTTTTTCTTCCCTGATGGTGAGGGGCTGTGGGGGTCCTGGTGTCACCAGGGGTGGGTGAAGCTGCTTTGGGGGTGAAAGGACAGAATGGAGAAATGATGGTGCTCTCACCAGAAGAGGAATTTGAAAGCAAACAAACAGATAAAGTGGGAATTAAAGCTTTCGCCATTCCCACATTTCTTACTCCTGACTACCCTGACCCTAAGACAGGGACTTCATCCACCTGAGCAAGACGGGTAAAATCCTGGAAAAAAGGAGAAAAAAATTAATTGGGATGATTTTTATACCTGTATCTATATTTATAAGGAAAACAGCTCTCTTTTTCCCCACTTACCTGGTAAAACAAAAGAAGGAAACTGGGAATATCTGCAGGAACTCCTCAGAGCAGCCCCCAGGCACTTTCCCAGCCACTTTCTGCCAACTGGGAATGGATTGCTTTAAAAACCAGAATATCTGCACCAGGATATTTTCTGGTAAAACTTTTAATTGCATCAGGGAGCTGCTTCCAGCTGAAATGACATTAAGTATCAATATATTCCACATATTCCATACACACACATGGATGGGGGCTGTATATTTATTTATGTTATTAAATATTGGGTGCTGGTTGGAGGCTCCCAGGGTCTATCCCAGCCAGCAACTCACCTGCTAGGATGGACACAGAGGGCCTGGGGACCTTTTCTGTCCCCTCAGCCTGAATTTGGGGTTAAATAAAGGAGAAATGGCTTTTTTTTTCTCCTGCTGCAGGGCGGGCACGGGGCAGTGATGCTCTGGGGACCTTTGAGGACCCATTCCATGGCTCTCCTTATCTCAGACCAGGCTTCAGCTCTCCCCTGAGAGGCAGGAGATGCTGGTGGCATTGCCTGGGCTGTGTTTCACAGCTCAGCCTGAACTAGAACCCCAGGACATGCCCATGCTGGCAGCCAAAGGCTCCAAATTGCCCTAAGACACTTTTCCCCACTGCCACAGTCCTGCTGACCCCTCCTGGGGTGGCAGAGGGGAGAGAAAATATAGCTGAGAGAGGGCAAAGGAGCAGGGGAAGAGAGAGGGTGAGGAAGAGGAGAGAAATCTATAGAGCAGGGGAGGAAAGAAGTCAGTGGGAGAGAGAGAAATGTAGGAAAAATAAAATAAAATTTAAAAAAAAAAAAAAAAAAGGAATGGAAAAGGGGCAGAGTGGAAGAAAAAGCAGTTAACAGAGGGGTGCTGGGCTGAGAGGGAAATCAGGGAGAGTTGCTAAAGCAGCTAAGGAGGAGCCCAGGCAGGGAGGGGGGACCCAGGGGAGGATGCTCCAGGCTGCTGCTCACCCCAGGACTCAGCCCCCGCCAGGCTGGCACAGAGACAGCGGTGACAGCGGTGACAGTGCCATCCCCACCGAGCCGAAAAGACCCCAAAGGTTTCCAAACAACCCCAAATGTCATTAAGCAGGGCCCGGGAGCACCCAGGGCTGGCAGGTGGCTGCCAAGAGCAGGGTTATAAATCTCCCACAGGGTGCGGGCGCCGCCGAAAGCTTTCCAGCAGGATTTATTCTCCTCTTCCCACTTTTCCCCGCCTTCCCGCCACGTGGATGCCCCGCGGCAAGGGAACACCAGCCAGGATGGTTTTTTTCTTTTGTCTCCATCACCCGCGGTTCCCCAGCTCCCATCCGCCTCGCTTTCCTTCTCTCCATTCACAGTTTTCTTCCCATCCTTGGAGGTGGAAGCAAAGGGAAAAAAAAACTTTTCTGGTTTCTTTATTTATTTGTTTCGGTTTGGTGGGGTTTTTTGTTTGGTTGGGTTTTTTTTTTGGTTTTGTTTTTGGTTTTTTCCCAACTGGAAAATCCAGTGGGTGCAGGGGAGGTGGGGTAGGAGGGATGGAGAAGTCCTGGGGTAACTCTGAGGGGTTCACCCACCACCCAGCTCCTTGCTCCTCATTATCCCTTCCCAACCATTTCTGCTATTTCCATGAAAAAAAAAAAAAAAAAAAAAAAAAAGAAATATATATATATATAAGTGATGGATGCTCTGGTGAGAGGTCTGCATTGGGAGGGGGGAAAAAAAAACAGGGGAGGGAGGATGGAGAGGGCTTAAAAATTACAGTGGGAATTAGCAGGAGCCGAAGCTGTTGTTTGCTCTGCCCATTAGCATCCCCCTATTTATCTGTCACCAGCTCCTGGTGGCACCTATCCATCCATCTGCAGCCCTGTCACTCTGTCTGCAGAGCTAATTATCCAGCAGGATGGCAAAGCCCACCCCCCAACCCCCCCCCCGCCACTGAGAGCCCGGGGAGGGTGACGTGAGACCCCCCCCTCAGCTCCTGGAGCTCCAGCAGGCCAGCACCCCCCCTTTCAGGGCTTTTTCACCCCAATTTTACTCTTCATGATGGGGTGAGGGGAGGCAGGGGGGGTCCTGCCAGGCTGTCAGGGTGCTGAGTGGGTTGGGGGGGTGTGAGATGGTCCACGTCCTGGCAGGGGGGGTGTGCATCCCGTGGGATGTAGTCACACCCTGGGGGATGGGCACACCACATCCCATGCTCTGCCTGATCCCCTGGGATCCAAACCTGGAGGCCTTGGTCCAAACCAGGATGCCATGGCTTGGGCAGTGTGGGCATCACCATTCCATGGGCATCACCATTCCGTGGGCATCATTTTTCCACGGGCATCATTGTGCCATGGGAACCATTTTTCCACGGGCATCCCCATTCTATGGGCATCGTTGTTCTGTGGGCATCCCCATTCCGTGGACACCCCATTTCATGAGCACCCCCATTCCATAAGCACCCCCATCCTATGGACACCCCCATCCCATGGACACCCCCATCCCATGGACACCCCCACCCCATGGACACCTTATCCCATGGACACCCCCATCCCATGGACACCCCCATCCCATAAGCACCCCCATCCCATGGACACCTTATCCCATGGACACCCCCATCCCATGGACACCCCCATCCTATGGACACCCCCACCCCATGGACACCCCCACCCCATGGACACCCCCATCCCATGAGCACCCCCATCCTATGGACACCTTATCCCATGGACACCCCCATCCCATGGACACCCCCACACCATGGACACCTTATCCCATGGACACCCCCATCCCATGGACACCCCCACACCATGGACACCTTATCCCATGGACACCCCCATCCCATGGACACCCCCATCCCATGGACACCCCCATCCTATGGACACCCCCACACCATGGACACCCCCATCCCATGGACACCCCCATCCCATGAGCACCCCCATCCCATGGACACCCCCACACCATGGACACCCCCATCCCATGGACACCCCCACCCCATGGACACCCCCATCCCATGGACACCCCCATGCCCTGGGCAGCTCCCCTGCCTGGAGCTCTTTGTGCCCGCGGGGGGTTTCTTTGTTCCTGGCAGGTTCCCCCTCCCCTCCTGCCCATCACAACCCCCCCGACCCCCCCCTTCCCCGGCCGCCGAGGAGCAAATCAGCGGCGTTTGCATATTCAGAGCAGGTGGGGGCCCATATGCCTAAGATGCACCAGACAAAATTAGGCACCGCAATCATCAGCACCGCTCCGGAGTGCGGGGGGGGGGCAGGGGGGGGCAGGGCCTGGCAGACGAGCCCGATAATTACGAAGCTCAGCATGTGCACGGCGGGTTCCCAACAATTACGCCGAGCTCAGCACGGAATCCAAGGATGCTCCTTCCCTCCAGGACCCCCCCGGCCCCTGCTCCCGGGGGGGCTGAGCCGGCTCCAGCCTCGCTGCCTCCCTTTGCCAGGTGGGTTTGTGGCTTGGGGAGGGGCCGCTGCTCTCCCTGTGGTCCGACCGCCTCCTCTTGTAGAAAATCCCAGTTTCCCACCTGGAATAATCCCACGGTATCCAAGGAATCTCCAGAACCCAGCATCTCACAGCCTGACCTGGCCGGGGAGGAAAACAAATCCTTGGATCCTGGAGTTCCAACACCCCAGCTTCCCCCCAAATCCCTTTGGGCTGTATTTATAGGGATATTTTTCCCCTTCCCCATCCTCCTCCGCTCGCCCCACTCCTTGCAGGAATGTGTTATCCCTCAGGCATCCATCCCGCAGGTTGGGGACACGGGTGGTGGCAGGAGGTGACACTTCAGATCCATGTCCAGGCAGCAGAGCTCCAGGGGCCATGCAGTGTTTCCTGGGATGAGCCCTGGGGAAGGGGAAAAGGAAAGGGAAAAGGAAAGGGAAAAGGAAAGGGAAAAGGAAAGGGAAAAGGAAAGGGAAAAGGAAGGCACATGCACACAAGGCCAAGGGGAAATGCTCTGGGACACCACGAGGACTCAGTCCCTGCCACCCCTGGCCTCGGGAAGTGACAATTCCAGGGCTCAGCATCCAGCCTGGGTGGATGGATGGATGGATGGATGGATGGATGGATGGATGGATCCATCCTGCAGCCAGCGGAAGGAAAGCAGCTTTTTAGCTTTTTTTCCTTTTTTAATTAGGCTGGAAACTGAGGGGTGCTCCTGTGTCCCCATGGGGACTGAGGCTGGAGCTGTTTCCCTGATGGATCAGGGAACGGGTGGGAATCACGGCTCTGGCATCCCTCCTCTTCCTCCCCCCCCTCCCCGCTGTGTTCAGGGGGTCAGGATGGGACATTTCCCCCCTCCCCAGCCCCAGGGAAAGCCCTTCCTGAAGCCCAGCGGTACCTGGAGGAGGATTTTCCCTGCAGGAAATTTTGTGGAATTTCTGCCCAGCGGGATGGACAGAACCACTCAGCAGCATTCCAGGATTCCTCTGCTCCAGGATCAGTTTGCTCCAAACCAGAGGATTTCTCAGAAGAAGACGAGGAAGCTGGGAAAGGAGCAGTTGGGTTGGTTTGTCCTGGGATGTCTCCCAAAATCCAGTGAAACAGCCCCAGAATCCAGGTTCTGCAAGAGGTGGAGCAACTCCACATCAGACGGGGGATATAGGATCCTGAGGATTTAGGCCCAGAGGATTTAGGATCCTGAAGATCCATCCTGGGGGATTTAGAATCCTGGATGATCTGGTCCAGAGGATTTAGGATCCTGAAGATCCAGCCCAGAAGATTTAAGATCTCTGAAGATCCAGCCTGGGGGATTTAGGATCCTGAGGATCCAACCAGGGGGATTTAAGAATCCCAGTGATCCAGCCCAGCTGTTGGAAGAGCTCTCAGTGTCCCTGGAGGAGTCGCTTGGGGTTTTTCCTGGATCCAACCCCAGCGATTCCCAATCAATCCCTCAGCGCCTGCTCCCTGCCAGGAGCTTTTCCCCTTATCCATGTGGGACCAGCACCTCCTCGCCTGACAAATTTCTGGGCAGCCGGAGCACCCGGGAAGCACCAAACCAGCCTTTTTTCAGCCCAATTTCTGCTGTTTCAGCTTTGGAAATAACCCAGCAGGAATTTGGATTTACACCCCCTCCCTTCTTGCCCCGAATCACCCATCAAGGAGAATTTGCATTTCCTCAGGATTTTCCAAACCTCCTCTTCCTTCTCCAAACATCAAAATTTCCCTGAATCATCTGCCTGGGAAGCCGGGATGCTGAGGGAGCTTCCCAGGAACTTCGATGGGCTCAGGGCAGATCCAAAATCCTCCTCCCCCATCATCCCCGGTTGCTGCAGCATCTCTGGGAGAAGGATCTTAAAATATTCCTTGCTGGAGCTTTGGGAAGGAATGGTTTAATTGATGGAGGAATTGAGCAGCGAGGAGAAAGGCAGTAAAATAAATCAACATTTTCACCACCTTTTCCATTTCTCCCCAACCCTCCGGAAGCTGGGTTGGGAGAAGGATTTGGGGGAAAATGAGAAAATTCCTCTTTTAAACAGGTTTGGGTTTTTTTTGTTTTTTTTTTTTTTAAGGAAGGAGAAAAAGAAATTTAAAGCTCAAGGGCTGTGAACAACATCAGCAAGAGATAACACGGGGCGGGGGGTGATGTTCCCACCCCGGAATTACCCGAAGAGCAGGCTGGAAAAAAAACAACAAAAAACAAAACAAAACAAAACAAAACAAAACAAAACAAAAAAAAAAAAAGAAAGAAAGAAAAAAAAACAAAAAAAAAGAAAGAAAAAAACAAAAAAAGAAAGAAATAAAAACAAAAAAGAAAGAAAAAACCAAAAAAGAAAGAAAAAAAAAACAAAAAAAGAAAGAAAAAACAAAAAAAAGAAAAAAACAAAAAAAACCCCCCCCCCAAAAAAAAGAAAAAAAACAAAAAAAGAAAGAAAAAACCAAAAAAAAAAACCCCAAAAAAGAAAGGAAAAAAAAACAAAAAAAGGAAAGAAAAAAAAAACAAAAAAGAAAGAAAAAAAACCAAAAAAAAACCAAAAAAAGAAATAAAAAAAAAAAAACAAAAAAAAAGAAAGAAAGAAAAACAAAAAAAAACAAAAAAAAAGAAAGAAACAAAAAAAAAACAAAAAAAAACCACAAAAAAAAAAAGAAAGAAAAAAAAAAAACCAAAAAAACCCAACAAAACAAAAAAATCAACTCTCCGGGCTATAAATTCCCGGATTCCCTGGGATCTCACCAAGCCGGCTGTTCCTGAGCTGCAGGGAGCAGGGGGGAAGGTGACGGACCGAGTCCATAAATATTATTGGGGGCGACGGGGCTGCGCGGGGCAGACAAAGCCCCATTGAGCTGCGGGCAGACAGCGCAGCTGCCGCGGGGAGCGGGACGGGGGTCAAGGTCAGAGGGGGCCCCTACCCCTATTATTCCCCCTTTCCTCATGCCCATAAAATTAATAAAGTCACCCCGGGGATCTCCTCCCCGAGCTGGGGAGAAAGCGGGTGCTGAAGGCGTTGGGGAGAGAGGGGAAACTGAGGCACGGGCTCCGGCGTGGGGCAGGCTGGGGAGGGGAGGTTTTAGCCCTCGGGGACTCTTTGGGGAGGCTGTTTAATAGAGAATTAAATAATAGGTGGTGAAAAGGGTCTGTGCTGGAGCATCCCCTGCCTGTGCCAAGGCTGCAGGGAAGCCCCTGCCCACCCCAAGCCCCCCCTCTCCCCGGTTATTCCCATGCCAAGAGTTTCTCCCTATGGATGGAGGAGTGGAGCTTTGGGAGCTGCTGTCAGGGCAGCCCCCGACACCCCCCAGGACTGAGGGTTCAATCCTGCTGCCACAGAAACTTAGATTTTTAGAATATTTTCCTCCCTCTCAGGCACTCCCTTAGCAACGCCTGTTTCCATGGCAAAGAGCAGAGAACCTCGGGGCTGATCCTCAGCTTTGCCTTCAACTCCAATTCAGCTCCTCCGAGTTTGGGTGCTGCCCCTTGGGCCGTGTCCTCAGCACCCCTGGGGGCTGCTCAGCCTGGGTTACTGGGGGCTCCAGCCCAGGCTGGGGACATCAAGCCAGGGGGGGTTTACAGGAGGTGTCTGGCACACAGAACCTCTTGTTGAAAAAAAAAAAAGAAAAAAAAAGTGGCTTGGGGGCACATTGTGCCCCCCCCAAATCCGGTTTCCATCTTTTTTTCCATCATTTCCACCAGCTCTGGGGGTTTCAAGGTGCCCAGCAACGGGGCAGCCCAGGCTTCCAAAATTGCTCTAATGAACCCGACCACCAGAGTGTTCTCCTTCCAGCCCAGCTTTCCCATGTCTCCAAGACTTAAAAAAGTCAGGAAAACTGGGTGCAGGACACTGGGTGCTGCTGGGTGCTGGCACTGCCCCTTTGGCACCTCCCTTTCCTCAGGGAGTCACTTCAAAACTGGGATTCCTGCAGAAAATCCAAATGGAAAGACTATTTTGTATGTGTATATATATATATTTAAACAAACAAACAAAAAAAAATCCCAGTGATCTTCTGGGCTCCACTTAGCAAAGAACCGGATTTAATTCTGATCTCTCCACCCTCAATGGAAAAAAACTCCAGCTGGGATTTCCTGGGACAGACCCTCCCTGGGGACCTCCCCTCTCCAGGAATCACCCAGGGTCCCAGTTTTCCAAATCAGCAAATTTTGTGGGTGCCAAACCCTCGGCAGACCCAGCACTTGATGCCTTTTCTCCCCTCCATCTCCCCGGGAGGAGGAAGGAAACTCTTCTTCCTCACTGTGCTTTTATTCCTCTGTGGTGGGAACAGATCCCACCAATGCAGTGAGTGGTTGGTGCCCTGAAGGAACCTGAAAACCTCCCAAATTTGACAGCCAGAAATAGCTGTGGCTCCGCTTGTTTCTGAGGGTTCACTCCCCCTGATTTATTCACCCCACTTATTTGAATCCTTCGTGCACTTTGAATCCCAAATCCTCAGCAGAATGGGGGGAAAAAAACCCCACCCTGGCAGCATGTGGATGCTCCTGAATTCATTTCATTGGGAATGGGGGTTCCACCCAATTCCTCACCCAGAGGATGTCCCTGGTGTTGTAGAGCTGGGGAAGGGGCTGGAAAAGCCCAAATCCAGCATCTCCCTCCTGGGATTTCCAAGCATCCAGCTCCAGGTGTAGTTTTCCCCTTTGTGGTGTGGTCAGCAGAGCTCAGGGGGTACCCATGGGTTGAATCATTGCATTTGGCAACAGAATTCCTGGGGCCACCCCCATGAACCCCCCCCTGTCCCTCCCCACTGAAGCCCCCACCGTGTCCCCCCTTGTCCCAACCTCATTTTGTGCCCAGGGCCCCAGCGCTGCTTGGGCTGGGACTGAAAAATAAAATCCAGTTTTTTAGTGCAGAAGAGTCAGGTCAGGGATTGGGGAGGGGGGGGGTTGGGGGGTGGGAGGATGTATCCAAAGGCAAATCCAGTGGATTTGTTTTCCCACTGGCTTGCTCAGCCCAAATCTCTCTCCCTGGTGGTATTTTGAGCCACCTGATGCTATGGCTCACTTTGCTGTAGCTCTCTTTGGGAAGTTCTGGAATTCTGGGGGGGACACGGGATGACTTAGGGTGATCCCCCCCAAGGGTTGGGACCAATTCCTGGCACTAAGCATCCACTGAGCCGAGCTTGGAGCTTTCCTGGAGCCATCCCTGGATGAAAGGCAACGAGGGTGGATGGGGCTGGAGGGAGAGGAAGGTGCCCTTCATCCTCCTCCCTCCCTCCCCCCCCAGCCCCCCCAAAACAGACTCAGCTTTTCTCCTTCACACTCACACTCGCCTCCACCACGCTGCTGGGGAAGGGGCAAAATTAATCCCTATGGAAATATATTTAAATTAATTCCCTGCCTGGACACTCAAGCTGTTCCCAGCCTGGCCAGGGCAGTGCAGTCAGGGGAGGGGGGAGTTCAGACCCCCCTGGACCCTCCCCAGTTCCCACATTCCAGCCACATGTCATGGGGGTTGTGTTCCCCCTCCCCCCCTCTCCCCCCCCCAAGGCTGTTGCTTCAGCTCAGATTTGGGCCAAAAAAATTGCCCCCAGGGCTCCGGGGAGTCCCCCCGAATGGGAGCAGGGAGAAGACACCAGTGGCTCATGCAGCACCTCGAGAAATGTGTTTTTTTTGTGGGGGGGGGAAGGTTGCTTCCTGCCCCATAAGCCATGGGGTTTGATCAATCTGCTTGCTGAGCATTCTAATAAATGAGAAATAAAGCTTTCCCTGCCCCAAACACCCCTCCCGGAGTGGGGGGCAGCAAGAACAGCCCCTTCTGGGGGGGAGGGGGGGTGTCTGTGCCCTCTTCAGGGCAGGTTTAAACCCCTTAGGAAGCAATTCCAAAGGCTGAGGACACAAGGATGCCCCAGCTGGGCAATTCATGGGGAAATTTGGGCTCAGGACCCTCCAAGATGCAGAGGGGGTGTAGCCATGGGGAGGATGGGGTGGAATTAGAGGAGGGGGGTGTGTGTGTGCAGCCCTGGTGTGGGCAGCAGGTAGCACCAGGGATGTTTAATGGTTGGACTCCCTGATCTTTTTTTTCCAACCAAAATGATTCTTGTGTTCACCCACAGGCAGCTGTGGTGGGGATTTGGTGGCTGCACCCCATGGCTGGGCCAGCAGGACCCTCCCGTGACTGCCAGATGACAAGGACGTGATTGAAGAGGTGTCACCATGTGCCCTGGGGACAGCCCGAGGGGACACGTGTGGCTCTGGGTGAGGATTTTTTTGGAGATGCCTATGGGAATGGGGTGGGAGGTGGGGACCCTACAGCAGAGCCCAGGTCCCCCCCCCAGAGCACCCACTGCTCATCACCCCAAAAGTCTTGCATGAGTTTTGTAGGGCATGACCAAGTTCTTTTCCCCATTAGACACCAACAATAATGTGATTTTTCCAGCTCCTGCTGTCACCTGGATGTCACAGGGTGTCACTTAAACACACACTGACCCCAAACTCCTTGTCCCCACTGCCAGATCCCCATAGAAGTGTCCCCACGTGCACAGAGGGATGGGGACTGTGGTTATAGGGAGGGGAAGATATTCCAGCATTGCTGTGATGGGGACACCGTCACCTCCCAGCCATCCCCTTGGGACTCATCTCTGGTTCTCTCTGGGCTGGGATCACACCAGTTTCTCCCATTAACAGGTGACATCAGAAGATGCTGCCGGGTTCAGGTGACCAAGAAAAGCTGGAGGAAAACCAGGGCTGGCTTTGGAGTGTGGACAGGATCCCTGCAGCCACCCTGACCACGAGATGACATCCCAGAGGGACACAAACCACTGCCACCGAGCTGGAGGTGTCAGGAGGATGAAGTCTGCAGCTGAGGAGAAAGGAAAAAAAAATAAAACAACCCAAAACTTTCCTGTGCATTAAAAGTGTTGAAAGCCCCAGCCGTGGGGCAGCCTGGTCCCCCCTGTGCTGTTGGTGTTTGAGGAGGGATTTGTCCCTTCTTTTTGCAGGATCCCTCCAAATCCCTGGAGATCTGGTGTTCAGAGTGGGTTCCCCTCCCAGCTTTTATCTCCCCAGTCTTCTCCTTCCCCACGGTGGGAGGTGAGGGGCTCCCCAAGGGGGTCCCAGCCCCTGATGAGGGACAGGGGGGACACTGTGCAAATGGGGACCCAGGAGGGACAACCCCCCCCCCCCCCAGCCGACGCCAGCAGCTCCCAGTTGGTGCCACTGGTCCTGAGCCTCATTCCAGCCACACGTCCCACCCCCATTTTTGTGATTTTAAGTCAAATTCCAAGGTAGAAACAAAACCTGGAGACCTGTAGCTCCGGGGGGATGATGCACTTGGCATGGGGGTGCCAGGTCCAGCTGGGGGGGGGGGGCTGCAGCTCAGTCCTGTCCCCAGAGGTCCCACTGGGCCTTTCTGGTGACATCGGGTGACAAAGAGCAGGGCTGGCTCCCCTCTGGATGAATCAGGATATTCTCACCCAAATCCCCAACCCCCGAACTCCCCCCCTTCTCAGCCTCAGCACCCTCTCTCCCAGCCGCCCAAATATTGAGCTCTACATGGAATTATCCCTCGGGAAAGGGCCGGGAAGGAGCCGGAGCCCGTCGGGGGGACCGGGGCAGTTTGTTATGCTAAAGCCGAGGGGGGCTCCGCTCAGGGGACATGTCGGAGAGGTCTGAAGAGCAAGGAGTTCACAGGCCCTCTCCTTTTGTCATGCTAAAAGTGCAACACAGAAAATATATACAGGCAGCTGCTCAATGGAGCGTGAAATACAAGTGATTTCTCCGGGAGCCCCGGGTAATGCGATGCAGCCCCCGGACAATGCCCCCCGCCCGCCGCCCGCCGCCGCTTTTGTGCAAACTGGGAAAGTTCTGCGGGGGGAACGGGCACCGAGAGGCTCCCGGCACGCCAGCTGCACCCCCAACCCCCCCTCTCCTCCTCCACCCCGACCCCCAGCATCATCCCAAAGTGGGAAGTGCCCCCAGCCCCTCCCCACAACCCGCGGGGTCTCCTGAGTGCGGGGCTGGCAGTCCCGGGAAATGGCCCCGTCCCCCCCCCCCCCCCCCCGTCCCCTCACCACCACCACCCCCCGGTGCAAACGGGGACTCTGCTGGGGCTGGCACCCCCTCAAGGGGTGCGGGATCCCCGTTAATGTGAGGATTTGACAGCAGCACAGAGAGGGAGCGGGCAGAGCAGCTCCCTTTGCTGATGCTAATTGGGGCATCCCGGGCGGAGGGTGTCAAATCAACCCTCAAAAGGGGCTTTTGTGTCCTGGGGGAAAGCAGCCGGGCTGGGGGTGCTCCGAGCATCCATCTTCCAACTTTTCTCTCCTTGTTTTGTGTCTCGGAGGAGCTGAAAGCCGACGCTGTGGGGGCTGCAAGGATCTCTGCGGCCCTGTATTCATCCCAGCAATCGGTTTGTGCAGCCCCAGAGGATGAAGCTGCACCCCTGGGGGGGTCTGGGGAGGGCCAGGACATGGATGTGTCCCACCAGGAAAGGTGACAGAGCTGGCTTGGCTCGTAGCTGGGGGCACCTGACAGCCAGGACCAGTGTGCCCGGGGGGGTGGGTGGGATTTTTTATCATTACACCCCCCCAGTTTCTCCCCACTGCCAGGAAGGGGGAGGGCTCTGGGCTGGTGGCCACTGGGGGCAGGGGGACACCGTGGGGGATACCTTGGGGGTGCCCATGGGGGGTGCTGGGGGGGCTGTGGGATCCCCCAGACCTGGGTCCCCCAAGGCAGGGGGGTGCAGGAGGAAGAGACATCTGGTGGGAAGCGCATCCCGTTGCCTGGGAGACAGATCTCCATGGCAACCCCCAGGGACCCCAGCGTGGACCAGGGGCACCCCCAGCACCCCTCGTCAGAGGGATAGGGTGCTCCTTGGTGTCCCAGCCCTAAATGACCCCCAGCACCTTGTGGTGGGCCCCAACGCCCCTTGCCCACTGGCAGCTGCACCCGGAGGGCTCTGCCCTCTCCTTGTCCACCTTTGGCTCCTCTGGTGTTTGCAGGGAGATGTAGCTGGGCAGCAGCAGGGTGACCAGGGTGTCACCAGGGTGTCACCAGGGGAGAGGAGCCTCTTTATTCTGCAAGGAAGACGTGGGCACAAGGAGGTGGCAGCAAGGTGGTTACAGCATCACTGCTCAACAGAGGCCAGGGGGGGGAAGGTCCCTCAGCTCCCCTGCTCAGGGTGCAGGAAGAGGATGAGGAGGCCACAGGGGTTGAGCTGCTGCCACCCACAACCCTGTGCCCTCCTTTGCCCCCAAAATACAGCACCCAAGGGTGGGTGTCACAGAGCCTCAGCCTGAACGGGCCCTTCAGGTACAAACACGCACCCAGACAGGGTGCAGGCACACACATGGGTGTCATTTGGTGTCTATACGTCCCCGTGAGAGCTGCCGGGACTGTCCCGCCGTCCCTTCCCGGCGCCACCGGGACTCGAACCCGCGACCCTGAGGCCGCCCCGGGACCACAGCTCCCAGGGGGCCGCGTCCGCGGAACCGGCCCCTGCCGAGGCCCCGCCCCCGTTCCCGTTCCGCCTTTCTATTGGTCAATCAGATGCCAATCACTGGGAAAGCGCCAGCGGATTGGCTGAGGCCGGCCGGCGGCGGCGGTGGGCGGGCTTCCTGCGGCCGCCTTTGCGCTGACCCCCGGCATGGTGAGT
Organism: Phaethornis superciliosus; assembly: GCA_023637945.1. NCBI lineage: Eukaryota > Metazoa > Chordata > Aves > Apodiformes > Trochilidae > Phaethornis > Phaethornis superciliosus. The sequence continues at coordinate 3,958,838 of JAJQWJ010000030.1, read as the reverse complement.
GCGGGGCAGGGGGGAGCGGGGGGAACAGGGGTGTCTGCTGGGAGGGGGTAATATCCAGGCTGTCCGGGAGGGTGCGTGACCGGGGGGTGCATGCACGAGGTGTCCTGGGGGGCGCAAACCCGGGGGGTGCATGGGTGGGGGGTGTATGGATGGGGGGTGTATGGGTGGGGGGTGTATGGGTGGGGGTGTATGGGTGGGGGGTGCATGGGTGGGGGGTGTATGGGTGGGGGTGTATGGGTGGGGGTGTATGGGTGGGGGTGTATGGGTGGGGGGTGTATGGGTGGGGGGTGTATGGGTGGGGGGTGCATGGGTGGGGGGTGTATGGGTGGGGGTGTATGGGTGGGGGTGTATGGATGGGGGGTGTATGGGTGGGGGGTGCATGGGTGGGGGGTGTATGGGTGGGGGGTGCATGGGTGGGGGGTGTATGGGTGGGGGGTGTATGGATGGGGGGTGTATGGATGGGGGGTGTATGGGTGGGGGGTGTATGGGTGGGGGGTGCGAGCCCGGGGGGTGCATAGGTGGGGGGTGCATGGGTGGGGGGTGTATGGGTGGGGGGTGTATGGGTGGGGGGTGTATGGGTGGGGGGTGTATGGGTGGGGGTGTATGGGTGGCGGGTGCGAGCCTGGGGGGTGCATGGCCGAGGGGGTGCATGGCCGGGGTGTGCCAGCTTGGGGTGTCCCAGGGGGGTGCAGGTCCCCGAGCTGCCATCCTGGGGGGGTTCCCATCCTGGGGGGTGCCCCGAGGCAGGCAGAGGGAAGCAGACAGCCCCAGTCCTGCAGACTGCTGGGGGGCTCCTGTCCCCCCCAAACCCCTCCCCTTGGCTCTGGGAGGTAGGTGCCAGGCCTGACCCTCCCCGGGGGGGTCCCTGGTGCAGGCGGTGATGGGGGTGCAGGTGTTGGTGAGCCTGCTGGCAGCCAGCCTGATGCAGAAGCTGGCCCCACACTGCTCCTTTGCCCGCTGGCTGCTCTGCAATGGCAGGTGGGTGGTCTTTTCCCCCCACCCTGCTCATCCCGGGGGGGGTTTGGGGACCTGTTAACCCCCCCTCCTTTGCTCCCTTCCAGCCTGCACCGTTACAAACACCCCTCGGATGAGGAGCTCTGTGCCCTGGCAGGGAAGCAGCGTCCCAAAAGCAGGAGGGAGAGGTCAGCTCAGCCCCCTGCTCCTCAGGGACTGACAGGGAGCAGCTGGGGGGGGGGGGGGGGGCACCCACAACCTCGGCCACAGGCAGGCTGGGGGCTGGTGAGAAGGAGCCCCCCGAGGTGGGGATGTGCCACCACTGAGGGACAGGAGGGACACGCCAGCTCCTTGCCTGCTGCTTCCCACCCAGGAGGATGAACGGGGTGACGGATGAGAAGCCCCTCTCTGTGCCCAGGGACATCGACCTCCACCTGGACACCAGCCCCATCACTGCTGTGGATGCTCTCGGTAACCCCCCCATGCACCCCCCAGCACCTCCCTGACCCGGGACCCTTGGCCAGGACTGCCCCCCCCCACCCCGTGGGTCCCCAGCCCGTGGTGACATTTCCCTCTCACCCCAGTGCTGCGTTATTTCCTGGAGTATCAGTGGTTTGTGGATTTTGCTCTCTACTCCACTGCTGTGTACATCTTCACCGAGGGCTACTACTGCCTGGTGGGTCCCCAGAAGGAGATGAATATTGGGGTGCTCTGGTGCTTGCTGACAGTTTTCTTCTCCATGTATCCTTCTGCCAACTTTGTGGATGTGATTGCCACCCCACCCCACGCCCAGGAGAGGGAAGGTGCCATCCTCGTTTGGGTTTTTTTTTTCTTCTTTCCCCTATTAAGAACCAGTTGGGGTGGAAAACCTCTATTTGTGGATTTATAAAGCTCTCTGACAAGCTCCTAAGGTGCCTGCTCAGAGCCTTCCCTGGTGAGAAGGTGGCACTGACCTAATGATGGGCACGTTCTGCCATGAACTAATGAGCAGGGGGGTCCCAGAGGTGTTGGGGGGGTCCCAAAGCCCCCGTTTCCTTGACCCCAGGCCCTCAGAAAGGTCTTTTTCACAGTGATGCACCATTACTTCAGCTCAGAGGAGGGGGGTGAGCGCTCTGTCTGCCTCACCTTTGCCTTCTTCTTCCTCCTCCTCGCCATGGTGACCCTGGTTATCCGTGAGGATTACCTGGAATTTGGCCTGGAGCCTGGTGGGTGAAGGGGGATGGGGAGAGGTGGTCTTTTTTTGGGGGGGGGAGGGGCTGTGGGCACCCCAGTGATATGGGGGGGTCACTCCCTGCAGGGCTGGCTGGTGTCAGCAGCAACCTGGAGAGCATCCTGAAGCAGAGGGGCTGGGAGTGGATGTGAGTTGGGGGCTGGGCAGGGAGGAGAAGGGATGGGGGGGGGAGTGGGAGTGGTTCGGGGTTTTTTTTTTTGGAAGTTTGGAGTGGGAACCCCAGCGGGGATGATGGGGCTGACACCTCCTCCTGGCTGTGCCTTCTCTCTGCAGGTTGCCCCTTGGCAAGTTGGGCTTCAAGCTGGGGCTGGTGGCTCTCTGCTCTTTCCTGGGTGCCTGCCTGACCTTCCCGGGGCTACGCCTGGCCCAGACCCACCTGGATGCTCTGAGGATGGCAGCTGACAAACCCCTGCTCCAGTTGGGTGAAATCTGTGGCTGCAGAAGGAGGGGAGGGGGTGGGTGCTGGCATCACGGGGAGGGGGTGGCCAGGAGCCCCCCTGCCTCGGCTTTGTGGCTTCAGGGTGGTGAGGAGGTTGGGAGGAGGTGGCGGGGGGAAAGGACCTTGGCCCCTGGCTGGAGTTTTGGGTGGGTGGGTTCTGATGTTTCCACTGCAGGGTTCTGCTCCACCTGAGTTTCCTGGCACCTGTCCTGGTGGTGGTGATGTGGATCAAACCCATCTCCCGGGATTTCCTCCTCCATGCACCCATGGGCAAGCAGACGGTGCAGATGTAAGTGGGGTGCCTTGGGGGAAACTGAGGCAGGGGGAGGAAACAGAGGTGGGGGGGGAAATGAAGGCAGGGGGGGGAAACTGAGGCAGGGGGGCACCACTTCTCCAGCCTCTCCCATCAAACCTCCTCCATGGGGAGGGGGTTGTGGAGCACAGGACCTCTCTGGCAGCCCCTTCCCCTTCTCCCCAGCCTCTCAGACTCTGCCTACAACACCACACGGCTCTGGGCCATCGTGGGGCTCTGCCTCTTGCGTTTGGGGGTCACCAGACCTCACCTCCAGGCTTACCTGGGGCTGGCCCAACGTTGGGTGGAGCAGATGAGGAAGGAAGTTGGACGCATCCCAGCCCTGGAGATCCAGCGCAAGGTCCCGGGATGGGATGTGGGGGTGGGATTTGGGGATTTGGGGGTGGGGGGTGTTGTGCTGAACCTCCCCCCCCCCCAAACCTGCCCACAGGTCACCAGGATTTACTGCTACGTCTCTGTGGTCAGCCTGCAGTACCTGGGACCCATCATCCTCACCCTCCACTGCACGCTGCTCCTCAAGGTGCTGGGTAAGGAGGTGGGAATCCTGGAATTGTTGGGGCTGGAAAAAGATCTTTGAAAAATCATCGAGTTAACCCTTGCTTGACCACGGTCGACCATTGACCCCACTTGATAGGGTCTGGGGCTCAACTGTGTCTCTAAGGATGTGAGGGGGGAGGCAGAGGGGGGGGGTCCAGAGGGGCAAGAAGAGACCTGGAAGCCACTGCCAGGACCTGGAAGCCACCACCATGACCTGGAAGCCACCACCAAGCCATCAGCCTCCGAGGTGTCCCCAGGCTCTCAGAAACACTGCTGTTGTCACCAACTTCATGTGTGCAACGAGTGTGCCGGGGCTCAGCTGTCACCTGGGGAGGGGGCTGCCTGCAGCACAGGGACTGCCCCCCCTTCCTCTCAGCCCTGTCCCCTCTGTCCCACGCAGGGCAGCACTCGTGGGGGCTGTACCCAGAGCCCCCTCCCCTCCCCAGGACGGTGACAGTGACACCGCAGCCTCCCGCAGGACAGGACCTGGAGGATGTTGGTGCAGCAGTGGAGCAGATCACCGGGGTCTTGGGGGGCATCTTCACCCCCCTCTTCTTCCGTGGGCTCTTCTCCTTCCTCACCTGGTGGGTGGCTGCCTGCCAGGTGGTCACCAGCCTCTTCGGCCTCTACTTCCACCAGTACCTGGCTGCCTCCTGACTGGGGGAAACTGGGAGCTGCCTGTGGCAGTCATGAGGAGGACATTGCTGCCACCAGCTCTGGCTGGGACAAGTTTTCACACAGCCAGCCTGGCACTTCTTCCTGCCACCCATCACCACCGTGCCTGCTGTCACCCTGCTCCGGGCTGGGTCCCTCCAGCCCCTCTCCCCCTCTTCCCAAGGAGCTGCTGCTGGGATTTTCGGGAAGGCAGCAGCTCCTGCCAGCCCTGGGCCAGAGGAGGACGAGGTGGGGATTGTCCTTGCTTGGTTGGGGACTGGAGCCAGCACAGACTTTGGGGTTTGCTCTGCCTGAATTTTAAGGGCAATGTGTGTTTTGGGAGGAGCTCCTTGGGGGGTGATCCCTCTGCTTGGGGTGAAATCCCCAGGCTCTCCAGCTCTTGGCTGGTTTAGAAATAAAAGAAATAACCCAGAGCCCCTTTGCCAGGCTGAAAGCAGCTGTTTTGTTTGCTTTTTTTTTTTTTTTGGGGGGGGTCCCACGGGATGAGGACTTTTGCCTTTGGGTGAGCAGCAAAGCCCTGGACACATTCTGTCACTTGAACAGACCCAAGGAGTGCTCAGCTCCCAACTCCCTGCCTGTTCCTGCTCCTTCCTTCCCTCTGGGATCATCCCTGGGCTGATAAAGCTTATCTCAGCCCAGCAGTGACTGCTGGGGGTGGAGGGATGGGGTCTGCAGCCCCTTGTCCATCCCAGCTCTTCCCCACTGCGTGGTGGGTGCTGGTCCAGCTGCATGAAAAAGGATTAAGAGGTCTGGGCTGCTCAGAGAAAGGGAGAAGGGCTCTGATCCTATTTGATAGCCTTGTAATGGTCTTAATTCCCTCTTGCTAAAGGGCTGAGATGAGAAAGCAGTCCTGGGCCTGGCATTAACCAGGCTAATCCAGCCAGCCCTCCTCTGCCTGCTCCCCCAGCCAAAGCCCTTTTGCCAAAAAAAAAAAAAAAAAAAAAAAAAAAAAAAAAAAAAAAAAAAAGAAATGGGAAAATTCCCCCCTTTCATCCAAAGGTTTGGGGGAAGCAGAGCAGCACCATTCACCAGCACAGGGCCTTGGCCCCAGCAGTTGTGTCACCCCAAAAAAAAAAATGGGTGGGAAGGTGCAAAGCAGCAGCCAACCCCCCCAGGGCCAGGCTGCAGAGGGATTTGTCCCATCCCAAGCCGGTCCCAGTGCCTTGATGGCTCATTTATCTCATTTTCCTTCAAGATGTGGAGGAAGCAGGCAGGGGAGGAGGGGATGGGGGGGATGAGCTGGCAGGGAAGGCAGGAGGGTGGTTGCTAGGGCTTGGGGTTGTGCTGCATTCAGACATGCAGACAGTTCCTCCCCTGAGATCTGCCCAGACGTGACCCTCTCAGGCAGGGACAATGACTGATAGACTAGCCAAGAGCAGGAGACACAGCCACGGGCACTGAAATTGGGCCACATCAAATAAAATGAAAGAGCCCCCCCATCTTCCTCTCCCCAGAATTATTTTAACTCTTGGCATTATGGAAAACAGGGCTCTGGGAGGGCCAGGCTGTCAGGAGAGGGGCAGCAGCTGGGACCAGGAGGGGATGGTGGTGATGATGCTGGCACCAGGGGTTGGAGTGGTACCAGGAGCCCAAATTCAGCCCTCTGACCCCCCAGCTCACCTTCTGCCTTGAGCCCTGCTCCCCAAAAACCCCCAGGCTTGGGAGAGGGTTAGGATTGCTCCTGGAGATCTTTTCCATGGGGTCCTGGCAGGGAGGGAAGCAATGAGCTCTGCCATCCCACCCCACTGCCATCCCAGAGAGCTGATCCTGCTTCTAAGAGTGGGAAAAGCTTCCTGGGGGGCTCCAACCCAACCCCAGTGGGTGCTCCCCAAGGCAGGGATTTTATATATATATAATATATATAATCTATATCTATAGATATAACCCTGAGCAGGGGTATAACCCTGAAGCCAGGGACCATTCTCCAGGTTCCCTGCAAGGTTTAATGCAAATCCCAGCTCCTCCCCCTGTGCCTCAGTTTCCCTTGGGAGTACAGCCAGGACATGGCTCTGCCCTGACATGGAGCAGCACATTTCCCTCCTGGCACCTTCCCACCTCCTCCCAGCCTGGGAGCTGGTGAGGCAGGGACAGGGTGACATCCAACCCAGACCTGAAATGCAGCTGAAAAATCCACAATGTGGGGGGGAAAGTCCCCAATCTGGGGGAAGGCACCGGGCCGTGGCTGAGCCGACAGTGCCACCTGCTGCCACTGCACATGGGATGGGGATGGGGACAGCACAAGCCCCCTCTGCAGGACCCACAGGTTCTGAGCCAGCTCCAGAGCTGCTTTCTCCTTCCCTTCAAGCTTCTCCCAACTTCCACGCCGAGCCCAGAGCACTTGGAGAGGTGCTGAATGCACCCCAGGTTTATTCCCTTAGGAAACCCCTCCCCAAAATGTGCAGGACCCCCTTCCCCCCCATCCCTTTTACCAGCAACATCCAGCAGGAGACACCCTCAGGAGAGCCTGCCAAGTCAATGATCATTTTTTATTAAATATACATCCTCTCTTGGCACAAATCTTAAAATATATAAACATTATATAACAAAGTGTCTTCACTGCAATAAAATAGAACTCCAGATCCAAGAAAAGCAGTCAAAAATTGACACACACACAAAGACACACAGAACACACACACACCTGGATGGTGAGGACACAAAAGGCATTTAACCAGTGTTTGTGCTGCTATGTGCATAGACCACAGAGGAGTGAGCAGTGCTGGGAAACCCTGTGTCCCACGGCCTTGAGAGGGAGGAATCAGCCCCTACAATTTTAAAACAAAAGAAGGCTGCTTTGTAGGAACCCACCTCCTCCTCCTCTGGCCCAGTCCTGGTGGGGAGGGTCCAAAGCATCCCAGTGTGTTTCCTCTGCCTGCCCAGGACTGGCACCAGACTTTTCATACCTCATCTGCTTTTGTGTTCAAGTCACCAGAGTGTGAAGATGACAGTGCTCGAGTCCTTGGAGGCAGAAGGTGCTAAGAAGTGAACACAAGTACCACTCTTTTTTCCACAGAGGCTCTGAAGCTGCTGCTGGAGAGCATCCACAGAGTACCAGTGCTCCACCACCCATGATTTTCAGTGATTTCCTACCTCAGGAGGCTGTGACACCTCTCCTGATCCTCCCACCATGGTCCTACCAAGCACCAAGCCAGCTCTTCAGCTGCTCTGCCTTCCCTGGGAATGCAGGGCAAAAGGGGTTGCAAGAAGTCAGCTCAGATCCCACCTCTCTCTTACACATTCAAGTTCCCCAAGTGCCCCCTCCAAGTGTTGGAGACCCCCTGAGCAAGGGGGCATCACGTGGAGGTATCAAAAGAGGAGATGAGGAGCAGCAGAATTTCACAGCTTGAGAAGTAAAGGTGCTTGGATGGACAAGTAGTTCAAGAACCTTTCAACAAATTAAAAGAAAAAATAAAAATAAATCAAACCCCAAACACTTGTTCCATCATTTAGTGCCTTCAACATCCTGCCCCCCTCCCCACAGGCATCCCTGGAAGCCTGGTTGGGTTGTTTGGGCATGGCCACCAAAGCTGCAATTTTGTCAGTTTTGGATGCATTTCATTGGATCTGATTTTCCTGAAGTGCTAGTGCAGGACTAAAGGTGCAGAAGCAGAGAAAGTGGGAGAGTAGACAAGAAAAAAAGACAAAGCACAAGTTAATGTTTGGCAGTTATGCATTAAGGAACAGTGAGAAACAGGACTTGAAAATAAAAGCAAGGAATTTGAGAAGAATAAAATGGGAAAAAAATATGGGTAAAGAAAAGGAGTAAGGAATATTCCTGTTAGACTTGTCTGCTTTCTCAGAGCTAAAGGCAATAGACCTTCTTGGCCAGCACACATAACCTTCCTCCCTTTCCAAATCAGCATGCCCAAAACTTCTCAGGCACTCATTCCAGGCAGCAAAGAGATCTGGAACACACCTCAATTCATGCAAGGATTAGGAGGGAAGAGAACACTCTGCTTCTCCTTTTCTACATTCAAAGCAGAGAAGAAAAAAATAATTAAAAAAAAAAAAGAGCTATTTAGAACCACTCAAAGCAGTAACACACAGTTACTCTGAGCACTTTTGCCCAAGCAACAAAAGCACCAAAACCATTACAGACTGAATTCAAAGATCTCTCTGAACAAACAGTCAGCCTGCAAAATCTTGGGGAAAAAACAAAACAAAAACCAAAACCAAACAAACCATGCTTGGCTGAAATTCCATTGAATTAAAATCATGTGCAGCTGCTGAATAACTTATCTGAGTCCAAGCCTGGCTGTGCTTCAGGTCTTGTTTCTCAGCTCAGAGTCCCCAGGCTCTGGAGAGCTTGGGTCAGCCAGCCAGAAGCTGCCACCTCCAAAGGTTTCCCCTCCATGGATCACTCCTGATGGGGCAGAAGGTACCTTCTGCAGATCTGCCCTCCAGTTCAGTCCCAAACAAGAGCCTGGTCACCCAGTGTCAATCAGTCAGGACCCAGGAGGAATTAAGCCACCTCTGATGCCCCAGGGGTTCAGTGATGCTCAGCACCCCCTAAAACAAGGTCTTGCCTCTGAGCTGACCTGTGGAGCAAAGGAACCTGCTCTGGTCTGGATGCCCCAGCTCAGCTTCCTCTCCTCTTCATGTAGTACCTGTGAAGAAAGGGCTGAGCTGGAAGCCTCCAAGCTGAGGGAGAACTTGGCATGGACTTTCCACCCAGACACAGGTCCATGCTGGGACAGCCAGCTGCTGGCAGAGCTCAGTGCTGGGCTGTACCCCACTTTGGGAAGGTTCAACTGCCTTAATATTTCCTCACTGGGCCAAAGAAGATAAGGACAAGAGCAGAAGTAATTGGCTTCTCCATTGGAGAAAAGAAATGGGTGCTCTTGTAAAGGACTAAACAAAACTCCACTCGAGTGCAGGGAACTCACCTTCCACTAGCAAAAAAACCAGACAGAATTCATGCCTATCCTCTCTAAACACCCTCAAAACATCACCACCTAACATTAATTACAAGGTAAATCAGTGACTCTGGATTTGACAACAGAAATCATCATTTGGGGGCTTGGAGGCAGAAATGACTGAGGTTACTGCCCTGCCCATCCACAACCATTAATGTGTGATCAGTACCACGTCTGCTGGGAACAACGTGCACATCAATACTTCAATCTGCTGGCTCTCCTCCACCTCCACAAAACAGGAGGGTAGGTGCTCAATTCCTAGGGAAATATTTGGCATTAGAAGCAAGTTATGCCTCAAAGAACAAGTGCAAAGATGAAAGAAAGGAGAAAGCTATTCCTACCAATTGTGCAATTACCTCCAGTCCCATTAATACATCAAATGGTAATAACTAGAATATCTACACCAGAAAAGGAGAGCTTGTAAATTATGCCTTATTTTTCTTTTATACACTACAGACTGAATCAGCTGGAAGGGGATTTTTCATCTTAGGTCATATAAACTGATTCTCAGAAAAGTCTGAAGTTTGCTCTGATCTCTCTCGCACTCCAAATTTAACACAGAACAAAACCACCCCCAAATCTCCATTTCCTCAAAGATGAGTTTGAAATAGAAACACTGAGAGGTACTTCACTCATTTTCAAACTGCAGCTGGAAATGATTGGCACTGGGTAAGATTTCTGAGGGGTCAATACTGGTTGTGGAGCCCCTTCTCCCAAGGACACAGTGGGGCCATAACTCTGGGAATAAAAGCAAATGGGTTTAGGTGTGGATTAATGAATGGAGGTGACACAACTTACACAGCAGGTACCAAAAGAGAGCAAGGTTGTTCAGCAGCAGGGCCAGCAGCTTGGGTTAACCACGAGTTTGCATTCACCAGATGTCAGCAGGCTTGTGGGAGAAGGAAGTCTGCATCACCCAGGCAGCTTTGAGATGTTTGTTCTTGCATCGCATGTAAAGCAGCAACCATAATACTGCAGGATAGAACTTGCTGAAATTTTAAGTATGTAACATTTCCTTTTCTAGTGCACCAATGCTGCAGTCTGTCCAATCCCTCAGAAATGCTGCCTTTAAAAAGCAGGGCAACAACACAAAGGTTTGGGTAGCCCAAAAGCATGACTGCAGTTCAAGTCAATCCAGTTTGTGAATCCAGGCACAGCCCCTGCTCAACAACACTGACAACAAACATGAGAAACTGATTTATAAAACAACTCAGAACTTTCCTCTCCTGATATCTTATGGTCTTTGGTAATCTCACAGGGACACTGCAAGCAACAAAACCCAGAAATGAGCAGAACACTTGAAAAAGGGCAGGGTTTCTAGCCAGAGCTGACTTCCAGAACAAAACCTGGACCTGACAAATCCTGCTGTGACCTGTTGCAGGTAGAAGGATGCTTACAGGTCAGAGGAATCTGGAATTCCCTACAGACTAAACTGGGATATTGCACTTGGCAGACTGCCTCCAGCTAACACGTGTGCTCAGGAACTACAGACTGCCTACCAGGAGCAGCAGCCACTTCCCAGGCTCAGGGGGTTCATTCCCACAGCACTGAGTCCTCTCTTTCAACAGCCACCTCTTCCTCTGCCCACCCAGACCAGGTGAGGAGCTGGCAGCAGCACAGGTTTTTTTGAGAGGCTCCACTCCTGGTATCAAAGAGTAAAACAGGAGGGTGAGGCAGCTACTTTAGAGGACTCAGTTCTGCAGAACTGGAAGAAGAATTTTGTTCAGGAAAGAGTTACTTTCAGGTTGAGGTTTCCAGATAACTCAGAGGCTCGTTAAAAAGAGGGGGGAAAAAATAATCCAACAATAGAAAACCAACAAAACCAATAAACATGAAAGGTAAGTTCTTGGCTGCAGGAGAACACGTGTGTGGAGTGAGGGAACATTAGCAGTGCTGTTTCTACATGTGTTGCACTTTTCCCCAGCAAGGGCTGTGGGGATTAAGCTACTACCTTTCAACATTAGTGCTGTGCTGTAATTTACGGAGAAGGATCTGTGTCAGGTCAAAGGTGGTGAAGCTTATTCCCACTGCAATTGGACCTTTGACCCAGTTCATGCTGAGTCCTTTGTACAAGCCACGGATTAGTCCCTCTTCTCTTATAATCTCCTGCATGGTGAGAAGGATGGAACTGTACGTGTGTCCCATGACCCCCGCTGTCTGCATCCGTCGGCGAACCACATCCAGGGGGTAAGAAGCTGACTGCCCAATCAAACCTGCACAGGCACCAAACAAAAGCCTCTCCGGAGGGGATGGCTGCGATTTCCCACTGTGATCTGGCAAAGAGAAAGTAGCAGAGTGTAGAAAGCTTCTTGGAATAAACATATGGCTAAGGGCAAGTGGGCTGAGAGTCAAAGAGGAGGGCTACGGCTCCTGAGATTTTGTTCCCAAAATGGTTTTGTTTTGTTGTTGGGTTGCTAGCTGACTTGGTATGGAACCAAGTCCTTCTGCACCCAGAATTTGCACCCTTCTGTTCCTCTGCAAGACAGAGACACTATTTGGTTTTGTGTTGTTTTTTTTTTTTGCAGCTCGCCCTCTTCGTAGCCCAGAATTGGAGAGAGAGAGGCACAAAGCACCCTCTGCAAGCAGAGGACTTTGCAATTGGCTTCAAGGCCAAGAAAAGGCCTTTTACTACTGAATTCAAACACCTCAAGTTGGCCAAAAAAAGCCTACACCCCATTTCATGTGGAAGCAAACCAAGTTGTCTTTACCTGCATGTATTTTCTTCAGCGTCTCGTAGGTGAAGAAGCTAAGCCCAGCATAGGGAATCACTCCAAGGATAGTTGGTGTAAATCCTCTATACAATGTCTTCAACCCTTCCTCTCGGGATATTCGGATGAAAACATGAACAATATTGCTGTACCTAGCACGTGGACACAGGAAAACCAAATCTGTGCTGGTTAGTGACCACCCACACCAATAACAATTCCAACGGGACTTTCTGAAGGATCAGAAACAATTAATTAATTCTGCTCTGAGCTCATCAGACAGCTCAGAGGGAATTTCAGAAACCTGTCTGCAAAGGGAGAAGCCAGTCACCAGCTCTCCTCTAGCCCTATCACAACACTCTATCCTGCCTGTTTGATCTTTTCTGGAGGCTTTGTGCCAGCTGCCTCCCCAAGAGCCAACACCCAGGTTTTCAGTATCGATCTCCTTCCAAGCCCTGGACTAACCAGGATCCTGGTTATTTAATCAGTGCTCAGACCCCAGCAGTAAGAGGTTTATTACACCAAAGGCTCCGAGCAAGAAGTGACCCAGAAAATGGGAATAAAGTCAGCTGACCTTCAAAGGAAGTTCTTGCATTTGGTGGGGGTGCTTGTACTTGCTTTCGTTAGGCACTTACATCTCCTTCGGCGTGACAGCCATTCGAGCACGGACCATATCCAAGGGGTAGGTTAACATGGCAGCTGTTGTGCCTGCCAGAGAGCCAGCAATGAATCGAGGGAAGGGTGTCAACGCTCTAAAGTAAGGTGAGAGAAGAGACCAAAGAGATCACCTGGAGATGGAAACACCACGTGGCTTTGGAGGATGGCTCTACCCTACCGCCTACTGGAATCCCTTCCCTGCCCGACAGCCTGAAGAGAGTTGGGGGGCTGGGGGTTGTAGCAGCTGTGGTTTGCCACAGCCATTCCAGGTGGAGGTTTAAGAGAAAAATCTCTGCTGAGGGCAGCAAGCCTGACTTGAGGTGTTCTCAGACACTACATGGCCAAGAGCAAGAGGCTCGGGCTATATGCGCAGCTTGGGTAACAGCACAAAGCTGGATCTTGTTGCTTCTCCTGCCAAGAAAAGCTCTTTGTTTTGCCTGCATACACCCAGAACAGGGAAATGCTCACTCAGTGTCTAGGCCACTTCTTGCTCACGCCTCTAGAAGACACAGCTCCTCACAAAGATCTCCCTATGCAAGTCTAGAAGCCCAGCCCTTTGCTCAGCTCCCTCCCTCCCCTCGTGCTCTGCAAAGCCACCACGAGAGCTTCCGACTCAGCAGGCCTGCACAAAGCAGAGAAACATGCTCCCTCCCTGAAGGCTATGGTCCCACAAACTGCTCCATCCTCCTCTGCAAGGACCAAAGCCACCCTGCCTCTTACTTTCCCTGGAAGCCGTAGTAACTCCCCAGGAGCTGTTTGTACTCCTCGTGGGCGCAGAACTGAATGGCAGCGTAAGGGATGACCCGGACCATGGTGGCTGAGTTCCCCCTCCAGAGACTCCAGAAGCCTTCATTGAGGTAGGTGTGATAAATCAGCCTGTAGGCTTCCTGCAAGCAAAGGATCAAAGGTCAGACAGGGGCATCATGATAAGAGGGAATCCAAACAATTGAGGGGAGGGGGGAGAAAAAGGTGACCCGATAGCTTAACCTCCTCAAATCCTCCTTCCCACCCCAACCACAGCAGGGCTGATGTCAGCTGCTTATGTTTGGATGTCAGCTGCTCATGTTTGAAGCCTTGACTCCAGAGTAAGACAACTGAAATGTCTGCTCTGGGGAGGCTGAACCAGACACATTAGAGCAAAAAAAGAACGGGAGTCAGGAAGATGGAGTTTTAAATTCAAAACGTCTTCATTTCCCCTCCAAGGGCAAGGCTGGCCTGCTGCCTGCACAAACCATTCCTCAACCCAAATTTATCTTCTTAGTGGGAGACACAAGCCTTTAGATGACACATATTAGCACAGCACACATGGAACAGCCCTAAAGAAAACACTCAGCAAGCCATGAAAATGATCAGCTCCCAAATTCAAATTTCTGTATACACTGAAACAACCCCAGTGGTGCCTGGGGGAAAGGAAGCAACCATCATACCAGACCTAAAAAAATAAAGCCCTGAGCCATGCCACAGCATTTTTTGTCATGTCACAGGTAGAACTTCCAGTACTAACAAGGACTGAGGCCTCTCTGTGCTGGATAAGAACATGAACATGAAAGAGCACTGTCCTAAGGAGTATTAGAAACACTAATTCCCTCTATGCACTTCCACCATGAGTGCTGCTAAAAAACCCAAGCAAGAAAGCTAAATAAGTACAAACAAAAGATGCTGTTAGAGCTATTACTACCATCAGTCAAGCACCTCAGGTCAACAGGAGACAGACATATCACCTCACCTTGGCAGAAAATCTTTTTGAAGACACTAAAAAGAAAAAATGAGCATTAGGTCTTGCAGTACATTTAGATGTATCAAATAAACCACACAGGCATTTTATCTAAGGCATAAAAATAGAGAAAGATGAATTAAGAGAAAATACAGATTCATTATGGTAAATAAAGATTTTCCACTGGTATTTCCAAACTCTCTTTAGCAACTTAAGTTCAGTTTTCCATCTCTTGTTATGAAAACGCTCGGTTTGTATCACACTTCCCAACTTTAAAACACTAAAAATAAATTAATAATAATAAAAAAATAATAATAATAAAAAAAAAGCAAAACTGCACTGACCACTTATTTTAGTAGAGCATTTCTATGCCCAGGTTCCAAACTAATGCCAGAATCCAGCAAAGAATGGGTCTGCTTAGTGAGGCTCCACGCAAGAATGGTTTCATCCTCGCAAAACTCAAATGAACACTCAGTTTCTTTCCTTGCATCCATTCAAACTGACAGCATCTTCTTAACTGTGTAATATGCAAGGCATTTGGAAGAAAGACTTATTTGGCATCCAGCAGCCCTGTTTTGTAACATTCCTGCAGCAGGAAGGAAACCCAGGCTAAAACCTGAGCAGCAACGCTAATGAAACATGGTTCCAATTAAGTGTCTATTGCAGTTTCTTTCAAACTCCTTTGAGACTTGTAACTTCTCAAGTGTATCAATCACATGCAAATACATTTTCACCACACTGCTTCTTTATGCAATTCCAACACTTTTGGGTTTTTGTTTTTTTTTTTTAAAAAAAAACACCTCAAGTGCATCTGTCTGCCACGGAGAAGAGCTCTGATCCCTGTCCCCCAGGAAAATCCTTCAGTCTCTAGTTGAAGGGACAACCTTCCTATGCATGCATGACCCAAAGATGCTTTCCCTCTTCACAAACATGGAAAAAGCCCCAGAATAAAAAGCTTTAGGAGAGCAAGAGACCGAGGAATCCATTTGGTACTAAGAAATTGGTCAGGATGGGCACGTTTTAATCACAGCCGTTGCTTCACATTTAATGGGCCAAAGCAAACAGGTCTTTTTATAAACTCAAGCCTGCACAAATGAAAGGTGATTTATATGGACAGCTGTTGACTCACCCCAGCTCTGCAGTTTCCATCTCACCTCTGATCCTGACATTTCCAACCTCAGATGAACTACGGGTGTTTGTTCTGGTGGGAAAGCACAGCGTGTACTCACCACTGCACAAGCAGCTGCTCACAGATGCAACCCCAGCCCCAGGATTTAGCTCCCTGCAGCTTTAACTCCCTGGTCTACATCCCTGCTATTCCAGAGCTCAGCCTCTGCTATGCTGAGAATGGAAATCATCTCAAATCAAAGTCAATTCCAAACTAAATCTCATCCAGGGATTAGATTAAACCTATCCAATTCGTTTAATCTGGGATGCCAACCAGATTTAAAATTCTTGGCCTCATCAAATAGCCACTGTATTAACTGTCTGCACTCCTCCCTGTAGGACAATCAGTGCAGCTGATAGCTCCTGCCTCAAGCCAGAGGAACTGAACAGAGCCCACCATGGGGCTGAATCCCAAATCCTGCTTAAACACGTGAGAATTTCCTGTTCCCATCGGCTGAATCTCAGTTTAGGCACTTGGCAGGTTCCAAAAAGGGCTCTGCAAGCCCAAGTTGGGTATTCCAGCTTCAACACCTCTTCTAGTACCTCCCATCATGAACTTTGACTCTAACCAAAGCAGTTTCAGCAAGGCAATGCTTTTTTTTAGGAGAAGGCTGTGTGCATTTAAGGAGGCAGAGCCTGGCATTCTGCCTTTAGCAAGAGACTCAACCAGCTCAGGTACCTCCTTCCAGCATCACCACATCTCCTCAGATTGCTCCTTTTCCCTCCCCACCTTATTTCTCCAAGTTGAGGAGACACAGAAATCCAGAGTGTTACCAGCAACCTCTTCAAACTCTGCCTTTACTCTATCTGCTTACTCTGCACTCCAAAACTCTCCCTTCTGTCACAGGGTTTCTCAAAGGAATCAAACAAGAGGTTTTTAGGCTCTGTTCACTGCAGTAGCTGCATCCTGCCAGGGCTCAGCAGACTGAAGGAGGGCAAAGTGCTGGCAACCACCAGAGAGGCTGGTTTGGATTCTCCTAACAATAAATTAAGAGCATTTTGCAAAAGCCAACAGGACTCACCTTGAAATATGATTTTTGTCCTATCCAGTGGGGCCACTGCTGTTTTAGCAACAGCACCAGCCAATGCACCAGACATCAGGGAGTTGAGTACTGTCTTTTTCTCCTGGTTACCCTGGAACAAAGCATTGTTCAGAATGACACAGCCAATCCTAAGCTAAAGTTGTCAAATTTTACCTTTGCTGCAGCAATTTACCCCCTCTCAAGGACTTGGGTCAAAATTTCAAGCAGTGAGATCACGAAGCACAAAGATTAAAACCTGTCTGCCAAGACGTGAGGTTCCAAGATCTGCCACCTCTTACATGGGCTGTTTTCCCCTCTCTGAGGATTTCTAAAAGCTAAACCACCACCTCCTCATGATTGAAGCACGTTGAGAAGTTTCTTCCTTGCCCTCCCAGTAACACACAAGCCCAATTTCCACATTGTTCCCAAGATCCTAAAGAATAAAAACATTCCTCTGATAAATGGAACGGAAGTGGGTTTGTTCTTGACATTCCTGCCACAGCTCATATTTATAAAGCAGTTATCTTTTCATAACAGAGGGGCAGCAGGCAAGTACAACAACTTGAAATCTAACACTGTGAAGGTTATCAACTGAAAGACAAGTCAAGACAAGGCTTAAGAATGTCAACTTCTGATGTGCTTCATGGTTTCGGGGAGCAGAGGCGTTAACGTTTTCCTTCTCAGAATGTTTCACAACTAAAAAGTTAATGCTCCTTTACCACAAACAGATGGCTCAGGTCAATTTTCCCTTCACTGTCTGCTGCTAAACACAAGGGCAGCCATGCAAAGGCAGTACTGGGTGAACTTCAGCCTGAGTTTTGCTCTAAATCTGACCAAGGTTCAATGTCACCTTCTTTTCCACTCTTCCTAACAAGTCTACCAAGAGCAGCAAGAGGAGGGAAACCAAGACTGCCACAAGACATAACCCTGAAGAAGGAAGGTCATTTCTGAGTGATGCTCAGCCTCTTCCCAGCAGGCTGGAACTGCTTGGCTGTCCTCAGAGAAAACAAAAGTTACACTTTATGTGGGTGTGCACACACCCTCCAACTCCCAGGACCCAAATCCCCCCCGAGATGCTTCCTTTGGACAGCAACCACACTGCTCTTCCCCCAAACCTACTGTACCTCCCCAGCAATCTCCTGCTCTTACCTCTGATGGAAAATGGGTTGATGGAAGGGGCTCCACATCCTGCTGTTTGAAATCCACTTGACCTTCTCTCACACCATTACCCATACCAGTTGTACTTACAAGTGGGCAGAAGAGCTACAGCTCCTAAACTGGAAACAAGAGCAAAGTAAGAGTTAGTGTCCAAAGCAAGAAGTACTCAGGTAATAAAAACCTGAAGAAACAGCAGCAACCTACTCCCTGGGGCCACTTTCAGTAGGAAAATCCCTCTCCCAAGCTCCCAGAAAAGCATTTTCAGGATCCTGGCACCATTTCCTACTTTTAAGGTGCAAGTGTGTGTGTGTGTGTGTGTATAGGGACAATTGGGTGCTATGTAAAATGTGGGTCAATCATATCCACTCTTTTCAGCCCACAAGCTGCAAGTTACAACATAAAACACCCACAGTTTCTAGAGAGAAGAATCAGATCCTGCTCCATCCTCTTCCATTGCTTACAGTGAGGATTTTGGTTGCTGCCCTGTCTGACTGCTGAGCATCTTGATATTGGAGAAGGCGTAGAGAAATTCAAAAGCCAGCCTTGGGAAATGGAAAAAAATAGCCCCAGCAGTCAGTCCCAAAAGGCTGCCATCAGCAAGTGGAGGTTATTTTAGGGAAGAGAGAGATCCAATGCCTCACAGGTGCTGTAAAGGCTATTTTGATGATGTGGGGAGTTTGAAAGCAGCACAGCAGTGATTTCAGAGCTCCCTTTCTGCACACTTGCAGCAGAACTGTGCCTGCAGCCACTCAATTGCCTTCTCTAGCTGTGATCCATGCTCTCTCACTTACCTCATTCCCAGTTTGCTCCCCACTTCCTCCTGGATACTCCAAGTTGCTTCCCCTCTGTCCCTCTCTGCTGCCTGGGAAACCTGGGGCACAACAGCTTGCTGACTTGGAAAGGCCATCTTCAGACTATTTTTCTTGCCTTTTTAACAATCTCAAGATATTATATGCCTGTCAGCACCTTTCATACTTGCTGACCTATTTTTTTCTCCCCCATCACTCTCATAAATGAGCTCCAGGCTTTACTTCCAAACGCCCTCAGCTGCAGCAGGGATATTAACACAAAGCTGGAGAGGGATCAGCTTTGTCTGTGTTCCTGCATGACCAATTTGGGATGATGAAGCTGTTCACCACCCCTGTGCTCAGTCCAAGGGAGGACAAACACATCTGGGTATCTTTAATGCCAGACATCACTTCCCAGAGCTTTGGGAAGACACAGATCCATGTGTTTACAACTCCTGAGGGTGTTTTTCAAAAGAGGAGGATGAGAAGATGCTGCTCAGAAAGTAGTAAGTCAAAAAGGTAATGAAAGGTAACATCCAAACCAAAACCTAAACAGCACCAACCCTTGCACTTGGAAAGTTCCATCAAAGATTGGTCACATCATGGGAACAAAACCTTCCCTAAAGATCAAGGGCAAAAATGATTCATAACATTGTGGAACAGAGCACTTCATGAAGTAATTCTGAAGAGCACAGACTGATGATTATTTCTAATTACTACCTGCAGTTACTTCCTTTCCTCCTTGTCTCATGTGCCTGGAAAGTTTATTGTAAAACAATGCCTTTCAGCAAAAGCATGAGAGAAATCACAGGTAGAGATATTATCTCTAGCTCAAAAAAAGAAATGTAGGTCACAATATCAGATTTATCTCTACCAAAAATAAACCCACCAAAATAGAAACCACAGTAAAGAGCTTTAGGAATGCAATATGCAACTTTGGTTTAAAACATGATTCTGAAAGATGATTGAGAATGAGATGACTGAAAGGAAATTTGAAAAACTAAACTGGTGTTGCTAAGCTCAGAATTATTCTAGAACATGCACATGCATAAAGATGATATCCATTTACTGTGGATATTCCCTTTCATCCTATTCAGAGATTTGCTTTTTTTTATTTTTAGTGCCCAATGCCCTGATCTGAACACATCTGTCTATAAGCTCTGTTTTACACACTCAAACTCTCCACATGCTCTACATAAATATAGGCTCTAAGTTTGCACAGACCTTAAAGTAAAAAGCACATTTATTATTTTGACTCACAGTTGCTCACTCCAAAGCTATGCAGCTTGATTTGATTTTGGAGGAGGGCTGGATTCCAAGGGGGGGGTGTGAGTTTTTAACTGCAGTTTGGTTTTTATGACCAATACTGCACACAAGAGTCACAGGGAACAAAGCTTTGCTTTGAAGTTGCAGTGTGAATTTGTGGTGCCTGGCCAGAAGAAGCCAGATATTATTTTGCATATAGAGCAATCTGAGCAGATATAACAATCTGACTCACTCATTAAGTAATCCACTGAAACCCAGCAGGGAGCAGCTGGGTATTTTTTAAATCCTTGTATTTTGTGTAGCCCTGCACACAGTCATTACTTACGTTTACAAAGCCACAGGAAATAAGAAAAAAAAAAAAAAAAAAAAAAAAAAAGCTGTGGATTAGATTGATTTTTTTTTATAACACACTTCTGTGTTATTTATATTGCAGTTACATGGGTCCTTGTCACACATCTGGAGCCAGACTGCTCAGCACTACATGCTGGAGAGCAAAGCATTCCCTGAAGAGAAAATACAGTGAGAAAGCAAGATTGTTGGCCAAGGTGAGTTCAGAAGTTAAGGAGGTTTAATGAGTAACATTTGCTGTGCTTTTCCAACAAAATGCAGGATAGGTTATTGAAAGTACAAAGCACCGATTCCAGCATCCAGCTTCAGGGCAGTTAAAAAAAAACTCCCTGTAACTCAGGCCTGCTGATTCCCAGGCACAGGTTAAGGATTATTTACCAGGCTGGGAAATGGGAAAGCTCAGCCCCTTAGTTTTGGATTTGAAGATCTCAGAGAACCTTTCCAACCTGGCTGGGTGCTGGCAGTGGCATCTTTGATAAACTCAGCTGCCAAGGTCTGCTTTGGGATGGTCCTCAGAGCCTTGGGATTCTTTCTAGGTATCCTGCCCATGATTCTAGAACTGCAGAAACATCTGTGCACTAAAGCAAGTTTCAGTCCCTGCACACAAGGAGAGGGATAGAATGTGCTCTGCACATGAAAAACCAGAGCATTGTTGGGCTTTCCTTCCCACCCTCCCAGCTCTCTCTAGTGGCACTTAATGAATACCTGAGCAAGTTCAATCAAGCTGTCAAATTGACTCCCTGACAAGTCAGACATTCTGCTTTTCTTGCTGGTGATTTTGATTAAAAGGACAGGCGAGACAGAATCAAGTTATTCAGATGATAAAAGCAACTCACTGGGAAGAATGTCTTAC
Organism: Phaethornis superciliosus; assembly: GCA_023637945.1. Classification (NCBI taxonomy): domain Eukaryota; kingdom Metazoa; phylum Chordata; class Aves; order Apodiformes; family Trochilidae; genus Phaethornis; species Phaethornis superciliosus. The sequence continues at coordinate 3,938,098 of JAJQWJ010000030.1, read as the reverse complement.
AGGCAGGTGCCAGCTCATTGCCCAAAGCAGAGAAAAAACAGCTTTAGCTGTCCAAGCTGCTTGTGAACCCCACCATGATGCTGTGTTTCAGCTATTAAATTGGAGCATGTTTTAAATGACACAGTCTTAGGATAATTAGAGCCAGAGAGTTTCACAGCCCACAACTAAGAAATAAGCCCAAATTCTCCAGCTCAGGTGTGTACAATTAAAATCCCACTGCTAAAGCAAAGGGCACTCTCCTGATTCAAAATCAAACCTTACTTAAAAGCTTGACTTGATATCATACAGCCTGAGCTGCCCAAAATATCTCCTTTATGTATTTTACCAATTATGCACATGGAGATGAACACCACAAACTTCCAGAGGGAGGAGATTAGGGCTTTGCTGGCGGTAGAAATCCCACCACCCATCCTCTCCACTAACATCCCACCCACTCTCATTCCACCAACACTTGCACAGACTCCAAACTGCCTGTTCAGAGAAAAATAACTACAAAAGCAGACCCAGCCATTATAGTTTTCACATTACTCCACCATCAGAAACCAGGAGAAACCCAGGCATCCAGCCCAAAGTCTGCATGTCAACGTGTCAGTACCAAAAAAACATGTTTGTCTGATATTCTCCAGTGGAATTTAGATCTGTCACTGAACAAAGATTTCTGAAAGAATTTCATCTATCCAGCAAGAACAGCAGATACACTGCAAAGCAAACACCCAGCACCACCACCTATCTGCATCTAACAGCAGCTATTTGCCATGAAATGTTTGCTTTTTCCCCTCAGACAACCCCAGCAGTAATTAGAAAAGTAATTCAGTAATTCTGGATGTGGGAGTGCCCTGACAGACAGGTAATGGCAAAACCACATTGCTTCAGCAGGCAAGAGCTGCTGGGACTTGATACCCACAAAATCCATTGGATCTGAGAAAACTGAGCCCTGCTATCCACTGCTCTCTAATCATTACCAAAAATGAGGAGATAGAAATTAAGAAAGCCTTTTTAAAATTTATTTAATAATTAGGTGTTGTGCACAGCACCTACCATACTCACAGCTCACTTGCAGGAACTTAGGTGAAGTCACAGTTCTGGGGCAGAAATTGAGTTTCATTCAGGTGAAGTGACTGCTACAACTCCATTCACAGATGCCAACTTCCCTCATTACCCAGCTCCTAATTCTTTTTTTTTCCTTTTCATATATTATGTCATTATCATCACTAATGAAAGCATATAATTAAATTAGGACAAAAGAAAACCAAGAGAGTACGGCAGAAATTTTCACACCTTTTCCCAGGCAGGGTGAAGTTAAACAGTGCCCAGGGAAGTTGCTCAATTAGGTTTCCTTCAATTGTTATTGTTCAACTGAGCAATTGAGCCTGACACAGAAAGAGGTCTGGTAAGAGCTGAGATTACTGCAGCCTTAAATCCACCCTTGGAGCAAAAGCATCACAGAAAATCACAGCGAAAAAGGCTGAAACACTCAGAACAGGGGGGATGAGCTATAACTAGCTGGCCCCTTGAGGTCCATCTTTGCCTTCCAGTTTGATTAAGTCATTAAAAATCAAGAACAGATATGCCCTGCAGACTCAACTCTCTTCAGTCACATTCATCTCTCGGCTGCACACAAATCTGATCCCAAAACATTAGCTATGAATAGTTCATTGCACTTCTTCCTTTCAAGGGCTGCACAGAAGCTGTTAGTATGATTTGAAAGAATCACTGACTGAAAGACTAAATTACAGTATCTGGAAGAGTTTAATTTTTTTTTTTTTTTTTTTTAACATCCTTTCCTAGCTCCAAAGTACAACCTCAAAATTCCCCCAGCCAGGGAAAACTCCAGTCTGCCAAGAAAAGTGAGGATAAAGATACAAATTCTTTGCATGGTTTTAGATTATCTAAGTTGGATTAAACCAGCTGCTGAACACTGAGAAATGGTTAAATCCAAACCTCTGCTGGCAACACCAGCTGCATGAATTCTGAGGAGCCCAGGAGCCTCCTGTTTCAAACCCAGCTTGGAAGGAAAGCACGAGAGAGCAGAGAGCAGCCTGGCAAGGAAAAACAGTGCTTCATTCTTCAGTTCCTAAAAGACTGTTGCTGGGAACACCTCAACTGTGCTTTCCACAGAAAAAATAAAACAAAAAAACCCCCACAAAACAAAAACCTGAAGACCAGGCCTTATCTTCAAGACAAACAGCAGCTTTATCTGAGGGAGAAGGGGACTGAATCCCAGGGGCCCTCTCCTGAACCCACTCCCTTTGCCAGACAGCAACTGCCTTCCTTCAGGAACAGGAGGCAGAAAACCAACCAACAACACAGGCCAAAGCCCAAGTGTCCTCTTTGCTCAAATATTCCCCTCAAAAATCATTTTGCAGAGGAAATGTCAAAGAAATTACAATAAAATATTCTACGTGACCTCTCGGTCCCCAAGCCTCCTGTGAGCCGTGTAAATTCCAACTTTCCCATCCATGGATCCTGGATTGATTCACCTGAATGTCACCACAGGCACACACAAGGTCTCAAAAGAGGCAGACCTCAGCACAGATTATTATTTTTTTTTAATTCTAAATGAGATTATTTGGAATACAAGCAGTCCCCAGTCAATACATGAGCAGTCTTTGCCAGACACCATTTCACCACAACAATGGGTAATTACCATCTCAGCTCTAGAAGCCCAGCAGTTTCAATTGCCTGTGGGAGAAAAGAAAAAAAAAAAGAAAAAAAAAAAAGGAAAAGAACTACAAATCTTCCATCATTTAGCAGAATGACCCAGAAGTGTGCCAAGCAGGTGTCATTTCCTAATGGCAATGGGCTGTGCAGAGTTATGTTACCCACCCTCCTGTCCTACTCACTGGATGCTACTCAACACAAAGTTTAGCAGCAACTCTGCTTCACCAAAGCACTGAAAATTTCAATTAATTTTGATTATTTTCTGGTAATGATGGCCTAGCAGCACACACATGGCAGAGGCAAAGCTCCAGCACTCACTGCAAGGAGCAGCAGGTTTAAAGCACAACCTAAAGAGCTCCTCTGATACTCATTCATTCTGCAACCTGGAGGAAGCCGTTTGCATTTCAGCTGATCTGTCCAGACAACATAACCTCCCTTCATAAAACAGCCACATCACCTGGAAAACAGAGAACAGCCCTGCAGTGTGAAGCACTGGGATGGGTTTCACATAAAATGAATGCATCTTCCTACAATCAGCAGCAAAGTTACCGGAAAAAAAAAAATAAATTCCTGGTTCTTGAGTTGTTGTTTTTGGTTTGGTTTGGTTTGGTTTTTTTCTTCTACCAGCAAACCTGTCTGACCTGTACCAAGCCCATCTGCTCCACCAGGTAACCACACACTCAGGGCTGCACTGGTGCTCACCTTACCTTTTATCCAACTTCCACAAGCCAAGCTGAACACCAGGCAGACCCCAAGCACACACCTGCAGAGGGGAACTGCCTAAGCCTGTGTAACAGCTACAGGTGAAGCAAAAGGAGATTTTTGCAGCTCCTGAGCCATCCTGCTGTGCTATCAAGAGCTGAAATTCCCGGGCCTGAAGCAATCACTGAGGCCAGAGGGTTCCTGGTGAAACCCAACACCAAGGAGAGCCCCAATCCCCTCCTCTGAAGCAGCTCAAGCCCAACACTGAGAGGTCCTCAGCAAGGATTAAGACTCAGCCTGGAATATCCACAACTCCAGAAGGCTGTAAAGATGCTCAGAGATGCCTAGAATCCAGCCCTGGTGTTTTAGACACCCAAGCATACAAATATTTAAAAATACCTTCACTCACAGGTCAGTGGGATGATCACACCAACCCTCTGGCACCTCCTCAGCTGTTTCCCAACACCCACAGACCTCTCCTCTGTTCCCTCACACACACCCCACCTCTCCCAAACCAGAGGCATTTAAAACCCAGAATATTTCCAAAACACTCCAAACACCTCAAACCACAGAGAAACACAGCAGGAGCACACAACCTCCAGAAAAGGCTTTGAGTTAAGGTGACCAGAAGATCCAACACCAAAAAAAAACAACCCAAAAAAAACCCCAAGCCAGGGCAGACTCCAAACCCACTTTACAAAGTTTGCTAAATTAACACCCACCAGGAAAAAGAGACTCAGCAAACACCTTCAGCTCCTGCAAACTCCAGGGGAGCACAGGCTTAAGGTCAACAGAGCAGCTGCAGCACCAGCTTGCTGCATTTATTAACCCTAGGCAATAATTTCCAGCGTTTTCCACGTGTTTTTCTCTTAGACCTTAAACCCGAGCTTCTCCCAGCTCCACCTCTGAAGCCGAACCAAAAGTCACCCCCTGCTCAGCAACTTTTTTGCTTACGCTGGGATGGAAGCAGAAGATGCTGAGATGTGTGCTCGACGTCTCCCCTGCCCCTACCCCCCCTCACTTTTTTTCTCAGGTTGGTATGGATTTAAAAACCAAAAAAAAAAAACCAAAAAACACCCGAGGAAAAAACCACACCCGGCAACGGGGGAGGTGTGCTCCTCATCAGCTGCTTTGCTCCGAAGGCTTTGAGGGGAGGAGGAACAGACACACACCTCGGATGGGCTGGCAGGGGGGAAGGGGACAGGCAGGGGACAGGCAGGGGACAAGGAGGGGACAGGCAGGGGGACCCCGGGCCGCATCTCCGCGGTCCCAGGGCCAAGGCCGCTCCCCGGCAGCTCGGGGTCGGTTCCCGGTTCTCTCCCCACCTCCCGGATAGAAGATCGGGACGGCGGTAAAGCCCGACCGGAGACACCAGAACCCCCGGAGCTACCGGGACAGCCCCAGAGGGCAAACGGGGGGGGGGGGGGGCGAAGCGGCGGTGACCCCGCGGAGAGGCCGCGGCAATGTCACCCGGCCCCGCACGCAGCCAGACGGCCCGGAGCCGCCCGGCCCTGCGGTTGGAGGTGAGGGGGCTGGGTGTCCGGGGCTGTGGCACTGCTCGCCGCGGAGCAAAGGGTCCCGGGGCCGCCCCGCACTCACCGGCTCCGCTCCCGCCGCCGCCTCAGCCGCCGTCTCCCCGCGGCCCCCGGGCCTCCCTCTCCCTCTTCCCCGCTGCGCCCGCGGGAGGCGGGGCCAGCTCCGAAGGGCGACCAATCGCCTGAGGCGGCGGCAGAATCGCGCGCGGGGATTGGCCGAGCCACCCCTGACAGACAGCGGTGGCAGCCAATGGGCGGCGGGAGGGGCGGAGCGAAGGAAGCGGGAGTGGGAGGTCGGGGGGGTGCGGAATGCGGGGGGCGCAGATCCCGCGTAGGTTCCGCGCAGGGGTCGGGGGCTGCGCGTCCCCCGTGTCCCCTGGGACAGCGTGTGGTGGCTGAGTGCCATACCCGGCCCCGGTGTCCCCTGGGGAGGGGGGAAGAGGGGAGACTGCTGTGCCCCCCCCCCGCCCCCTCCCATGGAGCTGTAATTACAGCCACGCTTGTTTAAAAAGGAAGAAAAATAAATGAAAGCTTCCCTGCCTCACGTCGGGTTCTGAAAAGCCACCTTAATATTTGGTGCTGCTCCTCACCTCCCCCCCGAACCCCACCAGCACCGAGCAGGACACAGGGCACCCCCCAGGACCTCGGGGGCTCCTCCTCACCTCTGCTTTGCCCCCTCTGCACCTTCACCAGACCTGGGAGCAGTGCACAACCACCCCAAACCTCTGCCCTAGCAGAGAGAGAGGAGGTGAGGCTGCCTCTCCTCCTACAAACAGCCTGGGGGGTGAGGAGCTGTTGAGGAACACGCTGACCTTTGCTGTCTGCTGGCAGGTAGCACCCCAAGGAGCTGGCTGCTCCTCACTGAGGTGTTCCCACAAGCTTTCTTTTCTTCCTGCTTCAGAAAAAACGGCTCCACAAAGAGCCCACCACCCTTTGTAACGTTTCCATGTTTTATAGGGTCACCATTTGTACAGCAAATATCACATCAGAAAACATCCACTCAAGTACAACATCAGGAGCTGCTCAGGAGGAAGGTTCAGCACTGGAGCAGTGTGGTAACAACATGGCCCAAATCAACCAGGGGCACACAGAAGCCTTTAGCTGAGACTTCAGAGCCTGTCTGGATGCTTCACCTCACCCATTTTGCCCCCATCTCCACAGCTGTCTTCTCCAGGAGGCACACAGCCTCTTCACTAGAGTTACAGCACCCCTGGACTCAGGGAAGTGCTTCTTTGCTGAAGATAAAATCAAAACCCAGGCTCCCAGTGCTGGCCTCCTGCTCCCCTGCTAGTTTGTCCCTGCGTTGAAACAACCACCCTTACTGCCAGTCCCTGATTTGTTCATCTCACTGAAAGAGAACATGAACTTTCCTCCTGGATGCAAATGGCAACATAAAGTAGGTTTGCTTTAGGCTATACAATCCAAAAATCCTTAACGTTGCTTTTGTTCAAAATGTTCCGTTGGCTGAAAATCCAAAACAAAGCAGCAACACAGAACATGGTCAGCAGTAAAATAACAGTAGAACAGTACAACAGGACAGAACACATTCACAAATGATGGGATTGCTCCTCATCCATCCCATCACCAAACCAGGCTGCTGGTCTCCATCAGCAGAGAGCAGAGGAGCAAATCAGAACCAGCTGCCACGGTACGTACCAAACTCCTACCAGAAAAAGATCCACTCTTGCTCTTAATGTATGGAACAGAGCACTTGGGCACGGCCCTTTCTGCACACAGGGAAGATACATAACACCTGGGGGGGAGCAGATCATCTGCAGGCATTAGATGATTTGGGGGAATGATTACTACAGAGTTGATTTGCAGCCTGAACGCATAAAGCCATTTCAGCTGTAGCTCCCAAATAACAACTTCACTGCAGCCTCACAAGCCAGGCATTTGCTTCAGATATTCCAGATGTAACTGCAAAATTAATAAATTAATCCATGCCACTGCTGGTTTGGTTTTGTTTGTTTGTTTTCCCCACTACCCCACCACCCTCCCCCCCTTTAGATTTCACGGATGGAGATGTCTTGCAGGATTCACTGAGCCAAGCTTCCCTTCTGACCTGTCCACAGCTCTCTCAGCTCCACTTTGCAGCCCAGATCCCTCAGTGCAGCTTTGGCCACGTCGTCGCAGTCCCTGTGTGTTGCACGAGCTTCTGTGATCAGGTTCTCAGCTCCCATCTCCAAGATGGGCTGAGAAAAGTCCCTGCTCCGGGAGACCAGGTTGCGGATCAGCATGCACGCCTGTTTCTGAGGAGAAAAGGGGATAAGGGAAATCAGGGCCTTTTGTAGGGAAATAACCACCCCTGTGGGATGCTGGCACACAAAAATCTAAAAATCCTTTTCTGGTCAAGCCAAGGTGAGGCTGTGGAGAGGAATAGGCTATCTCCTGAAAGGATAAAATCCCTGGATGAAAGCAGGACTGCTATTCCACACTGAAGTTTATCCAATGTAAACTTGTGAAAAGCAAGTTACACAAGTTTAGATCGTATATATGAAAATGAAATACAAGGAAAGCACTGAAGTTTATGCAATAAGACCTCCTGCTTCTGCCAGAATGCCAGCAAATCTCGGGCAATACCAACTGATTTTAAATAATGCACAGACAAACCCCTCTAGTTACAGCAGACTGACTCTTCCACCTCCTTGTATGCTGTTCCAGGTGCCTAGATTAGACTTCTCTTCCAGAAAACACTTTCTATGGTATTTTAATACTCTGGAGAGCACAAAAGTGGCCATAGGACCTACTGGGACTTGTATGAGAAACCAGAAGCCAACCTCTTGCCATGGAGGTGTTTTGACTCTGGAGAAGAGATGGCCACATGTCTTATAGGACAGATAACATCATAGCACAGGCTGGGTCTGAAAAAGTTTATCCTCATCCTGTTCTTTCAAGGAGGGGGAAAGTAATGCTTAGGAGGGAAGCATGGCATTCCACAATCCCTGGAAGCTGCAGTCAGGTGGGTTGGAAACAGAAACTCAAAGTTTGCTCTGACCAGACCAGAGTGACAGATGTTGGGAGCCCTGAATTCCCAACACACACAGGGGATTTGTTAAGTCAAGGCCAAAAACCCCAGTGAAGCAACAAATACAGCCAAGACTAATCCTGAATAAATAATCAACTGCTCTGAAGCCAATACCTGTACAGCCACTTCTCGTGGGTGTGCTTTCATAGCCTGAAGGGCTGCCAAAGCCCCACCACCTTCCATGATGACATTACAGTTCTCTGGCTTGCGCAAAGCCAACATGCAGAGGGCTGCACACCCTTGCTCACAGATCTGCAAGACAAAGGGGAAAGGATATTCATGGGCTGGGCTGCAAACGTTGTCTTGGTGGAGAAAAAACAAACAAACAAAAAAAGCTGGAGTTTATTTTGCTTTTTGGGGCCAATTTTTAAAATTAGCTTCTGAAAGTTTCCCCCTTTTTCAGCATGTCAAGGATGCCTGGCACCCCAGAGGTGTAAACACCATCCAGTCTGATTGAGGGAAAAGAAAAAAAACCACCTTATGTAATGAAGTTGACAAAATATCACATTTACACAAATATTTGTCAAAACACCCACTTAACCAGTCCAAAGGAAGTGGATGTTGAAAGTTTAACACATTGCTCAGTTGCAGCCACTTAAGAGCTGTACTTGGGGACGTGTCTGCTCCCAGCACAGCGCTGATCACCGCTCCGGCTTGTTCCCTTACACCAGAGGAGGTGACACAGCCCAAACCTGATCTCCATTCCTGGGTGACTTCACCACCTGAATCAGGAGGTACCTGAGGGTTGGAGAGGTGGTGGCTGATGGCCAGCACGATGAGGTCTGTGCCCCCAGCACTGACGATGGCATCCTTCACCTCGTCGTTCCCCGCGACCGCTCGGATGGCGCTCAGCACCTGCTTCACCACGTCCTGCACTCATCAAGGGAAAGCTCCTTAAAAAGCTGCAGGGGTGAGAGGCTTTTGGAAGCCAACCACAACACCCCCCCCCCCTTCAATTCCATTCTGAAAACTCCCAGATTTCAACAGCAACACTGCTCTGAGCCAGTGGCATCTTGGCCACGCTGTCGTGCCAAGACTAAGGAATAAGGAACGGGGTTTTTTTGGCAGAGGTTTTCAAAGCAGCTTAAAAAAAATATATATATATATAAAAAAATTAAACACCAACCACCTGAGACTCGAGCATCTAAATTTCCTTGAACCAGTTCTAGCAATAAAACAGAAGCTCAGCTTTTCTGGGAGCAAGCAGAGTTCTGCTTGTGGAGGAGAAAGTAACTATGAGCACATGTAACCCATTTCTGTGGAGAAATAGGGATCACTGGTTGAGCTTCAACCCTAACTGCACTTAAAACAATCCACAGCCAGGACTTTACACTGTAAAGAAGGCCCAAAGACACTATCACTCACCGGGTGGTCGATGCAGTCAGCCAGGAGAGCCACCATAAAATTTAAACCACCAAGATCCACAATTTCTTGACAGAATTCATTCCTGACAGAGAGGCGAGAAAGGGTGGCACAGAGTTCACTGAGAACACTGGAGTTATCTGTGAATGCTGCAGAAGAGAGATAATGAATGCAGGAACTACAAGGAAGGAGGGGAACTGCAGTATCAAAGTGGTTTACTTTGCTTCAAAAGAAAGAAGAAACAGTGAATTTCACTTTGTACACTAAAACACATCAGCACAGATGACACCCTGTTCACCCTGTATCTAGACAAAGACAAAATCTTTTATTTGCAAGAATGCAGCACCTCAGCAGGGATAATATGCCTGTAAACCTCCACTGGACTGTAAAATACTTCCTAGATAGACTGACAAATAGCTGTGTCACCTTGGTGCTGCTGAGAGCCTCTGGAGGACTCGGATTATTTTTCTCTCTTGGGGAACATTTCACCCAGAGAATCAAACATCATTTTAGTGGCAAATTTCTGAATCACCTCAAGTTATGAGAAAGCAGAGTTTTGAGGCATGAAAGCCCAGATGATGCAAAACTTGGGATCAACACTCACAGGGAATGAATTTTACCTTTTGCAGCTTCAATGAGGACTCTTAACCCATCGTTCTCCAGCACAATCATTTTGGCGTGGTCATGAGCATGCCCAAAGGGCACACGGATGTCATCATCAAAGGTCATGATCCTGAGGGCTGAGGAGGCTGTTCGGACAACATCAGCACTGTCTCCATGCTGGATGATAGCTCCAGTAAGGACTGGGAGGATCCCACCTTTCACAAAGTCCTGGCGGTTCTGCTCGTGTTTCAGGCAGGCGTGGCGGACACACCGGATCCCCGCCAGCATCATCTCTGCATCCTCCTTGAATTCCTTCAGAGTTTGTAGCAGCAGCTCCTGGCCATCAGAGTCAAGGAGGTCTGGCTGCCCATCCAAGAGGGCAGAGAGAGTAGAAAAGGCTTTCAGCATTAAACTTCTGTCTCCTGAAGCCAACTGGCAGGCAGAGAAGACCACGGGGTAGGCACCGTTCTGCCCGGCCAGGTAACGGAATGCCAGCTGCTCTTTGCACTGCTCAGTGAAGACCATCAACTGCTCTGCCATCTCGGTGAGATCAGAGTCAGCCACAGCTTTCCCAAGGGAATCTAAAGTCTAAAGAGAACCAGAGTTACTTTTCAACACGAAATGTGAAAGAAGAGTAAAGAGAAATCTTTATTTTCCCAGGGGTCGGTGGAGTGCGTGTGTATTTTTATGGCTTTGCTGGTAAGGGACTGTGTTTAACCTTTCCATCCCTCAGGAAGGCTCAGTAACAGCTGCCACATGGACTACTTACTCCTTTTTGCACTGCAGTTCTCCTATAAAAGCTCAGTAACAGCCACCACTTGGATTACTTATCCTTTTTTTCACTGCAGTTCTCCTATGGTTTGAGTTTACCCAACAACAGCAGAACCTGATTCTAAGTTATGAAGGAGGCTCTGCATTTCCTAGGAAACACTGGCATTTTACACAGATTTACACAGATTCTTCCACTGAAAAGTGCAAGCTAGCTCAGTGAACTCTCATATTGTTCCTACTTTGAAGAATAAATGGGATCAAATGCCTGTGGAAAAGCTCACAAATAGGACAGAGGCATAAAATGCCTCATTATTCTTAGACTATTACTTAAACTATTATATAACCTTGATCCTTTGAAGAAAACATCAATTTGTGCTCCTACCAGCAAAATTTCATGCTTCTGCCTTTGCCCATTTTCAGAGGCAGGCTGCTGCACAGCTTTCACAATATTGCTTAGGTCAACACCTGAAAGACAAAACAAAACCAAGATTAATATTAGTTACAGGACCTTGGAATTTGTCAAGCACAGTGAACAAGGATGAACTTGTGTTAAAACATGGGTCGAGGTATAAAGATGCTGAAAGGTTCCTAAATTCTAACTATATACATCCTGGAACAGAGCATTAATTGTAGCTAAATGTCAACTGGGGGGAAAAAAACAACAAAGAGTTTCATTTAATTGACCAAAGTGCACCCTGCAGTTTCACTCTAAGCAGGCTTTCAGTCATAATTACTCCTTGAAACTAGGTTAGCATTAATAGTGTCTATGTTCTATGTCACAAAGACTTCTTTCCAGCACTGGGTGATCCATCTTTGCGTGCAGGTTTTTAAGTCTGTAACAACCTGAGCTGCAAAAGCAGATGAACTGACAATACCTTGGGATTCAAACTGCTGCACAGCTTCCCTTACAGCCTCTTCGGGATCCATTTCAAATTCCGTGATGTTTTCTTGCACTGCATCATCAAACGTTTCCTGAGCAATCTGTTTCGAGCCCATTTTACCCAGACGGAGCAAACTGCCTCCTCTTTTTCCTGGGAATAAAGCAATCCACAACTAGCTGAGGTGTAAAACCTTCCAACCTTAACCAGAAACCAAGGAAGCAACTCGCTTTTTCAGATCAGAAGCCAGCAAACCAAAAATATCCCGTCCAAAGGACAGCCAGATTCTTTTTTTTTTTTTTTAGGAATTAAAAGAAATGAGGAATTCCAGAGGCCCAGGATTTGGATGGGGAGGATGTCGCTGCGGGTGGGACCATTCCCATGACGGGGCTGACCCCGCACTTGGCCCGCTCAGGCACACACAGCCCCGAACCCCCCGAACCCCCCACACCCCGAGTGCTGACCCAGCCCAGAACCCCCCGGCCCGGTTCTCCCCGTTCCCCCCGCAGGACCCGGTTCCCCCGCACAGCCCCGGGCGGGCCCAGCCCCTCAGTCTGCCAGCGAAACCATCCCCGGAGAGAGTCCAGGAAGGGGTGGGAGGTAGCGGGGGAGTTGCGGGGTGCCCAAGGGGGGGGATTCTCCTCACCACCCACCTCCGTTCCCTGACGGACTCCTCCCGCCTGACAAAGAGCGGACGGAACGGGCCCCACTCGGCCACCGTACCGAGCCGACGCGGCGGTGCCAAAATTTACACCCGCTTCCTTTCGGGGGACACCAGCGCGGCGCGAAAAAGAACCCGACCCGCGCCACTGCGCATGTGCGCTGCGCGTCACCTGCTCCACTCCCCCCCCTCTCCCCGCCCTCCCGGCAGCGGCGGCCCCGGAGGCCTCAGCGGCGGAGCTGGAGGGAGCGGGAGGCTGCGGGCTTCCCCCCCCCGCCCCTTCCTCCTCCTCCTCCTCCTCCGCTTCCTCCTCCTTACCGCCCTGTCTGTCCCAGCACCGCAGCCTCCCCGCCGGTACCGCCCAGCGGCGCTTTCTCCGCAATCCTCCCCCCCAGCTCTGAGGGGATGAGGCGGCCGCGCGTGCGCCGCGGGAAGGCCCGCACTGCGCAGGCGCGGAGGGAGCGGAGTTGGGAAAGTGAAGGGGGGGGGGGGAAGAGTCGGAGCCTTTTGCGGGGCTTTCTGGGAGACCCCCGCGTTTTGCGGGGAGGCGGCGGGAGCCGGGCGGGGGGCACCGCCTCGGTGAGGGCAGGGCCGGCTCCCGGCGGGGCGGGGCGGCCTCTCCCTCCTCCTCCTCCTCCCCTATCCCCGGGGGGACAGCGAGCTGCCGGGGGTCACCCGGTGAGAGGCGGGAAGGTGGGAGGTGACCGCGGGTTCCCCCCTCCCTCAGCGCTGTGTTTTACCTCAGGTCAAACCTCACCGCACGCCTCCGAGTTTGCTGAGGGGAATTCGATAAATCCCAGCCCGGGGAACGGGGGGTTCCGGGGAAGCGGGGAGGTACCGGGAGCGGGAGGAGCCGTCCCCAAGCTCCCTGCCCGGTGAGGGACGGCTTTGTGCTGTTTTGCTACAGGATAAAAATGGCCTCTCGGCGGATCACACGGGAGACGTTTGATGCTGTTGTGCAGGATAAAGTTAAAAGGTACCGCATGGAGCGGGGTGATGCTCTGCAGGACACGATCCATCATTTTAAAGGTAAGGAGAGGCCGGCGTGACGTGCCGTGGATTCCAGCAGTTATTCTGGGAATAGCTCTGCCGGATTCACTGCCTGCCATTTGTGGGGATGTGCCTATAAAAAAACGTGGGATTTGTGCCGCTGTTTTTCCACATCCATTTTTATTGAAGAGACCCGTGGTGTGACTGACACGATTTCAATGTGGAATGCAATTTCCAGGAAAAAAAAATAAAAAAACACCGAATTTGAAACAAAGGAATTCTCTTCAGGCTGCATCTGAGAGTGGGTTCAATTTCAGGGTGCTCTCCAGAGACATTCCTGCAGGATGGAATTCTGTTGCTGTCTGATAAGTAAATGTAGGAGTGTGAAGCCTTTGGGTCTTTGTATTTCATGTTATTTCTGCAGAAGAAGCTAAAGGCAGAACGTTAATTTGTGAATGTATACAAAACATGACCTGAAAATTATTTTATCCTCTAAATTTGATATTAAAATGTCAGGAAAAATAACTTGGATTATATCCATAGGAAACTGAGAGTTTTAGAGCGAGATCTTTTCTGTTTTCCTGAAGTTGTGCCAGCTCCCAAGAAATAATTTGTTTTAAATTTTAGTGTTTCTGACTTTAATGTTACCTTAGATAATTGTGTATGAGTTTGTAGAAACTCAGCTCTTCTGTTCAGCTGTGGAATTCTGACATGCAGCGTGGAGACAGAAGGTGCATGGGTTTGGAATTTTTACATCTGAGAAATCTGGGTAGAAGTATTGGAGCACAACATTCACATCTTCCTAGACTGCAAAAGTTGTGAGCAAAGAGAAAATGCAGTTTATAGCAAAACTTGCATTTCAGCTTTAGCAGAGTATAAGTTTTTATTTTTGTTTTTATTATTTTTTTCTTGTCGTGTGTGCTTCGGTGTTAATAATTTGCTGCTTTTTGCTTCTTCTGAATTGCTCAGTGTGTAAGAAAGCAAATGGGAATATGCTAAAGGTAGCTACCTGTGCTTAACCTCCAGAAGTTTTGAGGTGGCGATGAGTCTTTTTTTCCTAATATTCCTGGCATTGATGTATTTGTGTTTTTATCCTTACAGCTCATGCAAGGCCCGTCCCAAGACCACGATACGAAGACAGTTTTCATGATGATGGAAGATACCCTCATGACAACACCCAGCACCACCCCCACGATGAGTGGAGTGAAGACCCTCGGGATGATTACCCAGGCCCTTCCTACAGATCCACGAGTCCTCTCATCAGGAAGGAGAATTATTACCAGGAACAGTACGGCCGCTCGGCCTCTCGGGACCGGGAATTCAGCCACCCAGCACCTCATGACCGGGAGTACAGGCACCCAGCTTCACACAACCAGGAGTACAGGCACCCAGCTACACACAACAGGGAGTATGGGCACCCAACTTCACACAACAGGGAGTATGGGCACCCAACTTCACACAACAGGGAGTACGGGCGCCCAACTTCCCACGACCGGGAGTACGGGGGCTTGGTTTCTCACGACCAGGACTATGGCCCTCCTGACTCTTGGGAATCTGCTGGACCCCATGAAAGTGACTTTAGCTCTTCAGATATTTTAGGTGATTTTAGGTCGCCAGGACTCATGGAAGATGAATATGGCAACGTGGAGAATCAGGAGTACGAGGTGGACTTTGGAATTCCGTTGGACAGCGAGTTCCGACCCCCGATGCGGAGAGGCAGCATGGGCAGAGGGAGAGCTCTGCGAGGGAAGCGTCTTACAAGGGGTGCTGTTAAAACAAAAGTATTCAAAGGAGAGATCAAAAGTCCCCTAAAAAAATGGAACACTAAAAAACTGCCCCTGGGCCCTGACCAGAAGCCAGACCTGCAACCTGATCAACCACCAGAGACTGCAGAGCAACCCAGCCAGAGGCCGGTGACCATCCCACTCCATAATCAAAAGTTGCCTCCACGACCTAATGAGAGGCCAACCCCGACAACCCAGAGACCTCTTCTCAGGCTCCAAAAACCTGCGCACGTTTTCCGAAATCTCAATTTTGACCTCGTGGACAAATCAGACATTTTCTCAACGTTTGGAATAGAAATTATAAAATGGGCTGGGTTTCACGCGATCAAAAACGACGCCGAGTTTTCCCGGCTCTTTGGAGCTCTCTTTGAGCTGGAGACAGAAACCTGTGCAAAAATGCTGGCTTCCTTCAAATGTTCCTTAAAGCCAGAACACAGGGATTACTGTTTCTTTACTATCAAGAGTTTACAACACGCTGCTCTGAAAACTCCCAAGGTGGACAATGAGTTTTTAAACATGCTGTTGGACAAGGGTGCTGTGAAAACAAAGAACTGCTTCTTTGAGATCATCAAACCTTTTGATAAATACATCATGAGGCTACAAGACCGCCTCCTAAAAGGTGTCACCCCTCTGCTCATGGCCTGCAATGCTTATGAGTTAAGCATTAAAACCAGTGGGTTTGGTAACCCAAGAGAAATGGCAACTGCTTTTGAGACCACTGTTTCTCTCTGCCGTAAGTCTTTGGCACTTCTGGGCCAGACCTTTGCCTTGGCCTCTGTTTTTAGGCAAGAAAAGATACTTGAAGCTGTAGGGCTCCAGGAAATGGCACCAGCACCAACACTGTTCCCAAACTTTGATGATTCGACATTGTTTGGAAGAGAGTACATTGAAAACTTGAAGGCTTGGTTGGAGAAGAGTGGGTACCCAATTCAGATGAAAAAAACAGAACCTGAGTCCATGGGGCAGCTCAAAAAACCTGACACGAATGTTAAAAGTGAGTGAGCTGCTCTGAGATACGTGGCAGTATATAATTTACTTGTTGCTGGCATTTTATCATAATTTCTATCACTTTGTTAGGTCAGGAATTTCTAATTCAGGGAATTCCATGTAAATCCCTAGCAGTGCTGAGTCGGGTAGTAAATACTACCAGTTGTAGCTGTCACTTTGAGAGTTGTGGTTGAACTGTCTCCTGCCTCTCCTCTCCTGCACGGGATTATTCTTTACATCAAAGATTTTTCCCTCTGTGCCCTGGGCTGCCTCACTGCTCTGCCTTCCAGCTGTGCAGCTGCTCCAGGCAGGGAGGCCAAGAGCACAGCTGGAGTTGGCCACATCATGGAGTCAGTATTGGCATCTAAGCAGATGTTACCATGACTGCTTTTATCAGATGCAGGCATACTTCTTCAAAATTGTTTATTTACTACCACCTACAGGAATAGTCTGTCCTCTGCTGCCTTAGGCCATCTCCTTCATCCTCTCTAAAGTGTCCTTACTCATCAGTCTGCTCATCTGGATTTTCCTAATTGAACTTTAGATATTTTGGCAGGGAGGTTCTGCAGCAAAGACAGGAAGTGCTCATAATTTGGAACTCTCCCCTTCAGAGAGCTGTTCAAATATACTCATTTAGCACAGAATCCTTTTGGTGCAGTAACTATTTGTCTTTGAAAGGATGGCAAAGGGTAAATTTCTTAAACCACAGTGCTTCACCTAACAAACTGCTTTAGAATCTCAACTGAGTTGAGAAAACATTCAGAAAGTTCCTGAGGTTTCCTTATTTTAGTATGAAGTGAAGTGCAGCCTTTTCCTTGTATTAATACTTCGAAAAATAGCAAATGTCAGCATGCCAAAAAAAAAAAAAAAGTGACATATTTGTTGATGAGAATAATAAACTGAGTGCATTTTGTTTCTTCCTGCAGCCCCACCACGAGCTGATCAGAAAGTTGTGGAGACAATTGACCAGCTGGTGACTAGCATTGTTTCAGGAACCTTGTCTGCCAAAGAGAGAAATGCCCAAAAGAACTGTCCTGAATATTGGTAGGTGTATTTAAACACTATATCACAATACTATTCTCTGATGAAGACACTTGGAATATATTTAATTAAATTCAGTATTTTTTTAGCTGGGTGTAAGATCAAAGCCTGCTGGATATTTAATCAGCCTTTTGAAAATGTTTCCTCTGTTCATTGTACTTCCTCATGGCCTTGGAGATGGTCCTGTTGCCTCTGTTTTGTCTAGTAGATCACCTTGGGTTTGCTCTGCCAATAGTGCCTCTAATTTCAACCCAAATAAAAGACATTACAAGCAATTTACATTTACTGGATGAAAATAATGAGCAGATGTAGACAAAGCAAACACACAGTAAGGTAACAGACCTCTGGCTCTAGTGTTCTAGGGATAATGTTGGAAAAAGAAAGCTGAGACACTTTCCAAGTGTAATGATCTTTTAATACAGCAGTGTCTCCTCACGTGTGAACTGTAGCATAGCTGATTAATTACCAGGAAATTATTTGTGTCAACACCCTCCATCACTTATTTGCTTGGCACACTTACTGCTGTAGAAGGGAGTTGGCTGCTGCTCTGAGAAAAAACCTCTGCAGGCAAATGTTAATGGAGGAACTTGTGTACATCCCCTGGAAAAAAGGAGTGATTCCTGCTGTGAGTGCCTGATCTGGGAATCTGAGATCAGTTGTGCTTTCATTTCCTTTTCTTGCTCTGATTTTATTTAGGTTCTTGTCTGATGAAGACAGTCTAGAATACAAGTATTACAGACTGAAGTTAGCAGAGATGCAGAGGCGGCCACCTGGAAAGGAAGGTGGTGAGGGCAGAACACTTGAAGAAGCTGCAACAGAATCAGTCAGGGCCATGCTGTATGCCAGGAAAGTTGCAAGTATTAAGAGAAGGTTATTTAAAAGAAAAAGGCTTGGGATTACCACACAACATGGCACTCGAGGAAGGAAGGTGAGGAGAGCAACCATTGGGACACAGACTGTGCTCTCAGCTGGTACAGTGCTGAAACACCAGGACAAGCAGGTTCAAGGTTCAGGCCAGTCAAAGCCTTCTGTACCAGAGAGCAGCCCAGATGAGAAGAATTCTCCCCTCCATACAACCTCATCCTCACAATGTGCCTCCAGCTCAGAGGTTTCTCTGCCAACAGAAGAAAGGGCAAATTCCGAGGATTTGTTGTCACCACCTGAACTTTTCCCGCCCTTGTCCTCTCAGTTCCCTGATGGTAAGTGAAGATTCAGGATTGGATTTAAAATTGTAAATTATATGAGGAAAAAATTGAATAGAATGTTCTGCTGGGAAGTCTAAGAATAATTTCTTTTGCTAAAGAAGCTGGTTCTCAACTGTACTGTCCTTCCAAGTATGCAGCCCTAGCTAACAAACATCCTGGTTTTTGCAGTGGATGCTAAAACAATGGAAACTGCTGAGAAACTTGCCAAGTTTGTTGCTCAGGTAGGACCTGAAATCGAGCAGTTCAGCATAGACAACAGTGCAGACAACCCAGATCTTTGGTGAGTAACCTACACGTTTATCTCTGTACCTGAGCTGATAAGAAAAATCAAAATGCATCTAAACAGTGGCCAAGGAGATGTTCCCTTTTATTGTTTGATGAGGTGTGTGCTTTTATTCAGTGTGTTTAGGAAGAGAGGGTTTTGAGCAATACTCCCTGTTGTCCTGCTCTGCACCACCATTAATTATGAATATCTGAACTACTTCAGAGAGAAAAACACTTCTCCCAAATGTGCACATGCACTGATAAATGCTTTTCCTTCTTTTATATCCCAAGTCATCAGCTTGCGTCTTGAAACGGTGTTCTGCCAACATATTTCCAGTTGTGTTATTTTTTTGAAGTGGGGCTTTGGTTCCAGTGACCTGAGTGCTCCACTGTCAATTACCACCTGGAAAAAATTACTCAGAAATGTCTTTCTTATGTCTTGCTGCGTGCTAGCTCAAGAAAATCTCTATCTGATATTATTTTCACTGGTTTTGGGTTTTTTTTTTTTGCTTAGGTTTCTGCAGGATCGAAACAGTTCTGCTTTCAAGTTTTACCGAATGAAAGTCTATGAATTGTGTCCATCTATTAACTTCAGTGCAGTTTCAGAAGCAGCTGATGCTGGGGAGAGTGCTAAACCTGAAGAGAGAAATGTGGATATTTCAGAAGAGGAGGAGGAGGAGGAAGAAGAGGAAGAAGATAACGAGGAGGAAGCCGAGTTTGAGGAAGATACCTCCCAGCCTTTGGAAGAAATGGAGCAAACGGAGGAGGGAGAAGAGGATGACATCTCAGCAGGTAGAAGTGTGGAAAACCTAGCTGAAGA
Organism: Phaethornis superciliosus; assembly: GCA_023637945.1. Taxonomy (NCBI): domain Eukaryota; kingdom Metazoa; phylum Chordata; class Aves; order Apodiformes; family Trochilidae; genus Phaethornis; species Phaethornis superciliosus. The sequence continues at coordinate 3,918,806 of JAJQWJ010000030.1, read as the reverse complement.
AATGATTTCCAGGACAGGAGAGGAAATTTCAACAGGTGAAATGCAGCTAGCCACATCCTCTGACAGTGCTGTACCAAATCTGTCGACACAGGCATCAGCTCCTGCTCCTGGTACCCTGTTTCCCCGCAAACGAATCAGCAGCAAGTCTCTGAAAGTTGGTATGATTCCTGCATCTAAAAGGATTTGTCTCATAGAAGAACCAAAAGGTGAGCATTACTCAAAAGATACTTTTGAGGGCTAAAATAATTCAATTTCTTTAGCAGAGAAACGAACACAATGTTCACTTCAGAGGCTCATTCATTCAGGAGAATCAGAATGAACTGTGTAATAGGTTTTGTAATATAGACCAATAGCAAAGTTTGTGTGAAACATCATTCATCAAGTATTCTCTAAGAACACTTGACTGTTATCCTCTCTCTGCTGCTTAAGAAACCCACAGTAGTCATTTTTGCAGGGTTTATTTTATCAGTATATGGAAGGTTTAACAGACATAAGTATAGCACTGAACGTATTTGGAGTGTTTGACAAAGTATATTTAGGCTTTGGATTGGCCTGTCAAATTTTGTCAATATGGCCACAACAGAGGGGGGCTGTGATATTCTAACAATTGAGAGATAAGTAGCTTAAAGCTGATTATATGTGCTCAGCAGCAGCTTTAACAAATATCTTTTCTTTACATAATGAGTTTTATTGGTGAAGGTTGTCATTGGTGATATGAAAATGGTGTACAATAACCTCATTGAAGTGTGGTCTGAATTGTCTATCAGAATATTGCAGAAGCTCAGGGAAATGAGATATCTGAAGTCTTTATAGTGTTACCAGACTTCAGTGTCCTCCTGGCATGGTGTTTCCAAAACTGAATACATACAAGGACTAATTACCTTTTTTTTTTTTTTTTTTTTTTTGTGGTGGTGGAGGAAAAAAGTTTCTGATGTTAGGCCAAGGCATTAAAGTTAGGAGTCCCACTTGAGATGTGCTTTTCGAGTTCTATATTAAAATTGTTTTTCTTTCCAGCTGAATTTTGTCATTGATTTGATTTGCAGTGCACGAACCTGTCAGAATTGCTTATGATAGGCCTCGTGGTTGCCCAGTCACAAAGAAGAAGAAGGTAAAGAATTACTGTGGTTTGCCATTGCATTCTGAAATCAGCTCTCTTTACAAGAGACAACCCCTGAAAATGTGTTGTCATAAAATCAAATTACAGCTTGAAAAGCCTGATCCTGAAAATCAGTGGACTAAATCTGAGGAGAGCCATGCCTCACCACCTCTGTAAAAAGTAGACCTCTTGATGATTAGAGCACAACTGAAGAGTTGTGTGTTAATCTTGTATTCTATTAAAAAAAAAAAAAAAACAAAAAAACAAACAAAGACATCAGTGCTCTGCTGTCTGGAAAATATTTTGTAATTTTCTAAAATTGCTGAAATGTGATTTGACTGCTGCTGTGTTTGAAATTGGGATTCAGTCACAGATCATGCAGTATTTGCTCTTGGAAAAGAAGAACTACCTTTTAAAATATGAAGGTGTGTTCTTTGCTATTTTAATAATGCAATAAACAGTTTGGGTACCTGAAATAGATATTTTTATTTCTTAAACTGGCAAGGCAGATTACTCTTTGGTAGACTTTTCCTGGGTCACTAGGGAAGTGTTGCTGAGGAGGTATTTCTGTATATCCAGAAATTCAAACACTTGGCTTAAAGAGGGGGAGGCTGAGGGATTTTTAATACATGATCTCCCTGTAAACCAAAAAAAAAACCTGTTTTCTCTTTTTCCTCTCTGCAGAAGCCAAAAGATTTAGAATTTTCACACAAGAAACTGACAAACAGGAATGTGGGTTTCCAAATGCTTCAGAAGATGGGCTGGCAAGAAGGACATGGCCTTGGTACACGAGGAAAAGGAATCAGAGAGCCTGTGAAAGTGTATGTAATGGGAACACAGGACAGCAATTTGGCAGCTCTGGAAAAGGCTGGGATTCTAACAGTAACTATGTTTGTCTAACCCACCTAGACGTGGCCAGTTCCATGTTTTGGCTCCTTCTTGCCACTGGCCTCTGGCCTCAGCAAAATTGAGCGTGGAGACTTCACAGGTTTTTTTCTGGCCAGGCTGGGCAAAGTCTGCTCTGGAAGGTGGCTCTTTCTTGCCATCCATTTTGACACCACCGAAGGACACTTTTGCCCTTGTTTTTCAGGAGGTGTTTTTTGTTGTTTAGTGTATTTAGGGTGGTTGTTTTTTTTTTTTTAACACACAGTATTATCCTGGGAATCTCCTTACGACACCAGGTACATATGTATAAATACCATTAGGAACATCATACACTAGGCTAAGGCAACAAATTTATTTTTACTCTTAATTATGTGATTCATTCCAATGCATACTGAAAGAGGTAAGTGCATCTGCCAGAAGGTAAGTGTGCTTTTTCCTTTAAAATAAACTTGATTTTGAATCTTCATTTGGTCTTTTCAAGTTGCTGTATCCAGTGTCCAGCACAGAGGATAGATAATACCTCCTCCAACTCCCTGACTGAATAAGGAGGCAGAAATCATTTATTTCTTTCTGAACCCATTTCACAAGCTTTCTAGTCCACACATCTAGTCCATGATTTAACAGTCTGCTTCTCTCCAGGGACTTCTATCTTCCCTTCATGCCTTGGACAGTACTGGTCATTTCAGTTGGTGGGATACTTCTGGTTGGTCACTTTGTTTTTTCCTTAGTGCTCCCTGTGGTGTGGTGGCCATCACCAGGTTTTCTGTATTTCCCTCTTCAGCAGCAAAGAGGCAATGAGAAAGCAGTTTACTTCACCTTTTTTTGTCTTCACCAGTGTTAGAACCTTGGTTCTTAACCTCAAAACTTGTTGGGATCAAACAGGTGAGGAATTTTTTTGTTTCTGTAGCTCTTGGCACAAGTTTTGCTGCACTAATCATGAATGATTTGATTGTATCTGGTCTGACAGTTAGCTGACCACATTGTAGAAATTCCTGGCCATCTTTTTTAAGGATTGCATTTTGAATAAGTGAAAACAGAGCTTTTCCAGCTTGAGTCTTGCTACATCACTCTTTGTAAAGACACCCACCAGGAGTAGTGAAGAACTTCTTTCTTTACCTCTTGTGAAACCACTCTGACCTTTTCTGTAGCAGAGAAAGAACTCCACATTGTTGATTATTTCATGGTGTGCACCTCTCTCTACTCCCATCAAGGCTATTCTTTGAACAGTCTCAGTGAGGATGAAGAAACACTGCAACTGAACATTTTGTTGTCTCTTATCAGCTGTTTTAATACAGTGCAGGGTTTTTTCATGTAGAAATCTGTAACCTCTACTCTCCTCCCCTTTTGAAAACTACTACTGATGACTTGATGAAAAGTCCCTGTGCTGTCTAATCTCATTCTCTGAGCAAAAGGGGAGGGATTAATAATTGGAGAGTCTCCAGTTGTACATCAAATCTTGATCATTATATTACACTGGTATCTAAACCAGATGTATTCAGGCACATCAGTTGCCATGCAAAGGAACTCAAGTGCCTTTTGTGCTAGGAAAGCTTAAAGATTGTCTCTGGCTGTGAGTCATATTGGCAGGTTTGAGGGTATTTTTATTTATGTTACTTGTCAAAAAGATGTCAATTGCATGGAAGTGATGGGTCCAGAAATTATAAATGCAGTTTCATTTTAGTAAAGTGAGCTGTTCCCTGTCTTGAGAAATAATTTGTCACATCTATGGGTCTGCCCAATTCTACAGCTCAAGAGGTGTTTTTAAAGAACATAAAGAATAAACCACACGCCAAAGACAGCACATTGTTATGGGATAGACCCTCCTCTGAGTAATTGTGTCTTTGATTAGTGGGATATTTTTTTGTTCTGAAAGTAATGTAGAAGAGGAACTGTAGTGTAAATAGGAAAAAAAATAATCTGTTCTTGTTTAGAAATGTGAAGCAGGCTTTGTGGAATGGAAACAGCGAATGGAGAGTCTGCTTCAAACAGGCAATATGATAAAAGATTAAAAAAGCAAAGCTGCCAAGTCACACTCTGCCATTCAGAAGAAAAAAAAAAAAAAAAAAGCACCCAAGGTTTCTACTGTGGACTGCAAAGTTGAATTTGCTTTCTCAGAGTCTGTGAATATACTTTTAGAATTGCACAACAATCTGCTTGGCTTAAGTGGACCTATTATTACAGAAATTGAATAAAAGCCATTTTTCTTGACTCTACTTAAGGTCCTCAGATTTCTACCCTGATAGCACAGCAATCCTTGTTTCAGTATGTAGGGCCATCTACATTTTCTTACTTCCCATAATGAAATCTTTAATAGATAATCTGATTGTAACTGACCTGGGGGATAAAACTGGCAGAGAGGATCATTCCTGTGGCAGAGGTTTCATTAACTTGAGCTTTGTAATGTCTTATGTTCTATGCACATAGCTTGGAGAAAGAAGAGATGGGGTTTAATTATTTGCATCTCTGCATTCTTCTGGGTCACCCTCTCCATCTACTTCCAGGGCAGAAAGTTGGTTTGTTGAGGCCTGTCTAGTTGGCATGTTTGGATGAAGAGAGGTCATGATTCCTTTTTCTTGGAAAGGCAGGAGCTCCAGGTTTTGTCTGTGCTGTGTGTCCTGTAAGACTTCAGCTTGCTTTGGGTGCTAGAAATTTTAAAGCAGCAGCCTTACATTCCCTTGGTAAAAATTTCATCTTTTATGCAGTTATGTGGTGTTTCCTCCTCAATCCTCAACATCTCTGCTTTCTGTCATTTTTGAAATATAAACAACGAGGCAATTTTTGAGATCTTTTCTACAGAGGAGTAAAGGAATAGAGTCTATCATGAATAAAGTGGTTAAAAGAAGAGTTCATGGAAGAAATTAGGTGACTATATCTTCACTGCACCCTTAATATCACAGGAGCATTTTCTTCTGGTGGGTATTTGCATGTGGAATGGGCAGTGAGAATTGTTTTACAGTCCAGCTGGTATGTCAGGTACCAAGACTCTGCTCCCCTTTTCCCCCACACTAAGCCCAATTACTTTCCACTGAAATTATGTCTATGTTGGAAGCAATTGTTTAGATCTCTTCTGCAAATGTTAACAGAAACAGAGTGTTCTAACTATTCATTTTGCTCCCTAGGGGTGCTACCTCTGCAGGGGAGGGCTTGGGTGTTGCAGGGGAAGAAAATAAAGAAGATGCATTTGATGTTTTCCGTCAAAGAATGATACAAATGTACAGGCAGAAAAGAGCAAGTAAATAGGTATGTGCCACAGACACGTCTGGTTTGTCAATTCCTGCAAACATTAAAATACCAGGGGGTTTGAAGTCTTCCCTTACCAAGCAAATATTACTGTTTCCAGGAGTGTATCTGGCTTCCTAGAGTCTCATGAAAATCCAGACTTGCTTTGAACTGCTGAATTACCCCAAATCTTACTTCCTAGGTCTGACATAAGAGACTGGCTCGCTAGGAAGTGCACGGAAATGCAAAGGCTGCTGTGTGAAAGATCTTCAGCCAAGTATGCCAGTATGAAGAGCACTTTGTTCTATAGTAGTGGACTTGAATATTAATGTATTAAACCGTTTTCCAAGATTAAAGTTAGTCTTGTGTTTACTTGTGCAAGCTAACCACTTGGATGTCATCTTCTGAGGAAGAAACACCTGACTTTGTTCTCAGAAGTGCCTGTTTACCTCTCTCTTTGGCCAAGTTTGCCTGTTTGCTGATGAGATGGCTTACCAAAAAACCCAGAAAAAGCGACATGAAAAGTATGGTTTGGCTCTGATCCTTTCTGAAGCCAAGAATCTTCTCAAATTCAGATCTTCTTGCAAGGCAGTTCAGATTTTATTTTACTACATTTTATTGATGGGCTAATCTTCTGATTTACTTCTGGAGTCTGCATAAAGCAGTTTCCTTTCCTCCAAAAGCCACTTTCAAGACAAGTCCAGCTGCATGCTTACTTTGTATATGATTCTAGACTTTAAGAGCAGGATGAATAAGGGAGTTCATCCATGCCTGAGAACACTAAACTCTTCCTTGAAAACCTCAGCTGCTGAAGTTTTTCATAGTAATTAACAAATAGTACATATTTTACGTATACTTTTTGGTTTTACACAAATTTGCAGCTCTTCTCCAACAGGTTCTTGAATGATTTCTTTCCTCTCAAAGAAGTTTAAACGATGAGCAGGTGAGATCCATCTGTCTGCAGAAAATACTAAGGAAATACTTGGAAATAATATATGTGGAAATCACCTGGAAATGGATCATCAGTTTAAAAGGCCATCATTATAGCAATTTCTGTTTCTATTAAATACTTGCTTTGCCAGAAGTTCTTTTATTGAAAAATCCCAAGAAATAAGACAAAAAACCTTGTGCTTTTAAGGGACTATTCCAGAATTTACTGACAGAGAAGACTGGATTAATCTACCCTGCTTCAACAAAAAGCATTGCTTAACTGCTTGGTGAAGCAGTTCTGAAGACATGAAAGATTTCACAGTGTTACCACAAACATTCAAGGTCCAATCATTCATCTTGTCCTGACTTGCACATCAATAAGGGATCTGGGACTGGATTACTGAAAGTGACAGAATTTAGTATTGCACTTTTTAGTGTATTCATTCTTCATTACCTTTCTAAACTAGTCCAAAGTCTTCACTTGAATGTTGTAGTATCAGAACCTACTTCACTGAAGTTCTCTTTGAAGAGCTGATCTTGAGCTGATGCATGTTTTGCTTCCTAGGAGTGAGTGCTGTCTTGCTGTTGTTTTCATCCTGCACCATGCTTCTTGTAGAGCAAAGAGCTTGTGGTACACCACTAATAGCACCCCACAGTAATGTGGCAGCATCTCAAGTCCCTAACTGACAAATATGCAAGAAAATGTGTTCTTCAGTTATCAACTTGCCTGTGCCTGCTGTTTAAAGAACAAAATGCTATTCTTTCTCCATTAAAAGCCCTGCCGGTTGAAAGGGAGTGTCTTAATTTTTATTCTGTAGCAATGCACTTTTCCTTGCTTTGTAGCAACCAGTTTTAGTTTACCAATGCAAGTCGTTGTTTGTTTGTTTGTTTCTTTACTGTGTGGGTCTTTGAAACCATGAGAAACAAAACCATGTCATTTTTCTGATCTCAGTTTTAGTTGCCTTGAAGCACATACTCACTAAATAAAACCATGATGGCAGATACAGAAAAATGCACTGATAGTTCCGTTTTCCTGTGAATATCACATTTCTTCACCCTTACATTACAAGAAGTTGAAGCACGAAGGCTATAAATACTAATAAATTTGGTTGTCACACTTGATGACGGCCCCTTGAGAGCCCAGACGTTTCTCATAGGCTTTACTTGAATATGTTGAAAATCCTTGCACATTTTGGACCACAGGCTACTTGGAAGATCATCAATTGCAGTATTTGGCAGTCTATGTCTACCTGTTAAGTTGCTATTTGGGTGTGTTCCTCACTGCCCTTCTTTCCTTCCTGTGCCTTTTTAGCAGTTTTGCAGTGTAGAACTTGAGCCTTTGGAGATCCATCAGTCACAGCCTGGCACCACTATTGTTGGCCTCTGATTTATTTCTCAGACCCACTCAAAGGGTTTAGCTTTCCTTTTAGTTTCAGTGATAAAGCTGTTGCTGTTCACAATTTTGATCTCCCTGCAAACATGCAGTTCACCTCTTCTTTCCCATTTACGTTTCGGAAGGATTCTTTGGTTGTGTGCTACAGTTTGCAGAAGGGCACAAGGTGGAGCTTCACACTAGATTGAAATCCAGCCCTTCAGCCCCAGCTCAAACCTGAGTTTGTTATGGAACCTTTCAGGGTGTGTTTGCTGAACACTTGCTTACCCAGCCTGGGAGAACTGTTGGTATCCATTTGGAAAATGGGACCATCCTTCCCGAGGGCAGTTCAATTTCGGTTATAATGCTGTCTTGAGAATAAAGGTGAACCTTGGGAAAATCTTAAATCTGCTCCCCTGGATGACTGCAGTATGGTCTGTCTTTCTTGTGCCAAACTTTAATTTTGGCCAAGATATCAGCAGAGCAGTGCTGGTGCTGAGATTCCAGTGTTGCTCTCAACTGCATTACCATTTGCCACTTTTATCTTGTTTTACCAAGACCTTATGCTCCTTTTGCAAAAGGAATTTCCTTTTATTTTTGACCTGCTTTTGCAGGCAGCTCTGATTTGAAAATTTTAAATACTTGTACATGTGAAACATTTGTTATGCAGATACATTGCCTTGGTTCAAGTTTACTAGCTTCTTTTCTGTTATTTTAGTTCCAGGCTCTCTTCCATGAAGACTGCAAGCTTCAGTGAACATTTTAACTAACTTCAGTGGTGTGTCTACTGTCTTTTGGTTGTTTCTTTGCCATTAATCTTGTAGAGCAATTTTGCTAGTTTCTCTTCCGTGCAAATTGGCAGTAGTGCTCAGCTAGTAACAATTAGATGCTTATGTTATTGGATAACTGATATTTCTTTTTAGTGTAAGTAAACATGTTAGCATTGTTAATCTTTTAATATCTGCAATAAATGTAGAACTATACACTTTCCTGGTTTAAATGTTTTGCTTGTGAATTTGGCCATTTGTAAGAGATATGCATCATTTTGGCACTAACAAGTGGAACTCAGATTATGCAGTGTTAATTAGTGTCAAGCAGGATTTTATAGTGTTCAAGGGAAGGAGGGTCCCTCTGTTTTTGTGCTGCTAAAAGTCTCTGTGGAGGATACCCACTAAATCTTAGTTACTTTTTCATGTGGCTTCTAGTGTATTAAATCTATACACACCAGTGTTACTTTCCACATGAATGCCAAAACCATTGTGCCCCAGACAGAATGCAAATTTCACCCTTTATTCACATAATCCCAGGATTTAGTTGTCTCTCTGATTTTCTTGGTGTACTGACTTCAGAACAGCAAAACTTTCTCTTTACATATGTGTGTGGTTTACTGTTGCCTTTAAATTCAAATTCCTTTTTTAGACAGGATATGAGGGGGAAAATTGCAAGGAACTGAGATGTAACATTTGTGCAGCTGCTTTCTATCTGGAGGTAAAGTGAGAGTGTTAATTTGTGAGAGATCCCAGCCAGGTCTCCTCACCCTTTTATACTGACAGATAGGAAAAGCTTGATAGCGGCAAGTTCAAGCCCTGGTTACAACTTTTTCTTCCTTTTCCTTCAACAATTTATTATAGGTAACGAGCTGGTTCTAGAAGAAAGGACATTTGCTCTCGTTGGAGAGAAATTAGGAGATCCCCGTTTTGGGGGAGATGCCCTAACAGAGAATTCCAGTCAATAATCCACTGTTTGGAGTAATTGTGTTGGACTAAAAGATATCTTTCCCTCTTTTTTTTTTTTTTTTTTCCTTCAAAGCTTTTCTTTGGTGTAACACCAATGCCTTTTTCCTATTTATTTTTCTTTTGTTTTTTAGAAGCCACTACAGCGTCCTTAGTGTGAACACTTAATCTGTGCTGAGATGTTACTACTCAAAATCAATGTACAGTATTTTTTTCTATTGCTATTCAATTTTGCTTAAAGTTAATCCTGATGTATTGTTCCCAAAGGAAGTCTGGACTCAGAAATTCAAATACTGTTCTTTTGGATTCTTTTCTATCCTACAACCAGGTATATTTTCTAATTAAAAATTAATTCCTGAAAGTCTTGCATCACCTTGAATTCTGCATATCTCATGACTGAGTGGCCAATCACAACCAGACTGTAGATTTGAGCAATAATAAACACCTCAACTGAGAATATGCTCAAAGAACAATAGGGTACTTCTGAAATAAATAGATTTTTGTGAACCTTGTTAAGTAGGTAACTTGCTGAATTGCAGCAAGTGTGGAAAATGTTTGCATTATCTGTGGGCAATAAAGTTACTGCTGTTTAAGAAAGTGCTGGTTGTTCTCTTCAGCTTTTTGTGCCTAATTCATGCCATTAAAAAGTTGGGCTCATTTTCTTGAAAATTATTATCTAGGTAAGACTTTGCTTTGAAGATCCTGCCACCAGGTAAATAAGGCAGCAAATGCAAAGCAAATTTCTAAAAGAGCTGCCTCTTGGGCAGAAATTGGCTATGGACTGATTCGTGGGCTTAATAAAAATTATCTCTCTGGACGCTTTGCAAGACGTTTCAGAAACTGGAACCATTGCTGGATGGCAAATGGGAATTTTGATAAAGAGTCTAAAATGAGAGATCATTAAGAGGTCCCACAACACAAACGGGAAAGAGAATCCCCAAACTCGGGCTTTATTTGGTGCCGTATCAGGTATTTACCGAGGGGAGGGAGTTGTGCACCGAGCACAGCACCACCCACGGTTTTACTGCTCACAAAAATCGACAGAAATACCCGAGAGAAGTTGCTCAGGGGGAAGATTTGATCTCGGCAGTGGCTTCCCCGCGGTCCTGGGCGGGGATAAAGCGGGGATTTTGCCCTGGGGGTGCGGGGATGTTCCCTAAGGATGCGGAACAGTGCCCTAGGGATGCGGGGATGTGCCCTGGGGAGCGGGACAGTGCCATGGGAGTGCGGGGTAGTTCCCTGCCGGTGCGGGGATGTGCCCTGGGGGTGCTGGGTGGTTCCCTAGGGATGCGGGGATGTGCCCTGGGGGTGCGGGGATGTTCCCTAGGGATGCGGGGCTGCCCCTTCCCGCCCCTTCTTCCCGCCTGCGGGGCCGCGTGCTCCGGCAGGCGCCAACGGTCGCTCCCCCGGCGAAGGGGCTGAGGCGGCGGCGCCATTTTGAGGCGTGTGAGCTGAGGGGAATTGGGTCCCTGTCCCTCCTCGGGCTCAGCGGCGGTGGCTGCTGTGACCTTGCGGGGTGCGGAGGGAATCTCCCCCACGCCGAGCCGAGGGGTGAGGAGGCTCAATGCTGGGGTTAGGGGGGAAGGATGGGGGCTGTGAGCAGCCGCAGGGTTGTCCCTCAGACCTGGGCCCGCTCCGCTGGGCTGCACCACACGTGGAGTCGTGAGGGAAGGGGTGAAAGGAAAACGTGCTGTGGGAATCCAGGGTCAGAATTAAGGGCTGTCCACTGGAAAAAAATGGGACAGGAGAGGTGCAGACTGGTAGTGGTAGTGCCAGGAGCAGCCGTCCCAGGTGCTGCCAACAACGCTGTGGAAAAAGCACCCAGGAAATGTGGGTAACATCCATTTCTAGACTTACACCCAGTTTCCTGAAGTTTCCAGACTGATAGATTTAAGTGTTCCAACCAAACTTTTCCTGGGCTTGTGCTGATGCAAAGGGTTTCCTCATCTGTTTGCATTTACCACAAAATCTGTTAAAAAGACCTAGTTGTCCATCTCTTATAAAAATGAAGGTAACCAAACATTACACTGACTTTACTTTTAATTTTAGGATATCTGGAAGTATTTGTCTGAACAGGAAGTGTCAGAGGCTTTGACAAGTTTCAGAAGATCTCTTGAAGACTGCAAATACTTTGGAGGCCTTTGGCAGGAAACTTTCAAGAACCATTAAGAAATTGCTGCCTGTAATAACTTAATGACAAGGAATAAAAACTGGGAAGAACGTACTTCCAGTTGAATCTCTGAAAATGGGTAGCACTTTTATTGTCCTTTATCTCCTTTTGCAATTAATACCAGAGGCAAACATGTCTGTTGGGCTCTGCGTTCCCAGAAAAACAGTAAAATACCAAAGTAAGTAATAAATGGTCATTTCAGAAGCAGAAAGAAACCTGGCACGGTGTTGGGGGGTTATTTTTTGTTAGGCATAGGAGGAATTCCATCAACTTTCACCTCAAGTGTTGCTGGTGTACTCCAAATGACAATGAGGAATGTCTGAGCAGTAATTGTAGCTGGAGGTTCTGACTTAAAATAATAATAGTGTTGTTCATTTTCCAGTAATAAATTGGGAAAATAATCTCCATTTATTCAAATACATTCGTATTATTTACAAAATATTCTAGAAATGTGCATAAGCGTTTACCTTTGTAATGTTACAAATTATTTTCATTTGGGGATTTTTATTACATAGTGCTGATTCTAGTGATAAATATTTTAAAAATAACTGATAGTCTGTGTTTTACAGGTGGAAAGAAAAACACTTTTATGAAAGAAGGTTTATCCAATGTTTCCACTCTCCTTGTGAATGAAGAAAGCGATACCTTATTTGTTGGAGGCAGAGATGCAGTATTTGCTCTTGACTTGAATAATATTTCTAGAGAGATAGCCAGGGTAAATTAAAGATTATTTTTTTTTCATACCTTCTTTTAAAATAATATTTTGTCTGTATTTTTCTCTATTTGAACCTAATGTTCTGATTTTTAATAAAAAGCATTACTATTTCAAAGCTTGAATCTCTATCACATATATGTATACTTCTCTTCAGGTTATTTATTATGCCTTGTATGTTATGGAGATACATAGAAAAATACTTACTTACATTTAAAGTTTTGCATGATTTGGTGAAAAAAATATTGCAGCATGCCACCTTACAAGAATTTTTGGCTTTTAGGAATACTGGTTTGCTACCCATGAAAGACAAATGGAATGCATTCGTCGTGGAAAGGACAAGGTAGGAACTTTTGGTTTCCCCTGTGTGTTATAAACTGAAATGAAAATGGCTACAGGATCAAGCTTCTTTTTAATGAATGAAGTAAAAGCAAATTCATTTAAATCTGTTGAGTTGGTTTGCTTGCTGCTAAGACACCAGGATATTTTCAGGTGCAACCCACTACAGTATGTCAATTTTATTTTTATTTTCTATTTTAGATAAGATGCCAGAACTACATCCTCTTCCTCCATAAGATAAATGATTCCAACCTCTATGTCTGTGGAACCAATGCATATCACCCAACTTGTGATCATATGGTAATTAGTTTTGAATAGAGGTTTTACTGAAGATGCTTGAATCGTGTGGCAGATGTTTGAACACCTTTCTTAAAATAACCCTGCTGAAAATTAGAAACTTTCCAAATTCTTTTACACCAGTATGAAAGACATGAAGAGTAATGAGCAATTTTTCTTTTTTTATCCTGTTTCCATCACTGGTTGCCATAGGTTATCCATGGAACAAATGTAAGCTTGCAAGGAAGAGCTGAAGAAAGCAGAGGAAAGTGTCCATTTGAACCAACTCTGAAGTATGCATCTGTGTTTGTAGGTATGTTTGGAGCAGTGTGCACCTGAGATGCTTTTCCTCACCTAAACTCAGTTATTGGATATCATTCCCCTAATTCTATCTTTGCATGTCAACCCCAGTTTGTTCCTTATGAAGCATTTTTGCATTTTCAAAACACATATTTTACACCTTTTTTTTGTTTCATGCAAAATTCTTCAAAGATGGGGAATTTTATTCAGCTACTTCAAATAATTTCTTGGGAACAGAACCTGTAATACTTCGCAGTATGAAAAATCCTGTAAGAACAGAGTTTAAAACATCGTGGCTAAATGGTAAGATGTTTTTTTCTTTATGGACTGATTTTGCAGTGTGAGCTTTTGAAGTAAGGGGAGAATTGAAAAGAAATCTATGCCTTCAGACTACAGTGATGGGATGAGCCCCTTTCCATTTCTGGAAGCCCAGTTCTTTCTCTTAATGTTTGATAGAGTCATAAATACTTTTCAGCCCTTTCTTGTTCACTACTCCACAAAACGGTTTAATTAGACTTAATTTTAAAATAATACCTGGCATTTATCTTGCAATAAACTGAAAATGTTTTTTGTATTTATGTGTTTCAGAGCCAACCTTTGTCAACATGGAAATAGTCCATGAAAGTGAATCTAGTCCAAGTGGAGATGATGATAAAATTTATGTGTTCTTCACTGAAACAGCTCTTGAATTTGAATTCTATGACAAGCTTCTGGTGTCCAGAATTGCCCGTGTCTGTAGAGTTAGTATTTCTCGTGTAAAGATGTTGTTTAATGTATTTCAGTTGAAGTTTCATAGTCCAGTGATTAACAATGTTATCTACACTGGCTAACCCAGCAAAATTCTGTCACAGACATTTTATTTCTGAACTAATTCCTCTTCTTCCTGCTAGAACAGAACCAGCTGTTCGGGTTGCACTTATTTTTTCTTTGCCTTTGAACTGAGATTTGTCTTGAAAGGCCAGCTGTATTCTTCCCCACAGCAAAGCTTTTAGGTGAAAAGAATGTCTGTTTTTTTATGCATTCTCCAGTGCTGCTATTATCCCTTCTTTTAGGGTGATCTTGGTGGGAAACGTGTGCTGCAGAGGAGGTGGACATCATTTTTAAAATCCCGCCTTTCCTGCTCCGCTCCAGAATTAAACTTCCATTTCAATATTGTCCAGGACATCTTTCTGCTTAGGAGAAGGAAGTGGCAGGACAGCATATTTTATGGAATTTTTTCCCCACAATGGTAAGACAGGAGGCTATGTGTGCTGCCAACATTTGTCATGAACTGAGGAAGGGTTCTCACTTCTTAACTCCAAACAAGAAGCTACCAACTACTTACAGTTTATGTTTTAATGGACCACTTCTGATTTTCTTACAGCTTGATCCAACTGAGCAAACATTATAAGCTGAAACAAAATATTTTTGGTTCCTGGGCCAAAGCCTTCAATTAAAGACTAACCAAAAGTTTCTCCTAAGCCAGGTTTTTAACTCTGCTTTCTCTATGTGGATGGTGGGGCAATTAAAACTAATTACATCTCAAATTACATAATCAGACACAAAGCCTTGGATTCTTTTGGTCTTTGTAGCATTAAAGGAAATAGCTGACACTTCACTGTGCAGAATTACCCTCCTGTTCCAAAAGAAGTATCTGTTGTGGCCTGCTAGTCTAATGTAATGTTCTGTGAAAATGAAAACAAAACTCCACATGGATACTTTTTCTTACAGCTTTTTCTTAATGCTCTGACTAATGAAGAAAAACAAGACAAAACTTTATATGTCAAAAAATACCACTGACAAAGCATGTTTTATAAAAGCAGCAGAGTTCTTGGAATGCAGCACAGTCAGCACTGTCCAGCTTAACCTGCTGCCAGCTATTTACCTGTCACTTTATACTCACTGGAGCTTCTGTGAGTTTTATTTCTGGTTGTGGCAGGTTGGGTTCAGTGTGTGCCAAAAGAGGAATTTGTAGAACATTTCTTTCTTTGGGTGTGGCCAAGAGATTTAGCATTCACTGCTGGAATTCACCTCAGTGACTGATCCAGACACTCCTAAAAGTCTACCTAAATTTTCAGTCATGGTTCTGAAAGGCATTCTAATTGGAGGCAAAGAGGAAAAGCTGTGTGTTTCTCAGTAAGATGAGTTAAAGGGATTAGGAGAAGAATTAATGATCTGTGTCAGAAGCATGGAGCCAAAGGGAGGAGAACCCTGTCAGAACCATAATACTGGGGCTTGTCTGCCTATTTACAGGAAAGGTTGTCAGAAGGTCTTCATTCTCTGAGTTGTTTCAATTTATTTGAGGGTGTGGTTACTTGATTTTTTACCTAAACAGGTTTAATGCCATCTTGTATGAATGTTTTACTGTCTTCTCAGTGAATCATGAAAACTGCAACTGAGGAGCATTGTTAGGTCTCTTCTGACTAATCCCAAAAAAGATACAGCAGTGTGCACTGGGGAGATTGGGGTATTTTACAGCACTAATATATAAAAGCCAATAAAATTTGCTTTTACTTTGTGTGTAATTTTGTTTGGGTTTTTTTCTTCTAAGGGGAAGATTAGACATATCAGCTGTTTGTGCGTACAATATGACAAATATTCAGGAAGTCTTCTCCAAAGGAAGCTACAAAGGACCAGTAACTGCAGAACATTCCCCTGTTAAGTGGATGACATATAGAGGAGAAGTGCCAGTTCCACGTCCTGGTGCTGTAAATATGAATTTATTCTTTCTAATTAAAGAACAGCCTCTGGATTCTCTCTTTTTTTGTAGCAAATCATTAGCTCATGCTTTGCCAATTTAAATGCAGTGTTTCTGATCAGCAGAGAGATAGCAGCTCTCTCATCCCATCAGAGGAGGGTTGCTAGAAAAGCTGCCTCACAGTTCCACTCCACAAGAAATGTGAAGTTATTAGTTAGCTGATAAAATGGGAGGAAAATAATGATTTTTATCTTTGGAAGATCAGTAGAAATACCTGAATGTTTAGAAGCAAATATACCTTTTTTATACACCTCAGTGAAATGTGAAAGCAATTGTAACCATGTTTGTTATGTTTTGTTTCTAGTGCATTGATAATTTTGCCCGGAGTATTGGGTATAACACCTCTTCTGACTTGCCTGACAAAGTTTTGCAGTTTGTTAGAGATCACCCTCTCATGGATAATCCTGTAAATCCTATTGGGAATGGACCAGTGCTGCTGAAGAGAGGTTCAAACTACACCAGGATTGTGGTAGACAGAATCACTGGCTTAGATAAACAAACATATGATGTTATGTTTCTAGGAACAGGTAAGTGCTTGCCTTTGAGGAAAAGATACAATGCATTTTTCTGTGTTTTGTTCCAGATTTTTTTTCAGAGACTTCAAAAAAGGATTCATCAGCTCTGTTTGAAGTTTTGCATTCAGAAGCTGTCTCGCTAGTTGTATTTTCATCCCAGTTAGATTAAATGTGTTTGCTTATTGGACGTTAAAACTCTCTTTAGAAACTTTCCATATCAAAGGAGACTTGATATAATATTTGCAAATTCAGGGATTGTTTGAGGTCTTTTTTTTCCCTCTGAAAAAAACCACTGCTTCTCTCTTACTGAAAAAAAAAAAAATTGCTTTGAAGAATTTCAGAAATTCCCTCTGCCCAGCAATGTCTTCTAAATCTCTGTGTAATTTCAATGTGAATTATCAGGCTAAAATCTTATGACCTGTTTAAACAAGTTTATCTTTCAAAATGCATTTCATTTTATGCAGATGATGGATACTTGCATAAAGCTTTCAGTTGTGATGGGGAAATGTTCATTGTGGAAGAGCTGCAGCTGTTTCTGCCTCCTGAGCCAGTGCAATCTCTCCAGCTGTCTCCTGAAAAGGTAGAACTATGGAAAGAGGCTGCTCTAACAGCTTGCCTCAGGCCTTGCTCTTGTGCCTTGTTCTGGATTTTCTACAGCCAGATGTTTCAGAATTCTGCTTCTAGCATGAATCTGTTGAGAAAAGCAGCACGAAACAGCTTTTATTTCCTGTAGAAGAATTTGTGTGAGTCAGAATATAACTGAAACAAGCCTTTATGGTCAATAGAAAGGGAAGGAACTCTGACACTTGACATGCTGTGGAAAGCTGGGGGATATTTCTCATTCACCTCCCCATCTTAACAGATTTTTAATTCACTGATTATTTTTTCTTTCTTTTTTTAATGAATAGCAGAAAATCTTACAATCCATTTTAGAAAATAACAGCTTAAAATCTCACAGGCTCTTGTAACAGAACTCCCTCCTGCATTTTTAGGGAATGCTCTATGTAGGGTCCCAGTCTCAAGTGGTGCAGCTTCCAGTCTCTGAGTGCCACCGGTACCAGTACTGCTGGGACTGCATCTTGGCCCGGGATCCTTACTGTGCCTGGTCCTGGTCTGCTCGTGGGTGTGTTCCACTGGCAAAGCAAACTGGTCAGATGGAGTAAGTAAAAAGCTGTTGTTTTCAGCTGCATGCCTTCTCCAGTCAACTCCTAACATCTGTAACACAAAACTAGGATGATTCCTAGAAACAGAATGACACAAGCTGGAACATTTCTTCTTTGTGTTGTCATCTCTTTGCTTTTTTGTTGGTTGGTTGGCTGTTTTTTCTCCTTGTGTTTATTGTTTTTCCCCCCAGGAATTTAATTCAAAGTGTGAAATATGGGGATGCTTCCAGCTGCCCTCGTGTAGGTATGTAAATGTTTTTAAGAAAGAATATTTTAACTTCCTGTGATCAAAATGCTTTGTGCCCACTGGAATGCTTGCATCCTAGAAAACCACAGAATTAAAATCATGGTGATAATGAATTTTGAACAAAGACCAAAGAAAACCCCACACTGAGCCCCAGCTGACTGCCTGATGCTTTTAACCCTCTCAGTCAAAATGTCAGAATACTTCAGACTGAAACTCTTGCTCTCAAGGGAAGCATAAATGTGACCCTTCTGAAGTCACTGGTGTCCCTCCCACACCCACTTTGCAGAAATCAGTCCCAGTAAATCTGTCACTGCTTTAGGACTGCTGTTCTGCAGATCCATGACAAACTGTTCAAGAGTACACTTAAAAAGAAGGTTATTTTGTCATCAGGTGATTATTTTAAATTATTATTATTATTTAATGGGGTTGGGAAATCAAATACTTTTAATGTAGGGTTGCAGGTGTATGGCAGCTGGCAGTATGGAGTTGCAAAATAATTGCTTTCTGCAGTGGCACAAACTACATCTCTTACCTCCACTTGTCAACCTGGTGAATTTTCTATACATTTTCTACTCGCTTTTGTAAATTCAACTCCATTCCCAGAGTTCTGACTTAAAACAACGAAACAACATTATCTTCATTGTTGCAGAGAACAGTGTGAGAAAATACCTCTTTACTCTTGGGAACAACATCCACCTGAAATGTCTTCCTCTGTCCAACCTGGCAAGCGTCGTCTGGAAGTTTAACGGGAGCAGACTCCAGGCTGAGGACTCCAAATACCTCCTGTATGATGGAGGAATAGCAATCCTGAACGTGACAGTGGATGCAGCTGGGATCTATGATTGCCTCTCAGTAGAGAAATCCAAAGGGAAGGAATTCCTCATCACTGTGGCTCGCTATGCCCTGTATGCCCAAAACAACAGGCCAGCAGATGTCATTGCCTCGGCAAAAAAGTGGAATGCAGCAGGAGCTGAGGGGTTTCAGTCTTCAGTTCATGATGCAGAGACAGCAAAACAGACCTCTGTGGACAGCCAAAGAGACAAGATTGTTTTAATACTCCCGGGGGCTGGGTTTGCTTTTACTTTCTTTTCCTTGTTGGCTTGGAACCTCTACAAGGGTCATTTACCTGTGCCTTGGAAGAGCAGAGAAACCAGCTCCCAAACCACTGGTGCAGCTGGCTTGGGAAGCCCAGCAGTGGCTGTGGAGGGCTCAGGAGATGTGAGGAGGAGCTCAGCCACACAAACGGAGGGCTCAGATGTTGTGAGGAGGAGTTCAGCCACACAAACCAGTGTGTCTTGTGGTAATGAAATCGATGCTCCCGAGCTGCCCTCAAGGAGTGCAGAGGGAATGCTGAGCAGCTCAGGTTTCACAGGGAGCATGCAGAGCTTGCATCTCACAGAGCTGTTTGGTTCAGACGACACGGTGCTTCCTGGTAAGGTGGTGGAATGTAAATTTGGGTTAGAGTCAGAAGCTCTGAATTGAAGATGACAAGCTAGTTTGTGTTTTACATAAATGAGTTCCCAGTTACTACTTTTCAAAGCAAAATTCCTTGTTTGGGTACCTTTTTGGCATGAACGAAGCATGAAGATAATTTTCCTTTGAAAAGTGACACTGATCCACTTTTGGTAATGTTGGGGCTGCCCAATTACAGAAATTAATATTTCAGAAGCTAATAATACTTACTATTTAGTGCTTTCACCTTCAGACTGTCTGCTTAATCTACGAATAGCAACTAATTAAGTCTCCCAGTGCCTCAAGAGGTTGCTAGTATCCTCATTTTACATGTGAGGTTAAATTACTTGCCACTGACTCTAGTATTGGTGTCAGAGATGGTGCTTTGTTAGAAGTTCCTGAGTCATCTTCCCATATTTTATCTCCCTCTGTTTTCCTCTCCCTATTATTGCAGCTTTCAAAACACTTTCCACACATTTATTTTCCTAAGGTGTTCTTAGTGATCTTTGGGATACATCTTCCTCTGTGCAAAAATGTCATGGACTGCATTGATGTTCTGAATTTATTTCTGAGGTGTGGTCAAAATTCAGACATTGTAGCTCCTTTTGTTAAAGGCTGTTGAAATTTGAGCATTTTTTCGTATTTTTCCTGACACACTTTTTGCTTCATTTTCAAATAAACGTTTCTCTTATTATGTTCTTGTTTGGGTTCTTGATCACAGAACGCACAGAAACAAAAGGCTGGGCTGCCTCACTCTGTCTCTTGCCAGGTGGGTATAAAGTACAAGGTTGATGCTTTTCTAGATCTAGTGCATTTTTTTCCCCCATTTTCACATAGCTATGGAAGGAGCAACCTGCTTGGAAATGGATTCTTCTGTGTGGAAGTCTGTAGCAAGATGCCTGCTCTCAAGTTAAACAGGAATGCTTGGAAAGGGAGACAGATGTGTACAGCATAGATCCCTGGATAGGAAGAAAGAGCAGATAAGCAGCTCTGATCAGAGCTTTTTCTCCCTTAAAATGTAAATACATTTACCTCATTGGAGCAAAGTTACAGTCTTTTTTTTTTTTTTTTTTTTAGTGCTTGCTTTCTCCCTGGATCAGATAACTCCTACACTTGGTAACAACAGGTTCTTAAGTATACCATAGGTGAGGTCACTTGGAAGAAGGAAATTCACAGATTCTTGTGGCTGTGACACTGCTGCTGGACCAGCACACGGCGTTTCCCTTTTCCAGGGAAAGATGTAAAGGTGGGAAGAGCATCAGGTGAAGCTGTAGGCACAGAGTGTGGGCAAGAGAACTTTAGAGAATGGGACAGCTGAGATTCAGGAGTCTGTATAGCTGCTGGCACACTGTTACACCAGGACCTGCCTGCCAGCATCTCAGTGAGTGTGGAGAGAAGGCTGGAGGTGCGTATTTTGTCTCCCTTGGAAAGGGACTCTCCTTCCTTGCAGGATTCCTTTCTCTGTATTCCTGCTCCCTGTATGCGAAGGGCCATATGGAATGCAGCCTGGGTGGTGGTATGTAACTAATCAGGTGGGAAGTGATGGAAATTTCCATTCTTCCCTTTGGGGACACTTTCTCTCTTCCCTGAGTGGAGGGAAGTGCAAATGGAATATAAAACCCCATTTCAGAAAATCCTCACAAGGCTACCAGCATTTGGGTTTAGTTCAATTCCTGCTGATCTCATTACCCTAATTTAAATGTGTAAAATAATTAGCTTCTAAGACAAGTCACAGTTAACAGGTCGATATGAAAGATACTGTGCCCTACTTCCAGGAGTATCTTCAGTGTAGTTTTAGTCCTTTTGTCATTGGTTGCCATGCTCCAGGTAGGAAGGACAGAGAATATGGGACAAGCAAAGGGAGCCAAGGTGGTCCTTGAGTTGTTTGTGCAGCTCAGAGCAGCCATCCCACCCTGCAACTCAGCACCACCAGTGGCTGGAAAACCTCAAACTTCACCTCAGTTCAGCTCTTTTGGTGCCAGAAATCTTTGGAGCTGTTTGTTTCAAACCTCGAGGTGCTCTGAATTGATGCAGGAAGGAGCAGGAAGTGTGCAGGAAGGGTCCAGGAAAGAGCAGGAAGGGTGCAGGAAGGGTCCAGGAAGGAGCAGGAAGGGTGCAGGAAGATGCAGGAAGGTGGAGGAAGGAGCAGGCAGGAGCAGGCAGGGTGCAAGCAGGGTGCAGGAAGGAGCAGGCAGGGAAGGAGCAGGCAGGGAAGAAGGAGCAGGCAGGGAAGAAGGAGCAGGCAGGGTACAGGCAGCAGCAGGCAGGGAAGGAGCAGGCAGGGTGCAGGAAGGTGCAGGAAGGTGCAGGCAGGAGCAGGCAGGGTGCAGGAAGGTGCAGGAAGGTGCAGGCAGGAGCAGGCAGGGTGCAGGAAGGTGCAGGAAGGTGCAGGCAGGAGCAGGCAGGGAAGGAGCAGGAAGGTGCAGGAAGGTGCAGGCAGGAGCAGGCAGGGAAGGAGCAGGAAGGTGCAGGAAGGTGCAGGAAGGTGCAAGCAGGAGCAGGCAGGGTACAGGCAGGGTGCAGGAAGGTGCAGGCAGGGTGCAGGCAGGAGCAGGCAGGGAAGGAGCAGGCAGGAGCAGGCAGGGTACAGGCAGGGTACAGGCAGGGTGCAGGCAGGGTGCAGGCAGGAGCAGGCAGGGTACAGGCAGGGTACAGGCAGGAGCAGGCAGGGTACAGGCAGGGTACAGGCAGGGTACAGGCAGGAGCAGGCAGGGTACAGGCAGGGTACAGGCAGGGTACAGGCAGGAGCAGGCAGGGTACAGGCAGGGTACAGGCAGGGTACAGGCAGGAGCAGGCAGGGTACAGGCAGGGTACAGGCAGGGTACAGGCAGGAGCAGGCAGGGTACAGGCAGGGTACAGGCAGGGTACAGGCAGGAGCAGGCAGGGTACAGGCAGGGTACAGGCAGGGTACAGGCAGGAGCAGGCAGGAGCAGGCAGGGTACAGGCAGGAGCAGGCAGGAGCAGGCAGGGTACAGGCAGGGTACAGGCAGGGTACAGGCAGGAGCAGGCAGGGTACAGGCAGGGTACAGGCAGGGTACAGGCAGGAGCAGGCAGGAGCAGGCAGGGTACAGGCAGGGTACAGGCAGGAGCAGGCAGGGTACAGGCAGGGTGCAGGCAGGAGCAGGCAGGAGCAGGCAGGAGCAGGCAGGGCTGTCTGTGCCCAGCAGGTGGTGCCGCCGAGCCGGCCCCAGCCCCAACCCCAGGAATAAAGTCTGGAGAAGAAACGGAGAAATGTGACCGCGATGGGGCAGTTGGCAGAAGGAGGAAGCGGATAGGGAAGAGAAAGAGAGAGAGGGGAAAAAAAAAAAAGAGAGAGATTGAGATTGAGAACAAAGCCCTCTCCAGCCCCGCGCGGACTTCTCGGGCTGCGGGAGGGGAAAGTTGCGGGGCTGCCGGAGCTTTGTGTAAAAGCACCACCTAATCCTGCTGCTCCCCTCCCATGCTGAAGGGAAGGAGGGATCCTGGGAGAGGGGGAACCGGCGGAGACTGCGGCTGCCGGCAGCACCCAGGTTCCCCTCCCGAGCTGGTGGGGAGGGTGCGGGGGTCCGGGCAGCCCCCGCAGGCTCGGGGGTTATTGGGCGTTTCTATCCGACAGCAAAAAACTAGCAAGATTTCAAAGTGAAATTCCGGAGGAAATTTAAAGAGCATCCGGATCCGGAGAAAGACAGAAAGAAAGAGGAAGGGAGAAAATAGATCAGAACGTGGAGAGAATCCCAGGCAGCAGAAGAAAGGACGGGAGAAAAAGGAGCAGACACCCGGCAGAGATGGGGTGAGCCCGGCAGTTTATTATTCTTGAATTGCTTTTATTATTCACGGCTGCTGGGGTGTTTTTTAAGGTAATGGCAAGATACACGAAGGTTTTAAATTGCCTTTTTTTTTTTTTTTTTTTTTTTATTCGCATTGCAACCTTGAGACTTGCCTTTTATTTTATGGCTTATAAAACAGATAATTGCAAGTCTCTGCAACTTCTTTAAATGTTCTTCTTTTGTAAAGGAAGCTCTAGTGATCTGTATCTTATATGAAAACCAAAGTGGGAGGCTGGGTGGGAGGACTGGAGCTGAGTTGTGCTCACAAACTTTTCCAGAAGTTAGAAATTAAAGATTTTGTTTGGATTGTTTTGACTTCGGCATTAGTAAAATGGATCCTGTTTGTGTTTCTAAATGAAAAAATAGCTGATGGAAAATCCCTGATGACTTGGTCTATCATGCCCTCAGATTTTCCAAGAGTGAAATAATGCTGCATGGATGTGGCCCTGGATTTTGGCATGGAAATAAGAGCTTAGTCTGGTATTTAATTTATGCCTTAGTTCTGCATCTCAATCATGTAACTTTAAGGACCTGACGTGTTGTTGGGAGTTCCTTGTGCAATAAACTCCTGGTGGCTGTTGGAAAGCTGAAAGGATCTGTAGGAAGCCTCTCTGATCAGCTCCTTCCAAATGTGTGGGTTTGACAGAGCAAGAGAAATAAAGAACATTATGGGGCTTGTTTTCTTTTTGCTAATTTTCCTCCTGGAGTATCTGAATAAAATGATTGAGCAGTCAAACAAAGATTCAGGAGGTAAAGGCAAAGGATCAAGACTGACAGGACTGGGAATCCATAAATCCTTTGGAGTTGGCAGAGTATGTGCTGATCCAGGCAAAATCAAAAAATCTCCCTATTTTCCTGCAACTTTTCCTGTGGTGCACAAAGTTACTGTAAAAGTTCTGGAGCTGGCAAGGAAGGGTTTAACAAGCAGATAGTCAGGGTCTGGCCCTTTATTCTCCAGGGTTAGTGGAGGAATCTTTTCATGGACCTACCTCAGGTACACCCAGCAGCTATGGGATTTCTTTAGAGGGTCACGAGTTCCCATGGAAAATGCTGAGATAGTGCCACCCTCTCTGTCTGTGGAGACTTCACTCTGTAATTATAGTGGTGTAGTAGCAAAATTATTGTTAAGCCAGAGGTGAGGTTTCCATTTAACTCCTTTTTTCCTTTAACTCCTGAGATAAAATGTCTTTGTGCCTGTATGCTGATCCCGTGGGGGTATTGAGTAGCTTTGAGCCAGCATTTAGATTATTCTGGATACAAAAGAGATTAAAAGCACATCACCTCTTACATCACTGCCTGGCAGCTGATTTTAGGTAATTTATTTTTAAAGCAGAGATTTTGGTTTCATTCCTCCATATTAGATTTTTTTTTCGGTACCATCATCTTCTGATTTTCATGGATAAGTTCTCCATGGACTCTTTTGTATCCACTGTGCTGTCTGTAGTAATCCACTAGTACTTCCTCTCTGAAGAGGACAGTTGTAAATAGCACTTGGTCCTGAGGGAAGTGAATTTAGTGAGGGCCTGAGTTTTCAGTGGGCATTTATTCACATTTCTCCACTGACAGCTTTGTCCAATGTAAACACAGGTAAGATGCGATTTACTGCCTTCTAATTTGAGAGGTGTAGAATTTACCCACTTGTCATGTGTATCAAACAAATTAATTCACCCCTTTTTATCTCTACTGTCACCCAAGTGACCTCTGCTTAACAGGCAACTTGGAAGTGGCCTTGGCAGGTGGGAAATGGCAGCAGATGTTGGGGATTTATTCCAGTAAGGAGAGCCTAGAAGTACTGTGGGTCCTGCAGAGATCATGAAGTTGCAGAGGCAGAATGTGTTGGAGACACAGAGCGTTTTGAGGGGTGCCAGGATCTCCATTTGTCTGGTCCTCCTCATCACTGAACATGCTTTCTGGAATGCATAAAGGATTGTTGAGCTGCAGCCTGGCTCTGCTGAGTTTTGGACTTCATTTGCTGTTCAGATTTCCAGCAATGGGTCTGTGTGTCTCCAAAGAGGAAGGTGAATGTAGAGATGGGGTTGTAGACACCCAGTAGTAGCACAGTCAGCAGCCAAGATGCTCTGGAGGTGGAAACTGGTTTCCCCAAGGAAAAAAAAAAAAGCAAATCTCTCTCAGTTGTGTTGTGTCTTTAAATGTCCTTGATCTGCTGTCTCTGTGCCTGACCTTGCATGTTTGTGGCTGTTCCCCACGCAGATCACACAGGAGAACATTCAGCCAGGATTCCTTTGGTGCCCTTTATCTGTGAGGCAGCTGCTTTTCATTCCTCTGCTAAGCCCTGCTGGGTAATCTCTTGGGAGTTGGGGGAAGCAAGGAGGGAAAGCAGCCCCCAGCCAGCTCCCATTGCTGGAGCTCCACTCCTCCACCTTTCCTTCCAGGCTCTGGGGTAGGAATTTGGCCTCCTCCAGTCCCACCTGGACATTCCCAGCATCAATGCATTTTCCCCAAGGTGACATTTATGCAGCACAGAAACTAAAAGTCGAGCTGCAGCTGAGAGGGCTTGAAAACCTGCCTGGTGGCTAGAACAAAGAGCTGGGAACCTGGGAATCACATCTCCCAAACTTTCTTCCCAAAGCAGTTTGGCAGTTCAGCTTCTTAGCAGTCAGTGTCCCGGGAACTTGTGCCCCAATCCTTGGCAGGAAATTTGCACCATTTGCAAGGAATCAGGAGGGTCCATAGGGTCTGGAAGGGTTTACACCCATTCCTTGGCTCAGAAGAAGAGTTGGATTTGGGGGAGCAATGCCAGAGGAAGGACTCCTAAAGCCACAGCACTGCCATGGAATCAGGAGCTGCTGGGGGAAGAGACACGGAAACAAAGCCAGCAAGAGGAGGGGATGGGTTCTTATTCCCTCTCTGTGCTCCAGTTCTGCCTTTTGAAATCCTGAGTTCTGTCTGTCTGGAACACATTTCCTCCCCTCTTCCCCTTGGCCAACCCTCTCTTCCCACGGGGTGTGCTCCAGGGCTCAGCCTCAGTTTCCCTGCTCTCCCCTCCCCTCTCTGCTCTGCACATCCTGCCCTGCCAGGAATAAAAAGCACTTGGACTGCAGGGAGAATGGAAAATTATATTTTTTTTTTTTCGGTTTTTAGATGAAGGGCAACAAACAGTGCCTGGCTGCAGAGCAGAGTGTTTGAAGGGGCTGTCCTCTCTGTGTCCAAGTGGCTCCTTCCTCTGATGGGTCAAGGAATGTTCTTGCAAAGAGAAACTGCAGTGATGAAAGGAGGTGCAGGTTGGGGAACAGCTCATGGATTTTCCCAGAGATTCCCTGAACCCCATCCATCCAGGAGCACCAGGGCAATTGGAGTTTGCTCAGCCCTCCCCAGGACATCCCAACTGGCTGAGAGAATTTACTTGAAACCTATTCACTATTTTCTATCCCTTGGAGTGCTTTGAACTCATCCTCCCTCTTCAAACTCCATACTTGTGTCTGGGTTTGAATTCTGCTCTTTTGTCACACTCTCCTTGCTTTGGAACTGAAAACAGCACAGAAACATTGATTTAAAAAATGTGGGGAATGATGAGTAAAAGCTTCTCTCTGCAGAGCAAACACAAGGTTTCTTCTCTGGTCATGCAGCAAAGGGTGGGGGCAGGTGAGCAGGATGTGATAAGTAATTCAGTTAACTAAATGAGCATGTCACAGGCAGGCAGACAGAACTGCCAGGCGAGAATTACTGAGAACAGAAAAAAAAAAAATATAAGAGGATCTCAGTGGGGAGGGGGGGAAAAAAATCTTCCAGATTGCATGGAAAATCTGAGAAGAACAAGGACAAAGCACACGTCATCCATACAGCTGTGCAGGCAGAAAGAGACCCTCCCCACACCCACTGGGGAAGCTATTGAGCAAAGATGAGGCTGGATGCAAGAAAAGAGCTAAAGCAAAGAGTAAAACCTCCCATTCTCCCCCTTTTTTAAGAGGTCTGTGTGGTAGCAGCTGCCTTTTAGTTCAGGAGCCTCTGAAGACAGAGCAAGGCTGTGACTGTCAAGCAGAATTTTCCCAAAAAGCTGCTATTTGCATTGGGAATACCTCGAGGAAGTCGAAGCAGTAAAACCCAGTTCCTCCGAGGTGTAAATACCCCAAGGGGCAGCTGAGGTTGGTTGGGGGGGGGAGTAAAGAGAGAAGGGGGGGAGCATGCAGGGAAACACTGGAGCTGCCACAATGCCACTGACATTCAGACACTAAGGTTTCACTGAGCAGCTCTTGCAAATGCTCTTGGTCTCCTCCTCTAACCTGGGCTGTTCCTTAAAATGGGAGATTAAAAAAAAATAAATTTTATAGGATTGGATGCCATTACCTCTTGGCAGGAGGATGTAGAGAACATGCCCCGTTCCCAGCTCTGGGACTCCTGGAGCTTAAACCAAAAATTACTCCACCTCTTCTCTTCCACTCTCAGACTCATCTGCAGCTTTTGGAGTATTTTTCTCTGGAGGATTAGAGAGAGTGTGCTCTGAAATGCCCCTGCCAAAGCCATACCTAGCTGAGGGATTAAGGTTGGTTTGTTCAAGGGGAGGGTAGAGCCCCCAGGGCACTGGAGGACAGGCCATGTGTCCCCATGACATGTGCTGAGCTGACACAGAATCCAGGGGGCAGCTCTGGTTTTAGTCTTCCCCAGACTTTGGCATCTTTTTTTTTTTTTTTTTTCTTTTTTGCCCACTTCTCCCCTGCTAGGGAAAACGTGGCACTGGTGCAAGGGACTCAGCTGATGCCATCTGTACCTCTTGGCAAAGTGTCACAGTGTCCTGAGCTGATGAGGTCCCTCATTCAACCTCGGTGAACTCAGTCCCTTTGGTCTGCTCTGGCCATAAATTAAGAGGACAAATAATGATTTGTTCTCCTGGGAAGGGTGAAATAAGCAGCTATTCATTAAGAAATCGATTTGGATGCTGTGGAGAGGAGAAGAATAAAAGAAACAAGGTGGAAATGAGACCAGGGTGCAGTTTTACATCTGGTCATAATGACCACTGAGTCAGAGGCTCCAAGTCAGCAAATGGGACACAATTCCTCCCTCCATCCCTGCCTCCATCCATCCCTCCATCCCAAATTCATCTGTCCTCCCTTAGCACCCTGTGACCTTCTTCCAGCTTCTCTGCCAGGAGAACCCCACAAGAGGAGACACTTGGATGAGCATCCTGCATCCCACTGCTTTCCTGCTGTGCAGAACATGTCCAAGAATCCCTTGGCTCACCTCTTGGCTTTTAGCTGCTGGGTTTTCCTGCTGCTGGGGCCTTAGGGAACATTCAGGGGGTCATTTTTAAGCTCTCAGCAGGGATGTGGGAGGTTGAATTTTGCCCTTCTCCCTTGGGCTGGGGACAAATGCTGGCAGGATGAGACCTGGATCCTTTCCAGTTGCCATCAGGCTGGTGGTGTCTGAGTCTCAGCCAGATCTTTGTCCTTTCAGTCATTTGCTTCAGTTTTTTCTTAATTATCTGCGAAGGACAGCCCCGGGGGGATGTAAGTGGTTTTATTTACACACGCCTATGTCTGTATTGTTATGGGGACTCCCAGCTGGGAGCAGGAAAAGAAGTGTCAGCGTTTAGGGATGTGTGGTGTGTATCCAGCAAATACCCTGCAAAACACAGGAGAGAGAACACGTCCCTGGCCACTTTCAGGACTATTTTTCAAGTGCTTTGTGGTGTTTTTGGAAAGAAGAGGTTAGCAGCCCTGCAGACATCACTCCTCTCATGCATCTCAGATTTGGCTTTCAGCTTCTGCTCCAACTTCCAGCCCTGCCTGGGTCGTCCCCCCCCCCCCCCCCCCCCGTGCTCATCCATCCACTCAGCCCTGCTGGGCTCTGTCAAACCCTGCCCTGGTTCTTTGCTGCTAAAGGAATCTCAGAAAGGCTGAGGTAAAGGCATTTTCCATTTATTAAGCCATTTGTGACTCCTGAAGAGATGTGCCCCCAGCTTTGCAGACTTTTCTTGCTTTCCTCCTCTTTTGCTTTGCATCACTGCCTACACTTCACTTGCTGTTATTTTGTTGTGCTCCATCACTTAGGCTCCAGGAGAGCTTTTTTTCTGCAGCATTTGCTTTTCAGCTTGTCAGACAAGTGAGTACCGAAAGTCAGGTTTCCAGGCTAGCCAATACCCTTGACAATGGCATTCTTGTGCTACCTGGATACAATTTATGTCATTTGATGGATTTAAACCAAACAGAGACTTTTTCCTCCTTCTCCCCTGTACAAACACTGCAAAAGGAGCAGGACCATCTCTCTGTGCTGTTCCCAAGCAGAGCACAAAACTCTCCTGAGCTTTACCTCCAGAGCTGAAGCAACTGCTTCCTAGAAAGCCAGGCTGGCTTCACAGAGCATCCTCCTGTCACCATCATTAGGGACTTGCAATTGGCAGCAAGGTTTCTCATTCAGGGGAAACCTGAAAGGTGATTTCAGGAGATTCTGTGTCTTTTGCTGCCCTTGGAGGGGGTTGGGTGCAGCAGAGCCCTCCTGGGTACCAGGCAGGTGAAGTTGCTGAGGAGCTCTGGGCTGTGGCTCTGGTTTGCTGGAAGCCAAACACATCTTGGGGATGGAGAAACCTCTGGCAGACAGCAGTCAATTTTTTTTTTCCTCCAGGGAGGAAGGGATGAGGAGGTGTACAAGTGCAGCACCTTTCCCATCAGCACTGTGTGTTTGGCTGCACCTGGGACCACAGCCAGAGGTGTGCCCAGGGACTGGGTGAGGGGACAGCCAAGCCAGCCCCATTTAGGTGGAAAAAGCATCAGCTGACTTCTGGGAGGACAGGCTTTTCTTCTGGCTGACCAACCTTCCAGCCTTCCATTTTCTACTCCTGATGCTCAGAAGGAAAGCAGTGCTGGCTTTTGTGGTTAGTGACACTGTAATTATAGGACAAGTGGCATCTGAGTGGCCTCAGCCTCTCCTGCCTTGGAGTGATCAATAAGAAGGGAGTAGGAGGCTGTAGCAGAGGGGATGGGCTCTCTACCCCTTCTCTAGGGGTAATGCAAATTTTTTTCCTTGCCCTTTCTCTCCCTTCTTCAGTCTCAGCTGATATGGGGGTGAGCAGAGTGGGGACCATTTACTGCTGAGCCTCCTTTCCAAAGCAAAGGGACAGCCCAGGAGCTGCTCACCCCAGGCTCTGGGACTGTGCCTGGCTCCATGAGCAGGGAATAATACATACCCTGTCCCTAGGGAGAAGGGTGATCTCTGGGAATGTCAGAGCAGTCCCTCAGGGTGCTGTTTGGAACCCAAACCTGCTGGAGTCAGCAGGATGGTTTCCACTGACACAGGGTGCAGAACTGGGTGCTGGGTTGTGGGCACAGGGCCAGCTGCCAGGTGAGGGGGGATGTCTGAGGAGGGTTTTCCATCCTGCAGCATCACGTGGGGATGGCTGGAAACACTAAAGCCTTCCCTCTCCCAACAGCCAAGTGCCTGCTGCCAAAGGGATTCACTCCAGTTACACAGCTCACCCAATTATCTCCCATGAGAAGGAGGAAAACTTGTTCAGTGGTGAGGAATCATTACAAATTACAAGCTTTGTGACTTGGGGACAGATGAAGCCCCTAAACACTGCCTGCTTGAACACTCTGTCTGTGCTCTGATAAATAACAGCTGATTTTTCCATTGGTAGGAAATGAATCCCTGTGGAGGCAAAAGCAAAAAGGAGCCTCAGTCCAGCTAGGAGACCTGAGAAGAAAGCTGTTGGAGGAGAGACACATACTAACTCCACTGGCCTGTAGTCTCTCTTACCCTCCTTACTAACAAATGTCAACAACTAGGTAATGTCCTTCCTCTGTTCTTTCTGACTCTTTCCCAGGATTTGGGGGCTAAGGAGCAGAAACATTTGTTTTTCCCTCTCCTGTAGAGGCCATGCCTCAAAAGATAATCTGTAAAATTATTGTGGAAAACTTGAATTTCATTCCAAAACCAGACTGTGGATGAAAAAAACCAAAACCAAACCAAACAAAACAGGCAAAGAGGATGCAGAGAAAGGGCTGGTTTAGAACATCACAAGAGATCTGAGTCAGGGCTGTAGTCTGGGAGCAAGGCTTGGAATTAGGAGGTGGCAGGGAGTATTTAATTTCCTTCCTAAGGTCTGGTGGTGGTACAGGTACAGTTGTCTTTGGATTGCTCATTGCAGCTGTGGGGACTTGGAAGGGGGAGGAAAAATAAATGTATCTGGAGTTTGGCAGCTGGCACGTAGCAGCATTGTGACTGTGCCTCATTTGCAACTGTTGTGGGAGTGTGGGATGTTTCCAACCACATCAGATTTCACTCAGTTTGGGTAAGGAGTGAGGCAGTGGTCAGAGTCTTGGGTTTGAACCAAGTGGAGCCCCCCAGGCTCTGGTGCACCTGGACTGTTGTGTCATGGAAACATTCCTTCCTGCCTCCTGAAATGCTCAAGTTACATCCTGATGCCTTGAGCTTCAACTTCTGAGTTCAGCTCAGATACCACTGCTTGCAGAACCCAGGCAGTGCTTCAGCCCCTTCTTGCAGCAGCTGCACATGTGTGTGGTGAAGTGTTTCCTTGATTTCATTGTTCAGTGCTTTGCTCCTCACCCTGGGATGTGACCTCTCACTGCAGGATGCACTTCCCAAGCATGAGTCAAGAGCTGTGCTGAGAGGAAGGCACTTCTTGTGCTCACATCCCAAACACATCCATCCTTCCATCCATCCGTCCATCCTTCCAGTTCCCTAAAGCTCCAGTGTGGAGATGTCCTATGAAGGACAAATAAGACAGCAGCCAGAGGAATCATGGAGCTGGTGAAGCCACTGGGAGCACTGTGGTGTTGAGGGATGGTGAAAGCAAGCTCCAAGTCAGGCTAAAAATAAAACAACCCCTAATAGTATATATTTTTAATAAATATAAAATCCCTAACTATTAGCATAACTCTGCCACGCTGGCTCTGTTGTGCAGGGCCACCAGGTGTGTCCCAAACAGGAGCTTGTGGTGCCCTATTTGAACTTCTTGAGAGTTTCACAGCCATCCTTGGGTGAACGTGCACCTTGTAAGACCCTCTAACTTTGCTGTTACTGCTGGAATGAGCTGACTGTGGTCTTTGGGAATGTCTGAAGGCAGAGGGGAGAACAAAGAAGCTCTAGAGGAAGGTAAAGAGCTGTACCTCCTAGTTGAACACCCTTGTAGCTTTGTTATCTTCCCAAGAAATGTCATGAGTGTGCAGAGAAAGCTGCCCAGATGGTGGGCATCAACAGCCATGGGCTTTTCCTTTGCAGGGACATCAGCCAGCAGTCCCCCAGCTGCTAAAATGGGCTTTAGAAAAGTGCCAAGGAGGTGGAGGGCTCCTGGGAAGAGCACAGAGAAGCTCAGAGGTCTTGGAAAACCAACTCCTGGCAAGGATGGGTTGTGACTCCCCTAATGATGCCAGCCCAGTGGGGAGAGGCTCAGTGATGGGCTGCAGCTTGGGTCCCAGCCTTGGGGACTGCACTGCTCAGCACCTGGGGGTGCTCAGATCCCTGGGGAGGGGAAGGCAGAGAGTATCAGTGCCTCTGGCAGTGCCACCTAAGTGCCAGGAAGTCACTGCAGTCCCCTTATTGCTTATTTCCTGACAATTATTTTTCTCTCTCTCTTTTTTTTTTTTTTTTTTTCTTTTTTTTCTTGCAGGGAGCAGCCAATCTTCAGCACCAGGGCCCATGTGTTCCAGATTGACCCTGCCACCAAAAGGAACTGGATCCCTGCCAGCAAGCATGCCCTGACTGTCTCTTACTTCTACGATGCCACCCGCAACGTGTACAGGATCATCAGTGTGGGGGGCACCAAGGTAGGGGGCATTTCCTGACAGCATCACACAGATGGACAGCAAGGTGTTTGATTTATTTTATTTTATATTTTATTTTATTTTAAATTTTTTCCCCCCCCCAACCAAAGGCTGTTCTGAAGCTGATGCTTTTGGGGTTAAGTTGCTTGGTTCTCAGCCTGGCCAGCCCATCATCTTCACTGCAGAGAAAATGGGAGGTAAAACACTGCCTGCAGCCTCAGGGATGTTTGGTGTTAGACAACAGAATCCATGCTGGTGAAAAACGTGCCCTAGGGTCTGGTGTCATCCCTGATGTTTTCTCCACTTTCCTGACTTGTTCTTGAAGACCTCCAGTGGCAGGGGTTCGGCACTCTTCCCAGGCAATTCCATTTTGTTGCTCCCATAACCAGGAGAGAGTGTTTTGTAATAGCTTGTACTGAGTGCAGTTTAAGCCCTTTTTTTTTCCTTACTTGCCAGGAAAATGGAGAACATCAGAAAGCTGTTAAGTCCCCAGAGATATACTGTCTCTTCTTCTACAGCAATGGAAGAAGCTCATGATTCTGCAATGTTTGTTCTGTTTTCTTTTTCATTAGATGAGATGATTGAGATTTGTTTGTGTCATTCAGCCAGACTAGAAAGACTTTTGGTCACCCAAAGCCTGAACTGTTGTTTTATGTATTAAAAACCAGATTCTCCTCCTAGTTCTTGGAGTACACAGGGATTAGAGTGGGTAATCCTACATCACCACCACCCCTGGGGCAGCAGGCTGCAGTTTTTTCTGGCTTTCATTGTTGCCTCTCTCTACAGGCAATCATCAACAGCACTATTACCCCCAACATGACCTTCACAAAGACTTCCCAGAAATTTGGGCAATGGGCAGACAGCAGAGCTAACACTGTCTATGGGTTGGGCTTTGCCTCGGAGCAACATCTTTCTCAGGTAATGCTGCAGGTGCTGGCAAAAACCTGATGCTAGCAAGGGGAATGGCCCTGAAATCCTGGAGATCAGCCTCTGGAGAACAGACTTTAGCAACTCAATATAATGCTGGTCCCAGTGTGCTAAAATCTAATGTAAGATGCCAAGAAGAACTCGAAAATAATATTTGTGGGGTTTTGTGAGCATCACAAACTGAGTTAGGACTTCAGGCTCAATTTCTGTCAGTGCTATTTACCCAACCCCACTGCCCTGAGTCCAGAATCACTAGGGGCTGTTCCCTGAATGTCACTGTTAGTTGAAGAGAAATTAAAAACCATGTTGGATGGAGCTGCAAAGGGAGAAGTAACCCAGGCATCAATTCGAGTTTGTTCCGCATTTTACTGTAGCACCAAAGTGACTTTTCTGCTGTCCTCCAGTTTGCAGAAAAGTTCCAGGAAGTGAAAGAAGCAGCCCGTTTGGCAAGGGAGAAGTCCCAGGATAAAACAGAGTTGACCAATCCTGCCCTGAATATCACATCTCACCAGGTAATGCTTGGCAGAGCCATCCCAGTGAGGGAAAATGGCCACGGTGCTCAGCTCCTTTACCAACTTTTGCATCCATTCCTTTCTCTCTGAGAGCTTTCTTGCCAGACACTGAGGTTGGAGCTTCACATTTTGGTGACACCCGTGGCTCTGAGGTCACTCTACTGAAACACATGAAGTAAATTCAATTACTGGTGCTTAAGTGGAGCTCCTGGGAAGGTTCACACTCCTCTTTGCCAGTGAAATTGCCCAAGCCATTTGATGGCTTACAAAGCCATGCTGGAGATCTGGGTTTGTTTTGGTTTGGGTTTTTTTTTGTGAAACAGTTCAGTGCTGATGGTGAAGCTGTCCTCCCAGACAGTTCACTCCAGAGGTGATTCTGCTTTTCCCAGAGCTCCTGGCAGTAGGAGAGGAGCTGTAGGATGGAGGACGCTGCGTTCTCTGGGTTGGGTACAGATGGAGTGGCAGCAGAGGAGGAGGAGGGAGTGTGAACAGTACCTTGGCCTGCAAGGAAAAGAGGGGGAGGCAGAGGCTCTGCAGAGACTGGAAATGTCATGTGGGGTGCAAAAAGTGGGGAGAATCTGCCTAACTTTGGTGCCTGCTAAGGCTGAGCCCCATTCTAATGGGTGGCAAATGAAGAAGGGAGGAGAGTAGAGCATTCAGAGCAGAACCAAAGTTTTAGGTGAAAGACACAGTTCAGTAATAATTACCCAAGACAGAGACTCATGGCCACCTGCAGCCTCCATCTCCTCTCTCCCTTGGAGGCTCGAGTAGAGATCCTCCCTCTTATCCTGTTAACACCAGGCAGAACTCATCAGGTGCTCCAGCAGGACATGTTCACCTGTCACAGTAGCCCCTGCAGTGTCCCCTGCCCTGTGGCCATGCAGATCTTGTCCTGCATTTCTGGCTTTCCCCAGCCTCTACATCATCCCCTCTCCCACAGTCCCACTGCTGAGTCACAGTCTCTACATAGTTAGACTTTCAAACATGAGCTTCACCCTTGAATAATTAATTGTGCCCTTGTTTGCAAGTGAGCAGAGAGCAGATCTGTCTCCTGCAATTAAATCAGGGCTTCCTCTTTTTCTGCCTCTGTGTTACTTTACTTAGGCTTCCACTTTTCAGAGCTGGGGAAATCCCAGGGTGGAAGCTCTCTTCTGTCCTCTGGCACCTTTTGAACAAGTCCCACTTAGCATCCCCAACTTGGGCTATAATGGAAGCAACAGAAGAGTGCAGAAGAGTGCATCTTCAACTCTTTTATCAGGTTCAGGTGGACTGGCTGAGCCCAGGTGGCCTGGCAGCTCTGTGCTTCAGGGTTTATTAAGTCTTTCAACTGCTCTGTAAAGTAGCAAGAAAATCCTATGAAGATTTCAATAGAAAGGGGCAGCTCAGAGTGTTCTGCACAGGACCCCAGTTACAGGCTGTGACATCTCTGGCATTGGTTGAGGGGAAGCTGAGGGTCAGGGAATTCAATACCTTGAGTGGGAAGGGATGGAGGGAGAAAGGGAAGGAGGGGAAGCTGGTGTGTGCAGGCTGTGAGCCCCCCTGCTCAGCCAGGCTGTGCTCTGGGATCACTGCCCCAGCATGGCATGGAGACAGGGAAAGAAAGGGCAGCTGCTGGAAAAGGGAAGGACCAAGCTATCCAGGAGAAAGCCCTGTGTCCACAGAGCTTCCAGAGTCATCACTACACCATGAGTGGTGCTGCCCAGCTGGACAGGAGGAACTTTGCCACCCCTTTGCCAGCCCAGGAGTCAGGGCTGAAGCTTCTCACAAGAGTTCAGGGGCTGAGAAGGAGCCCTGAGAACCTGGGAATGAGTTTACAGAGCCCCTGTGGCTCATCCTGGCTGCTGTGTGGTAACCTCCTCTTCCTCATCTCCCAGGTGCTTCCCAGCCCCATCATCAGCTCCAATGGGCCAGGAGAAGATAAGCTGTTCAGGAGCCAAAGTGCTGATGTTGAGATAACCACAGAGAAGGAGAGGTTGAAGAAGATGCTTTCAGAAGGGTGAGGCTCCCACAAGTGCTCTCTGCTCTTCTCAGCTCTATTCTGGCAGGATTTGGTGCATGTCACCCCAAATGTTTTTGACCCAACACTGCTTCTTTAGGTGTCTCATGTCTGCTGCTGCTCAAACCTCCACCATTCCAATGTCCTCTCTTCCCCAGCAGAAACTTTTATTCCAGCTTGGATGTGAAGTCTGCAGCTCAGGCAGTGTGGGAAGGAGAATGCTTTGTGCCTGCAGCAGGGATGAGCTGATGCCAGTTATCTGCAGATCAGGAGTTTGTGATACCAGAAGATGTTCACACTTTTCCAGCTGGCCCAGGGCTGCATTTGTCTTGAATTCCCCTGACAATTCCAGCAAAGTCCCTGCTGCTTCCGTTCTTTGTCTGTTCAAAAGCTCCTGGGCTGGATTTTGCCCTGTGGCTCCCCTTGAGCTCCCAGCTGAGCACTTAGAATATTTTTAAATCAAAAGCACAGTGTCTTTCCTACCTTCTCCCCCAGTCTGGGGTGGCAGGGTTTTATTCAAAGGAAATTCAGATCTAAGAAAGATTTAAAAAGCTGAATTCATGGTCCCACATTGCAAAGCTCCTTTGTAGTAACCTCACCTCCCCACACCCCATTAATCTCCCTCTGTGCTCTCTGTACATTCAAGCAAGCACACACATGGTCTCAAAGTCAGATATTATCCAGGGATAAAGGAAGAGATGCATATTCAGAGTTGGAAGAAGTATTTAAATTTGGGAAGGGATATGAAAGCCAAATAGCAAAGAGGGATCTGCCCAGCCCTTCCAAGAGCATTCTTCCAGTGCATGGAACACAAGGGGGGAGAAACCTTCATGCTGAGGCTTTTATGCTCTCCTGCACACTCCTGTGTCCTCTTTCACAGCTCAGTGAGTGAGGTCCAGTGGGAAGCTGAATTTTTCAGCCTCCAGGACAACAACAACAAGCTGGTGGCTGCTCTCCATGAGGCCAATGCCAACGTGGACCAGTGGAAGAAGCAGTTGGCTGCTTACCAGGAGGAGACAGAATCTCTGAGGCAGAGGGTGAGTGCATCAGTCCTGTCCCACAGCCACGTCCTGCCCTTCACCCCCTCCTCCCAGCATTTTCCAGGAGATGGGTTGGGAACCCAGGATGCTGCACGAGCCTGGCAGGGAAAACATGTCAAGGAATAAGGGCATGTAACTAGGGAGCTCTGGTAAGAGCTGAGAGGGGGGGTGCTGAGTCCCTGTGGATAAAGGGAGGGAAATCAGAACACAAACTGAAGGAATACCAACTTCCCTTCAACTTTCCTAAGGGTAGTTCCCTGCTGCCAGCAATCCTGAGTGAGTCCTGTGCTCCTCCCTGAGCTGGGCAATCTCCTGGCTGTGAGAGGAAGGATGCAGATTGCTCTTTCTGCTATAATTAGCTCGAATCTGGGCTGCAACATCATGAAACCCAGTGGTGCAGTACAAACAAGCACTTGTTCTGTTGGAATAATGGGATCCTTTGACCTGAGTAGTATCAGAGAGGTCATGGAGGGACTGGTGGCATCTGGGCAGAGGAGTGACAGTCACAGGGTTGGGTTTGTTGGGAAGCAAGAGCTGCAGAGCACTTGGGAAAGGGTTCTAGGAGAGCTGGGAGTTGGCTGGGAAAGAGCTTTGGTGCCCTGGAGAAGGCATAAAGCCATTTTGCTGGGAGATAGCTCATTCAAAAGGCAGGAGGGATTTATAGCAATTAACAGCTCTTTCCACTTGATGGCTGCTGTGTGGCCAGTCTGGGCAGCAAACAGCCCTCCCCCAGGGTTCCCTCTGCCTGTTGCTAATCCTCACTGCTGGAAAAGAGCTGCCTGGAACAAAATTTCCTCCTCTGCAGCCAGAGCCTGCCCTAGGTACAGCAGAGCCCTCAGTTGGGAGTGGGTGGAGGTTTGGGGGTGGCTGGAGTGAGCTGCCCTTTCCCTGTGTCCTCATCACAGGAATGGTGAGGAATTCATCAGCCACAGGAGAAGGGGACTTTTTTCAGAATCACAGAAACAGCTCTGTAAAATCTTGTCCCTAAAGCATTTTGGGAGCAGAGCTGGTTGATTCTGGCCAGGACCTGGGCTCTGACATGGACCACCCAACCCTGCTGCTTGTGGGCAAATCTCACACCAGGATCCAAATCCTCTCCAGGTGACAGCATCCCTTGCTGGAACTGTCCCCCCTGAGAGCCTGGGCCCCAGCAATAGCTGCTGCAGAGCTGCTGATTGTGCTTTTCAAAAGGAATCCTCTTCATGAATTATCTAAGCCACTGGGCTGAATTTTCCAGGCATGGGGAGCAGGCTTGGGCAAACCCTTCCTCCCAGCTCTGCTGTGGTTGAGCTCTGGGCAGTCCAGGGATGTAAATGGATCCGAGTATCACTATGTGTTGTGATGGCCACCAGTCAGGCTTTGCTGGAAGCACAGGATAAAGCAGAGACAGAGAGTTTTGCTGCATTGTGTGTGGTCTGTGCAGAGCAGAAGGAGACAATTTTTTTTCCAAGCAGCCCCAGGGTGGGAGCTGCTGCCCTGTTATAAGCCTGGTGGGGTTTGCAAGGGACCCAAAACATGACAGAGGGGGACTGTGGGTGATGTTGGGACATTCCTCTGTCTCTGAGCTCCCCTTCCCTGGGTTTGCAGGTGGCAGAGCTGGAGTCACAGGGGGCTCAGGATTCCTCCAGTGAGAACAACAAAGAAGAACTGAGCCAAACCCTGGAGGAGCTGGAGCTGCTGCTCAAGGCTAAAGATGAGGTGGGACCCCACAGAGCAGAGCAAGAGCTGGCTGGGCTCTCAGTCACCAACATTGTGCAGCTCAGAGGGTCCCCCATGCAGATGCTGCACAGGAGGGAAAGCTGAGTGAGAATAAAGTGAGAATAAAGTGCTGGGAGTGTAAATAAGCTGGAGTGGAGGCTCAGGCAGTGCAGAGCTCTGTCTCACCCCTTCTCCTCTCAGCTGCACTCAGCCTCTGGTGTCAGAACCACTTCTTGCTTTCACTGCATTTAAATGAATGATTTAAAGAAGTGGTTTAATCACAGAGGCTGTGAAGGAGGGGAAACCTCTCTGGTTTGCACATCTCCAGGCTCTCTGTGCTTCAGCAGGGTGGGTGGACAGAGCCATAAAGAGAGGGGTGGGAAGGGAAGGGGCGTTTTGGTGTTCCTGATCCTTAGGGAGAAGAGATCCATCCCTGCCAGGTCCTCAGGCTGGAGGAAAAACTCTGGGACAAGGGTTTGCAGAGGTTTTCATCCAACAGCTGAGCAGGGACCCTGGGATCTGATCTTGAGCAAGGATGCAGCAGGGTGGGTGCAGATTTCACTGAGCCTTGCTGGCTCTCAGCTGTCACCTTGCTCAGGGACTTAAGGGCTCAGAAGGGAGGCAGCAGGAGTGGAAGGTTAGGAAGGGAGGCATGAAAATTGGGAGCTGAGTTTGGTCCTGTGATCCTTGGAGAGAGGGGAAGGGGCTTGGGTTTGGGGGGATGTGGTGGGAGCTGGCCCCACTGGCACAGGGCTGGGGGGCTGACATGATGCTTTTTTTTCCTCTTGTTTTAGGAGATTCAGATGCTAAAGAGTCAGAAGTGTGGTCGGTGGGAGGCAGAGGGTGAGCGTGAGGAGACTCTGCAGAAGCTGCAGGTGAGGGGGGAGGTCTGGGACACCTCAGATCTGTTCCCATTTCTCCTTAGAGCCAAAGAGGGAATCCTGCTGAGCTGCTGTGGCCCTCTGGATGATGGGACCAAGTCCTTGCCTGTATCTCTGCCTTCCCCCACCCTCCCTGTATCCCTTGGATACACAACTGGCAGGCAGCAGCAAACCCATCCCTCACGTCCTCTCCTCTAGCACTTGCCCTAGCATAGGACTGGAGCAGGACAGCTGCTGTCCTGTCACCCTCCATCTCCCTGAGGTCCTGCTGAGCTGGCTGGATGGCCTGGGCTGGCTGAGGAACAGAGCTGTGACACAGCCTGGCTGGCAGGAGGGACACAAACTGCTGCTCTGTGCCTCAGGGCAGGGACACAGATGGAAGCAGAATCTGTTGTGCAGTCTCTGTGGGCAGAGCCTGCCCCTGGTTCCCTCTGAGCAAGGGGCTCTGCTGCCCCAGACACAGGCACTGCCTTTCCTGGCAGAATATCTCCAAACATCCAACCCCATCAGATGATAGATGAGTCAGGAGATGTGTGGCTCCAGACTTCTGGGCAGATGGCAGGGTTTGGAAAACATGGGCTCACACGTGTGTGTGTGTGTGTGTGTGTGTGTGTGTGTGTGTGTGTGTGTGCTGGGGTGCTGGGGTGCTGCAGATCATAGAATAGTTTGGGTTGGAAGGGACCTTAGAGCTGATCCAGTGCCACCACTGCCATGGTCAGGGACCCCTCCCACCAGCCCAGGCTGCTCCAAGCCCCATCCAACCTTCAACACTGCCAGGGATGGGGCAGCCACAGCTTCCTTGTGCAGCTGTTCCAGGATCTCACCACTCTCACTGGAAAGATTTTTATTTTTTATTTTTTCCTAATGTCCAACCCATTACCCTCAGTGAAAGATCTGCTGGAGACCTGGGCTGGCTGGGTGTGGGTGGCCTGGTGGTGGAGATAAGGGTGTTGGGGATGAGGGTGTGGGGATAAGGGTGTGGGGATAAGGGTGTGGGGATAAGGGTGTGGGGATAAGGGTGTTGGGGATAAGGGTGTTGGGATAAGGGTGTTGGGGATAAGGGTGTTGGGGATAAGGGTGTTGGGATAAGGGTGTTGGGGATAAGGGTGTTGGGGATAAGGGTGTTGGGATAAGGGTGTTGGGGATAAGGGTGTTGGGGATAAGGGTGTTGGGATAAGGGTGTTGGTCTGTGAGCAGCAGATCCCAGTGGTGGGGCAGCCATCTCACTGGAGTTGTGTCCTCCCCCAGGAGCTGGAGGCACGGAACACAGAGCTGGAACAACGCCTTCACCTGGCTGAGCAAACCCTGGCAGAGAGCTTGGCTGAGAGGGAGAAGATCCAGAATGAGGTCACCAAGGTGGCAGAGATCATGGATGTGAAGATATTTGAGCTCAGTGAGATCCGGCAGGGATTGGCCAAGCTGGTGGAGAGCAACTGAGCAGCAGCATCCTCAGAGGAGGTCACAGACAGAACTCACTGACCCAGAGCCCAGAACAGGCTGGGCAGACACACCACCATACCAGCAGCTGCTTGGAGACCCAACTGCAGCCACTGAGTGCCCACTGAACACCCAGGCAGAGGGCAGAGAGGACCTGAGCTCCTGAACCCTCTGCAGGGAGCATCTCCAGTCCCAGCCAGGACCTCTCTGCTCCCTGCCATGCTTGTGACATGGTCCAGAGACAGCAGCTGTCCCCATGCTGCCTTCCCAGCCTCCCTGCTGGCACACTGTGTCTCCCAACATTTTTACAGTTTTTCTAGGGGAAGAATGCAGCCTTTGCATTTTTTTTTTTTAGTAGTCTTTTTTTTTTTTAAGGAAACCACTTGCCTTTTGCAAATAACCTGCCTGTTTCCCCACCTAGGGAGGGAGGAGAAGTTCTAGCACACCCAGGGCAAAGAGTTGCTCCTTTTCCTTTTCCCCAGCCCTAACTACATCTTCTCTTTCTAACAGGATCCAGGAACACTGGGGCACTGTCAGGAGCTTCCAGAGGTAGCAGAATCCCCCCTGCAGAGAAGGGGGGGACTTGCCTGACCCTGTGTCCTTCCCACTGTTCAGTCCCATTCTCCAGGTGACAAGGAACTGCAGGTTTTAAAGCTCATATTAGCCTGACTCAGTGGGATTTAATGACTTATTAAAACTTTAGCTGAGAGGAGCAGGGACTTGGTTGGGAAAGGGGCATTGGAGAAATGGGATATCCCCGAGGAGATGGCCAACAAACTGCTAGATTGGCATCTCCTGGCCTCTGAGGGCTGCAGTTAATTGAAATTAAATGGAGCAAATCACAGTTGCTCTTGATTCCTTTTTTTAAATTTTCCTTTTCTTTCCCTTTCTGTATTTTTTTTTTTTTAATTGGGAGTCAATCCACAGAGACATTCTGCCAAGCAGAATTCCCTGGGAAGGGTTCAGGTCCCAGCTTGCCACACTTGGCCAGATGAAAGGAGAGCAGGAGGCATTGGGAGCATGCTGGGACCAGTGCCTGCTGTCCTGTGGGAAGTCTGGGAGTTCTGGGAGGTGGTGGCTGCTAAGAGGAATTGAGCAAAGCCTGAGGGATGCACTGCAGAAACCTGGAAAGTTTTGTGTGTCCCCCAACACCCCCAGAGTCACCCAGGAGCATGCTTAGCCCTGTGCTGAATGATGAAGCAATGTCTGTGTAGAAATAGTTAGGAACCTTACAGAAGTGTTTGGATTTGGATTGTCTTGGGGTTTTTTTTGTTTTTTTTTCCCCCCCTCTTTGCTGCTCCAAGTTAGCCAAAGACAGCAGTAATCCTGACCATGTTCCACAGAACCTCTGGTGCTCCAAACTCTCCAAACTTCTCCTTTCACTCACCTGGTGACCACCAGAGGAACCCACAGCTCCTACACACTGCCTGCAAGTCAGGGCAGGATTAGGGCTGGCACCTTGGGAATCTGCTGGAGTGAAAAAGTGCTGGAGACTCCTGGACTGGGTCTGGGCAAACCCCTCCCTTTCCCAGGGGGGGATGAGCAAACGTGAAGGTTTTCAGACCTGCAAAGCCAGGGAAGGGCTTTTCTGGTTGGGGGTTGGGTTGGTTGGGGTTTTTTTTTGTTGTTGTTATTGGTTTTTTTACGTTTTGGGTTTTTTTTTCTTTTTTTCCTTTTGCATGAAGTGTTCTCACAACTGTATGAGGCTGGAGCTCCTGTAGTTAACATTTGTTTCAGGGTATTTAAGAAGGGAAGGAAGTAACTGGGGGGGCAAAAATTTCTAAGGACTTGTTTACCATGCCATGCCAGTGTTCCTATTTTGTTCCTACAGGAGCAGCCTTCTTTTGAAATAGAGATCAGCTCCCAGAAAGGTGTGTTTGGTTTGCATCTCCATCACTAAGGTAGAGGGAGGAGGCTGGGGTTTGGGAAAAAAAGGGAGAAAAATGTTTCTGTTCTGTACTCTCTCACACTTCTGTGGCTGAGGATGGAGCCACCAATTCAGACAGTGCCCATTTTGTAGCCCAGTGCCTGGGTTGTGTTGCTCAGGGATGCTGCCTGCTGCTTTCCCCAGGCCCTGCCCTGCCCCAGTGCACGCTCAGAGTCATCTTTTAGGCTATTTAAGGCTCTCCTCCACCTTTATGCATTTTACATCCTCAAAACACAAGCTGGTACCACTGGGAAACTCCACCAGATTTACAAGAAGGACCCAGGTTGAGTGCAAGGATGTCTGCAAATCCTGCAACAAATCCCAAAGAGAAGGGAATCTCCAGCTGATCTTCCACCAGCATCCTGCAGGAAGCTCTTCACAATATTCAACCTTTTCAGGGCAAGGCTGAGAGTCAGCCAGGGATAGACTCTTTTTTAAAAAAATGCCACGAAATAACCACAGTGCTAGGAAAAAAAAAAGCCCAAAGTTCCAGACTGCTGCTTCTCCTCTGTAAAATCAGCACTGCAAGTCTGACAGCCAGTCCTGTTGTCAAGTGCAAAATCCTCCACTCAGCTCTTGTGAAATCAACACTTTCACAGCAGGAACAAACACCAGCCCATTCCCTAAGCTTCCTCAACAGCTTCTTCATTACTGGCAACCTCTGGAAAAGCTCTGTTGGAGCTGCCCTGGCCCTGGCAGGGATGCTGGAGGGCAGTGGATACTTCACTCTGCATCTCTCTCTCAGTTTGTCCCAGTCCTGGCTCTGCTCTTTTGTCAGGAACAGAGACTGTTTCCCTTTCCACACCTTCTGGTGCTAGATACACTTCTTTTCCTTGCCAGAATAATCTTAGTGGCTTGATGAGATCTGTCCTGTGCTTGGCATTTGTTAAAAGCCCTTTAAGCAGGGCAGTGTGATGGATGGCTCTGAGAGGCACTTTCCCTTG
This sequence comes from Phaethornis superciliosus, assembly GCA_023637945.1. NCBI lineage: Eukaryota > Metazoa > Chordata > Aves > Apodiformes > Trochilidae > Phaethornis > Phaethornis superciliosus. Next base: position 3,874,758 of record JAJQWJ010000030.1, on the reverse strand, counting down.
CAGTCTTCCCCTCTTCTCAGCTAATGAAAACCCATTCATCACCAACTCTTTCTCCAAATGCCCTAAATCTCTGCTCAGCAATGAGAGAACCCTCCTGGAGATGGTAGAGCACTAATTCCCCCTGCCCCCTCCAACCAGGACTGGAAAAGGACTCAGCACTCAAACACATCCCCACCAGGAGCTTCCCAACCCTCACCCCTTCCCTCTTGCTGCTTTTCTTCCTTCAAAGGGGGAAAATCTTGTGTGGAACAGCCAGTGCTGAATGGCAAAGCTGCAGTTCTCTGCTTTTATGGCTCTCAGTAACAATTGCTGCTGCTTTCCTGGAGGAGAAGTGTCACTGATTGCAGGTACCTTGAGAGACTTCATTCTTTTAGCAGATGAAGATCTTAATTATTCATAGAAAACCTAGACAGAACATTGATAAAGGGAATGGGGGGGGGGAATGGTTCACATATGAGATCAGGATGAACAACTGGAAAAAAAAAAAACCAAAACCTTGCAACCTCACCCCCCAACACTTTGCACAACAATGATGAGCAGCAGTAGTGTTTGCCCTGAATCCAGACCTGAGACAAAGTCCTTCTGACCAGCTCAGCAAGAGGAAATGAGGCTTTACAGAACATGCCAAAAAAAAAAAAAAAAAAAAAAAGGATGTGTTTAATGCAAGCTCCATCAGACAGATACCAGTACAGGGCTGCAAAATGAGTCCAGACCTAGAGCTCACCTGGCAGTGGGACCCCCAACACCTCTGGTTCTGCTTTGCTCTGCAAACTCCTTCATCTCTCCAGGCTTTGATTCCACAAAATAGATAATTACCCTCCCTGAAGGACTGCTGGACTTTCAGTTCTTAGCATCTCCAAGGTGCCTGGAGAGGCAAGAGGAGAAAAAGCAAGCCCGGGCCAGGCTGGTTAATACCCTGAGTCTGGGAGTGATTTTAAAGAAGAGGTAAAAACCTTTCTTTTCCCTAAAAGCCACTGCAGAGCCCCCAGGTAATGTGTGTTGTGCTGTAAGGATGCCTCACATCAAAGTTATTTAACAGATTCTTTGGTATCTGTCTTTTTGTGAGAACACACTGAAGCAAGTACTTGCTGGAAGGGAAGCAAGGAGCCACTTTGTTTTCTATCTCCAAAGGCTCCAACTTGGGGGGGGGCAGGGGAGGAATTTGTAATTAAATAACACCATTAATGAAAAAATGGGTGACCTAAGCCTTTTGAGCTCCTGCATCTGGGCTACAGAGATCAGCAGAGGATCAGATGAGGAGGATGAGGAAGATGAGGAGGGCTGACCCAGGGACAGGACCATCCCTTCCTGCACTCCCCCATGTGTTCAGCACCCCCAGGATCAAGCTGAGAAGCTGAATTGAGAGGAGTTTCTATGGCAACCCAGCCAGGGAACCCCCCAAAAAAACTGGGGAGCTGTGGGAGGGGGTGAGCAGAACCAGGGCCACAGAAGCAGCCATGGAGGGGAAGTGTGGGAGCAACCTGGGATGTGAGGAGAAGGAAATCCCTCTCCCAGGGCATCCCAAAGCTTTATGGCAATGCTCAGAACCCCCCAACTGGAACACCCTCCTTGGGGGGCTGTGCTGACAGCATGTGCACAAGTGTCACCTGATGTCCTTACACCCTGGGGCAGATGTGAGGCCCTCATCTGGGAACTGAAGGCTTTTTCCTACATCCCAAGGAGCACAGTCACCCTTTTTCTCCTCAGCCACTCCCAAGGCTGATTATCTGAAGCAAGAAGATGAAGTCAGCACTAAAGACAGCTCTCATTTCCAGCACGTGTCCTCCCCTCCCAGAGCAGGCTGCTCAAGACAGACAGGGGTTGTATTAAAGGGAATTTTCAATAAAGCTTCAAGACAAGAGCCTTGATCAAACCCCACGTGTCCCATGTAGAAGGAGACAAATGGAGAAACCCCCACCAGGCTGGAGCAGAGACTTCAGAGAGCAGGATAAGAACTGGCTGCCAGGAGGGGGGGGACAAATGACAGTCCAAGGCAGCACCAGCCCCCTCCCCAGGAGCTGCCTGTCCCAGGGAGGATGGCTTTTGAACTTGGAGCTAACAGCCTTGCTCCACAAATTAGCATGCAGCAAGAAGGAGGAGCATTTAATATTCAGAAAGCATCAGGCTGGTGCAAACCTCTTTGCTGCAGCTGCCACGGGTGACAGTGAGCTGTGCTACAGGGGAGGCTGGGGAGGGCTTTTCCCTTTCCTTTCTCCTTTTTCCTTTCCTTTTTTTTCCTTTTTTCTTTCCTTTCCTTTCCCTTCCCTTTCCTTTTTTCTTTCCTTTCCCCTTTTTCCTTTCCCTTTCTCCTTTCCTTCCCAAGAGGACAAGGAAGATGTTCAGGCAGCTCCTGAACCCCAGACAGCACCACACTCCCCTTGAAATAAACCCAATTTTCTCTCCGAGCCACTTGCCCACACGAGCATTGCTCCCCACACCTCCACGATTCCACAACTCCCCCATGTGTTGAAGAAGGTCAAAGACCCAGTCACTCATTGCAATAAACATTTATTCCTGACCAGAAAAAAACCTATTTTTGTAAGCCAGAAATAACAGCTCTTCAGTCTCAATCATAGAAAGATCTGAGAAAGCACTAAAGAAGGCACTGAGGATCAAACCTGATGTCAGCACAGAGCTGCTCAGACTCTGGCCACAGCTTTTCTGGGGTTTTAAGCTCTGTAAGGAAACAGAACTGTTGGTGCTCAGCCCCTTCCAGCTTAACCAAACTCTTGTTCCAACCCTGTGTGATGCAAATCCACACGGAGGCCAAGGAACCTACAGAGCAGACCCAAATATAAATCACTCTGGTGCAAGAAATGAGGCAGTCCTACTCCTGGGGTTCTTCCTCAGTCTTTGAACCAACGGGGAAAACAGAGACCCCCCAGCCCTGGTCTCCAGTCCATGACTTTGCTGTCCCTCTGGAGAGCAGCCCAGGGCTGGAGTATGAGGCAAGGCAGACAGTTGCAGGCAAGAGGATCACTTAAATGTAAAAAGCAGAATTATTCTTTGATGACCCCAGGCCCAGCCACACAATGCAACCTCCCTGTGTGCTCCAGGAGTTTTCCTCTCTTGGAAAACTCTTAAGCTGTGGCACAGATTGGGGTTGTGCTCATTTTGTCACAGTATTTTTAGACTGGCTCAGGGGAGACTCTGTTGATAAAAATAAGTGTGAGTGGCACCAGCCCTTGAAAGGGAAAGAGCAATGACTGAATGAAGGGGAGAGAGAGAGAGGATCTTTATTTCCCTTCATGTCACCAAGAATTCAGCTCTGGCTCTGCTGCAGGAAGGAAACATGCTCTTGAAAGCCATTCTTCCAGGAGATTGATCCAGCCTGCTGGGAACAGCCCACACCAGCAGCATTGTGCAGGAAGGAAAAGTAACAGGGAGGGTTCAGCAGAGTGTCCCCTGTCCCCTCACCCACCTTCCCCATACTCTCCACCAACACTGGCAGAAGTGTCCATGTGAAAACATCTTAGATCCCAGTGTTCCCAAAGCAGCAGCAATGTTGGGACAGTCCAAGCCAAGCCCAAAGGATGTCATTTCTCTTCCTTAGCAGCCACTTTGTTCCTCCTCTCCATTTTTTTCTGCAGTTTCCTCTTCAGCTGCAGTTGCTTTTTCCTCTGCAGTGTCTGTTGGACCTTCTCACGGAACTGCTTTTTTTTCTTCTTGATCTTGGCCAGTTCTGCTTTCCTTTTTGCCTCCAGATCTGGATCCTACGATGGCAAATGACACTAGTGACATCCCTAGGGACAGTGCCAGCCCTTTTCTCTTTCCTAGATGTCCGTGCTGCTTTCTAGCCCATGACTGAGCAGGCTGCACGAGTCAGACACTACCCTGGTGCACTTTTTAATATCAGTCACCATTTAAGATAAAACTTCACCACAGGGGAGTGAGACAGACACACCACAGCAGTGAGGGAGGAGCTGTCATTCCTTTTCCACATCCCTGGCACTGTATCAGCTGCTGATCAAAGTAATTTATATGGCAACAACTCTCACCTTCCCTTCAAGGATCAGCTGTTTCCTCTTATTTATTTCTTTCTTCTCATCAAAATCCATTCCCTCCAGTTCCTGGCAAAGCAGACACAGAGCAGGGTTGTCAGTAACCAAGCACAGAGTCTAACACAGAAAAGCAGCCCCCCCAGAACCACAGACTGCACCCCCAGACCTCAACACTCAGCACCACAAAAATGTTGCAAAAAAGGTGGAGTAACAGAGCAAACCTGGGGAAGGGAACTCAAACAACCCTCCCCACACCCAGGGCTCTGTGCTTCCACTAGAAAAAGGAATGAAAATTCTTCCTGAGGTGCTCAAGAGCAAAGCTGGGGATCCAGAGGCACAGGTCAGACTCCTGTTACACCCCCAGGATCTCTGCAGAAGGTTTGCACACTCACGATTTCACACTCCCTCCTGGTGACGTTCACTTGGGTGACAATGTTGAGCACGAGCTGCTCCTCCACAGAGAACTCCTTCAGCTTCAGTTCTGCACCAGAGGGAGACATTTACAAACCAGGGGCAGCATAAATCCCACTGATTATCAGGGAATTGTTGTCACATCCTATGATCACTCTTGGCTTCTCCAGCCTACAAGCCAGGATTCAAGTCTCCCCTCTGCCTGCCATTCCCCAAAATGCAATGAGAGGTCACATGCCTTCTTAAAAAAAATAAAAAAATACTAAGCATGCAAAACAAGCTGCTCTTTTTGTCCACCTCTGCCTCTGCAGCACTGCCAGGCAGTCAGGAAGAAGTTGTCTGCTTTAATAAAAAGGCTACAAAGTCCAACACACTCTTTTTCCTCCACTAGGAATAGCAGGGAGACAAACACCTTCACACCTGGCTCACTTGAAATCATCAAGGTGCTCCTGCTCTTTTCCAAGCATTAGGCACACAGGGAAGAAAAACCCTTTTTATAAGGAGGTATTTTTATCCCGATGTTCTGGATCCCACATCCTGCCCTGAGAAAATCAGGACTGGAAGTACCAGAAGCAGAAACATTCCCTCATTTCAGCAGCACTCCTGGGGCTCTACTCACTGATTTCCTCCTCTATGGCATGGACCAGATGGATGTCATACTGTGTCACCAGGGTAATGGCAATTCCTTTCCGACCTGGATGAGGGAAACAGAGTGAGGGATGAATCCTGGCAGCTGAGGGATCCCACTTTTGGCCAGGGAACACCTGGGTTTTCCCAGCTCACCTGCACGGGCTGTGCGGCCAACACGGTGAATGTAGATTTTGGGCAGGCCAGGAGTGTTGTGATTGATGACAACTTGGACTGTAGGAATGTCCAAACCTCTGGAATGCAGGGAAAGAGCAGAAGTTAACAAACACTGTGTGAATTGAGTTCAAGTTCCTGTCCTCTGCTTTCTCCCAGAGCCCCATTATCTCCTTCTGATTATCAGTTCTTCAGCTCAGGACAAACTCTCCTCCTGCCCTTCCCTCCCAGAGAACACACTCAGCCTCCCAGAAATCCTGGGAAGAAGACACACCCCCCCCTCCTAGAGCAAAAGCAGCCAGGATCAGAGCTACATCACACACCTCAGAGATGTTCTACAACAGAACAAACCTGTCCCACCCCAGCAGGGGGAATTGGAAACTTTCCTCTTACCCAGCCTGATCCCCACACTGGTTCTGGTGCTGAAAAATCAAGTGTAAAGCCTGACAACAGAGACCAGATTTTCCCTTACCTGGCAGCAACATCAGTGGCAATGAGAATCTTAAAGATGCTGGACTTGAATTTTGCCAAAGCTGCAAATCGTTGCTTCTGCAAAGAGAGAAATTTGTGTGGGGGATGTGGGGATCCAGAGGAGCTGCAGGACCTGGACATCCAGCTCCCAGATCTGTCCATCCCTCACCTGTTTCATCATGGAATGCAGAGCTACTGAAGGAAATCTGTATTTCCTAAGTATCATGTTCAAGACCTGGCAGTCCCTTGGAAGGGAAAAAAAAAAAACGAAAATAAAATCAGAATATGACAGGGAAATGAATCAGGATGAGGGTCCTCAGGGAGCCCTCACAGTGCAACTACCACAATGCAAAGTGCTCTGAGAGGAGGAGGGAACAGGAGACACATCCCTCACCCACTCACCCCTGAGATTTGGCACAGGAAAAGCTGTTTCCCAACCCAATTTCAGCACAGACTCAGGGAGCAAACACCGTCCCACCAAACACCCCAGCCAGCCAGAATTTGGCAGCTCAAGCTGCAAAGGAGGATGAGGAAGAGGAAGAACTCCACTCACTTGCAGGTTTTAGTGAAGATAATGATGGACCAGTCCTGGTGCTGGTCCTGGAAGGTCTGGATCAGGTGGACAAGGTAGGGATCCTTCAGTGCTTCAGGGACCAGGAGGTAGCGCTGGTCCAGCTCCTCCACTGTCCTCACCCTGGCAGGAGGGGAAGGCAAAGAAATGGGATTTTGGGGAGAGAAGGGGGAGCAGGAAGGATACAGCACAGTCAGGAGAGAAGAAAACAGGCAGAATCATCCAATCCTAGGATAATTTGGGTTGGAAAGGACCTCTGGAGATCATCCAGTCCAACCTGCTGCAGACAACCCTCACCCAGAGGTTGCTCAGAGCATCCTCACCTTGGAGATCTCCAGGGATGAGGCTTCAACCACTTCCCTGGGCAACCTGGCCCATTGTCCCACTGTCCTCATGGGAAAGAACTTTTTCCTCACATCCAGATCTAAATCTCCTCTAATCTAAACCCATTTTCTCTCATCCTATCACTCCAGACCCTTGCACAGTCCCTCTCCAGCCTTCCTGGAGGCCCTTTCAGATCCTGGAAGGTCACTATCAGACCTCCCCAGGCTGAACAACCCCAACTCCCTCAGCCTGTCTCCTTAGGAGAGGTGTTCCAGCTCCCTGATCAGTCTCCTGGACCCACTCCACCGGGTCCACATCCTTCCTGTGTTGAGAGCTCCAGAGTTGGCCCCATTGCTCCGGGTGAGGAGGGAAAGGGGGATCCACCTCCCAGTGGATGAAGCCTTACTCAGACTCAGCCTCCCAGAAGAAGGGTTTGTTGGCAGCCAGGCCCCTGAGCTCACTCAGGGTGTCAGTCAGGGTGGCACTGAAGAGCAGTGTCTGCCTGTGAGCTGGGACAGCCTCCAGGATCACCTCCAGGTCAGCAGTGAAGTCAGCACAGCCCTGCTCCAGCAACCGGTCAGCTTCATCCAGAACCTGCCCACAGCCACAAGGAAACTCTGAGCTTCCCTTAGCCCAGGGAGTGCTGGAAAAGCTTTAAAAGGGATTAAAAAAAACAAACCAAAACAAAAAGCTTTACCAAAAACTTCAGCTTTTTGAGGCTGAAGGTGTTGGAGCTACGGAGGTGATCTGCCAGCCGGCCGGGCGTCGCGATGACCACGTGGGGCTTGCGGGACAGCTCCAGGGCCTGAGCCACCATGTCTGCAAGGAGAGCTCCAGAAATCAGGGAGAAACTCCCAAAATCAGAGAACAATTGAAGCTGATGAGTTAGGAAGGACCCATCAGGATCAAATCCAACTCCTCTCCCTCTGGATGACAGCAGAGAGCTTCACGGCTTTGGGGCTGTGAGTCTCTCCCTGGGGAGTTTGGTTCCACTGCTCAGCTGCCCTCAGGGTGGAAAAACCTCCCAAAAACTCCCCTAAATCTCCCTTTCTTCCCCTAAATCCTGCCTTTGGTCCTGGGAGTCCGGAAATGGGTGCCAACCCCCCTCTCTTCCCCTCCTGAGTGCAACGAGGTCACCTCGCAGCCTCCTCTTCTCCAGACCAGACCCTGGGGACCTCAGCTCCTCCTTCCCCATCCCCTCCACATTCCCCCTTTTCTTCTCCTTTGGATGCTCCCCAACACCTCAACATTTTTAAAAAAACCCAAAACCTCGAGGTGAGGCCCCAGCAGTGCAGAGTGGGACACTCACCCCCTGGAGCAGCCTGGGGCCAGGACAAGCTTCTCCCTCGGCTTTAATTCCACCCCCTCCTCCTCCTCTCCCTCCTCCCTCTCCCTTTCCTCCTCCCTCTCCCTTTCCTCCTCCCTCTCCCTTTCCTCCTTCCTCTCCTCCTCCTCCTCCCTCTCCTCCTCCTCCCTCTCCTCCTCCTCCCTCTCCTCCTCCTCCCTCTCCTCCTCCCTCTCCTCCTCCTCCCTCTCCTCCTCCTCCCTCTCTTCCTTTTCCCTCTCCTCCTCCTCCCTCTCTTCCTTTTCCCTCTCCTCCTCCTCCCTCTCCTCCTCCTCCTCCCTCTCCTCCTCCTCCTCCTCCTCCCTCTCCTCCTCCTCCTCCTCCCTCTCCTCCTCCTCCTCCTCCCTCTCCTCCTCCTCCTCCTCCTCCCTCTCCTCCTCCTCCTCCTCCCTCTCCTCCTCCTCCTCCTCCTCCTCCCTCTCCTCCTCCTCCTCCTCCCTCTCCTCCTCCTCCACCCCGCAGAGCAGCTCCAAGGAGGGAACCGAACCTCCCCCGGCTCCCCCCCCCGGGCCCCGCTGGTTCCGAACCCCCCCCCAGCCCCACTCACCCAGCCCGCCCACCACCACGCATTCCTTCAGCCCCAGAGGTTTCCCCAGGACCCGGAACTGTTCGGCGATCTGGGACGCCAGTTCCCTGCGGGGGGAGGAACCGGAGAGACGTCAAACGGGACGGGTCGAGCCGGTCCGAACCCTCCCGGTGCCGCCCGGTACCTGGTGGGAGTCAGCACCAAGCAGAAGATCCCGTAAGGGTCCTCGGAAAGCACCTGCAGCACCGGCAGCACGAACGCCGCCGTTTTACCGCTCCCCGTCTTGGCGCAGCCCAGGCAGTCCCGACCTGCGGGGAGGAGGCAGAAGGAGCGGGGCGTCAGCGGCCGGTACCGGGGGTACCGGGAAGGGGGTACCCGGGAAGGGGGTACCCGGGGCGGTACCGGGAGGCATTGGGAAGTGGTAACGGGAGGTGGTACCGAGGAGGTGGTAGCGGGGATCGTACCCGGGGCGGTACCGGGAGGGGGTACCGGGGTGGTAGCGGAGGTACCGGGAGGCGGCACCGGGAGGCGGTACCGGGAGGGGGTAGTGGGGATTGTACCCGGGGCGGTACCGGGGGCTGGGGTACTCACCCTGCAGCACGGGGGGGATGCATGCAGCCTGTACGGGTGTGGGCCGGCTCAGCCCCACCTGCCGTGCCTGCTCCGCCAGCCAGGGCGCCAGGCCCAGCGCCCGGAACTCCGCCATGCCGCTTCCCCACGCTTCTCCTTCCTTCCTTCCGCCCGCCGCTTACGTCACCGGGCGCGCCCACTCCCTTATTGGCTGCCTCCCGCTGACTCCTCCCTCCCGGCGCTGCCGTGACGTTTGAGCTCCCTGCGTTCCTATTGGCTGGCGCCCCGTGTTTCCATGGAGACCGCCGGAGCTCCGCTACTTCCGGGGACGTGTCTGGGGGGGCAGAAATGGCGGCCGGGACGGGCGGGGGCTCCGCGGCTCAGGGCGGGGATGGCGATGAACTCTTCGATGTGAAGAACAGCTTCTACATCGGGGCCTACCAGGCTGCCATCAACGAGGCGCAGCGCGTCAAGGTAGGGCCTGCCCGGGCCTCTCCGGGCCTCTCCGGGCCTCTCCGGGCCCGCGGGTCGGTGCCTCTCCCCGAGACCTCTTGAGGCAATCGCGAAGTGGAATCAAGGTCTGGAACCCCCCTGCTCTGGAGCTGAGGCAATTCCAGGCTGAGAGAGTTGGGGTTGTTCAGCCGGGAGACCTCGGAGCCCCTTCCGGTGTCTGAAAAGGGCCCAGGAAAGGTGGGGAGGGAGCTTGGGCAAAGGTCTGGAGGGATGGGATGAGGGGGAAGGGTTCCCAGCTGGAAATGGAAGTTGTGGAATCCCCCTCCCTGGCAGTGTTGAAGGCTGGGATGGAGGGGGAGGGGGTTTGGAGGAACCTGGGCTGGGGGGAGGTGTTGGGATGGATGGGGGGCACTGGATCAGCTTGAAGGTTCCTTCCATCCCAAACTATTCTGGGATGTTTCTGGGATCTTGCCTTCCCTTGGCTGCCTCAGGAACAAGCCTGGGGTTCATCCCTGCTCACCTCCCCCCAGGCTGGTTGTGGGGATCCCCCCTTCCCTCCTCTGGCAGGGGGACACTGGAGGGGGGCAGGGGGGCTCCTGTGGCCCCTGGGAGGTTTTTTTTGGGAGGGAATCCTCCTGGGTGGAATTGTTGTGAGGTTCTGGCTGTCCCTGAGTGAGTTTTCTGCCCCCCCTTCAGCCCTCTAGCCCTGAGAAGGAGGTGGAGAGGGACGTGTTCCTGTTCCGAGCCTACATTGCCCAGGTGAGGCCCCAGGAGGAGCTGGGGGGGGTGGAGATCAGAGTCCTGTGGACACAGTGTCACCCAGCTCAGGGACAGTTCCTCCCTCAGCACGGGGACAGGACACATTCCCTGCTGGGAACAGCTGTGGCTGCAGGGTTGGGTTGGGTTGGCCTGGAGGGACCTCTCTGAGATGGACATTTTGCTTCCTAAAATTGCAAAAGAGTCTTTTTGGGGGTTATAAAATCTGCCTCTAACTAGGATGTGAGGCACAAGGGAGAAAGTTCAGCTCCTGTTGGTGGGGCTGGTTCTGGGTGAGGTTTTTAAGAGCAAAAAAATCATTTCCTGGGTGCTGAAAAATTCACAGGTGTTGGGTTTGGTTTTTTGTTTTTTTTTTGTTGTTGCCTCCAACAGAGAAAATATGGTGTTGTGCTGGATGAAATTAAAGCCAGTGCTAGTGCTGAGCTCCAGGCTGTGAGGATGTTTGCAGAATATCTTTCAAATGAGAGCCAGAGGTAGGTGTGTGAGGTTGGAGCTCCCTCCCTGTTCCTCAGGGACCACATTCCCAAATGGAAAACTTGGAGGCACCTCGGGGGGCAGCATCTTTTTTTTATTTTTTTTTTTTCCTTGCTCAGGAACAAAACTCTCCCTGCTTCTCACCTCTGCTCTTGACAGGGATGCAATTGTTGCTGATTTGGACAAGAAAATGGCAAAAAGTCTGGATGTAGCCAACACCACCTTCCTGCTGATGGCTGCTTCCATCTACTGCCACGAGAAGAACCCCGACGCGGCGCTGCGTGCCCTGCATCAAGGGGAGAGCTTGGAGTGGTGAGAGGGATTCTGGGAGAGCCTGATGGGAAGGGATGAGCTCTGGCTTCTCTCTAAAAGCCTGGGAACCATTGGGAGCTTTCTCTGGGCTCTGCCTCCTGACTCTGAGGTGTTTTGCTGCTCCTCCCGGGGTATCAAGTCTGTTGCTCCCTTGTGAATCCAATTTATCAGCCCCTGCGTGTTCAGAGGTGGGGATACAGGGAGGGAGCACTGAGCAGCTGGGAGCAAGCTTCCCCATCCCAGCTCCTGCTCTGCAGCAGGGAGACACCTGGGGCTCTGCAAATCCCTTTGCTTTTGTTGCTTGCAGCATGGCCATGATGATTCAGATTCTTCTGAAGCTCGACAGGCTCGACCTGGCTCGGTAGGTTTGGGTCCTTTTGCTGCTTAACAGTGCCCCTGTGGGCTGGGCTTTGGTCAGGAGGAGTTTTCAACTTGTGCCTCGTCCTCCTGGGCTGTGACCCCTGCTTTTCCTTCCTCAGCAAGGAGCTGAAGAAGATGCAGGAACAAGATGAGGATGCAACTCTCACTCAGCTGGCAACTGCCTGGGTGAACCTGGCCATAGTGAGTGTCTACAACATCTGAGAAACAACTCCACGCCTTGTTCCTGCTTGCTCTTTCACATCTTGCTTTCAGAAAAGCATGCAGGGGTTTTGTTGGTTTTAGGTTTACAAATTTTTTTTTTCCCCCCCCCTTCCTTCAAGTACACAGCAAATAGTGGGAGCTGCCTTCCAAGCTGACTGGCTCTTCTCAGCCTTTCATCAGCTCCCACAGGGAGGAGCTAAACCACTCTTAAATAATTCACAAAACATCAGAATATAGAATACCAAGAAGCAGTGTTACTAGCATCCAAACCTTGCAGGTAAACTCCAAGAAAAGAAATGGAATTCTTTGCTTGGAGCAGCCTCTTTTAAAATGTTTGTGAATCAGACAAAAACACTGAATTCTTGGCAGTCCAGAGAATCAGATGACTGAGAGCAAGGAGTCTCCTAAAACTCAGTGAAGTCCAAGGTCATGCATGCAACAACCTGCTCTACTAGCAAGACTTCTTTTTTCTTTAGTGTTTTTTTATGAAATCTGTCATGCATGGCCCTTGCCTTACAATAGTATCTGGCTGGATCTGCCTGAAGGCCTCAGTGTCCACCAGGGATCCCACCTCTGCTGCATGTGGAACCTTCCTGAAGCTGGAAGGTTTGGAAAAGCCAGGCATCCAGGCTTCCATTTAATTCTAAACATCTCATTTAATAATCTTTTATTATGTCAAACATTTGAAGTGGTTATATTTTTTTTTCCTTTCTGAGGGGAAACCTGGATCTTTTTATCACTTAAGTGGTTCTTGATATTTAATATTTAATGCATTTCTTTCATCTGCAGCCTGACAGTGATCAGTTGGGCTAGAGGAGATCCCTTGCATGCCAACAGCTCTTAACACTGATTCTTACACGTTTCATACTTCTGCTTTTTAACCCCAGGAATTAATTTTGTGACCTTGTTCTTCAACCATGGCAAGAATGTCCAGGCTTTTTAGCAACCTGTAGTGAGACTGTGGGTGTTCCCTTGCTTTCCAGGGTGGGGAGAAGTTACAAGATGCCTACTACATCTTCCAAGAGATGGCAGACAAATGCTCCTCCACCCTCCTCCTGCTTAATGGCCAAGCAGCCTGCTACATGGCTCAGGGCAAGTGGGATGATGCAGAGGGAGTGCTCCAGGAGGCCTTGGAGAAGGTACTTTCTGGCTTTGCCAGGTGGATTAGCTTCCAGGAGGATGCAGAGTAAACCAGAGAGGACTTTCAGGGCTCAGCTTGATGAGGACACCCCTGAGCTGATGTCTCTGAGTGGGGCTGCTCCCTGCTCAGAGCTTTTCCTCTCCTTGGGGTTGAAATGAGCTACAGGCTTGGCAGAACTTCTTGCAGAGCTGTGCTGGTTGTTGCAGCCCATCACCACAGATGTGCACAGAAAAATGAGGTGATTTCTTCTTCTTTTCAGGACAGTGGCCATCCTGAGACCCTGATCAACTTTGTGGTCCTGTCACAGCACTTGGGGAAACCCCCAGAGGTGAGGATGAGCAACCTGCCTGCTGCCTTCCTGGCCACACTTTGTATGTTCTCATCAGGATTGGCATGAAAAGAAAGAAAAGAGAAAGAAATAGATGGGTGGGGAGCTCACAACTTCATCAGTAAGGTGTTTGTGGAAATGTTTTGGTTCACCTTCTCTCTCCCCATCAGGTTACAAACCGCTACTTATCCCAGCTGAAAGATGCTCACAAAAATCATCCCTTCATAAAGGAGTATCAGACAAAGGTACTCATCAGTTCTGCTCTAAAATGGGAATTTTCATTCCTCAGCCCAGGGGATTCTTCACCAGTCCACACACTGGTTCTGAGCAGGTCCCTCTTCTCTCTCTGGAATCTGGGTTCTTAATCCAAGTCAGAGGTTTGGTAGTGTCAGGCATTGTGCTTAAATAGTGGGAACATCCCTCTGGGAGAGAGAATTTGGGGAAGGGGGGGAGAAGGATGAGGATAACTGCTAATAGCAAAGGGAAAACGGAACAAATCGGGGAAAAAAATGAGAACTGATCCAAGTTATCTTTATTCTTGGAATTCTTTTTTGTCCTTGGGAGCTGTGGCAGTGGTGTTCTGTTCAGCTAATGCAGGTTTTATGAACTCATCAGTGAAGTTCAAGATTTGTTCATTTTTCTTTTTGTTCCTGACTCAAAGGAGAATGACTTTGACCGACTCTGCATGCAGTATGCCCCCAGTGCCTGAGGAGAGGGGAAGGAGGCTGTGGACCTGCTCTGGGGGACCTGGGAAACTGGGATGTGTTCAAACCTCTCTGCTAACACAGCACAACACCCTCTGTGAGTCAGTCTGGCTTCAACTCACTGTGACAGGGTCTTGCAACCCACTAAGCCAGTGCTAAACCTGTATATAATCTACAGCCACTTGAATTTGATGGCTGAAAATCCACCCTTCTGGCTTACCTGGGTCCTGGTTGAAGTTATACAACACTGTACTTCCAGCATTCCTAATAAAACCTTTTCTGGATCTGTGTGCCCCTTAATTTCTGAAATTCAAGTCATCCCACTCTTAAGACTGAAGCCTTGTCCTCTGTGGGAAGAGGACCAAAGTTAATTTTCAGCATCTGCATGTGGTGTGTGGATAAATCCTGAGTTATGGATCTTCTTTCAATCTGATTGGTGACTCCTCTAACTTCACATCTTCTGCAAGAACTGTAGGCAGCTGCAGGGGGGAGAGGAAGCTTCTGAAAATAAAAATAATCCTCTTGTAATAGGCTCAGCCTTAATCTTAAGTTGGTAAAAGGCAGGAGCTTGTGTCCCGGAGCCAGGAAAGTCCCTCCTGCAGTCTCTGGGGAATTGCATTTGTCACCAGTTGCTTCTGAAACTCTGGTGGGGGCTGAAACTGCCTTGGTGTGGGTCAGAACATGATCCAACCCTTCCTGGTTCTGCTTTTTGGGTTGTGTCAGATCAGGGAGGGAAAGAGGAGAGTGTGGAACCCTCAGCTGGGACCTCCTGAACTCTTTAAGCCTGGAATTATCATTTGGGTTGTGTCTGGGGAGAAGCAGGGTTTATGCTCCTCTGTAAATGCAGCTCCCTGGTGTTGCCTTTGTGCCCACCCTGGCCATGGGGGCTCTGAAAGGCCTCATTGTCCCCTTGCTTGGGCTTGTTTAGCAGCAGCTATTCTCAATGAAGGGTTATTCATGGTCTGGGCTGGCATGAATGTTTCCTTTGTGGAGCTGTCTGAGGGAGAGAGTGAAAGGGGCTTGTGTGCTCGGGGCAGCCATTCCCCACTTGATGGGTCATGAGAAATTGACTTCAAAATGTAAGCAATAAAAGCTGGTGGCATGACAGGGGCTGGGGCTGCAGGGGGAGAACACTTTGGGACCTCTGAGAGGAGCAAGGTTGTCTTTTCTCATGGCTGTCCCAAACCCATTAGAGAGCTTGCAGTGAACCTGAAGGCAGAACAGGCAGAGAAATTACTTTAAGTGACATAAAACTCACGTTTTGTCTTCTCTCCCTCTCAAGCTGGTTCAAGTTTCAGTCCCCCAGGTGCCTGTGCTGATGATTTTTCTCCAGCTCTAGGGGTAAGGATCCCCCAGCTGCCATTTAGCCCAGAGTTCTGGTGGGTTAGGGCCCATCTGAGTTTAATTGACTTCTCCAGGGCTGAAATTCAACACTGCTGGGCTGGGCTGCTGCCTCTGGGCTGGGATTCCTCTTGTGCTTTCACATCAGACAACTCAACATTGGCATTTTAGGACATTCTTCAGCCTAACCCCATGCTTCTCCTAACCCTCTGAGTGTCTTTACACCACTGTGCATGTACTGCTTTCCATTTTAAACACCTCCCTAACGAGGTTTTGGGGCTGGAGGAGGCTTTGCCCCTTTTTGGCAAGGCTGTGTTTGCATTTGTCCAGGTGCAGCTCATTGTTCCAGGGCTGCCTGAGCTGCTCCAGGTGCCAGTGTGGAAACACCTGATGAGCTTTTCCACTCCCAGGAAGGGAAAAACTTTCAGCTTTGGAAGGAAAGGAGGAACCTGCTGCTGCTTGGAGGCTTTTTCTGAGAGGTATGGTAGAAAAATGGGGAGAAATAGGGGGGTTTGGGTTGTGGGGTTGGGTTTTTTTTTTTCATGTCCATTGAAAAGGGTGCAGATGGAAGGTGTTTTGGCCAGGGATTGTTGGGCGATGTTTCCAAGGTGCTGTGGGGAACTCGCAGCCACCTCGAGGTGCCCCTTGCCAGGTTCTGTGCCTTTTTCTCCTCATTGATCCCCTCTCCACACCGCAATATTTGTGTCTCCGCTTCTCCCTGCTGCCAGCCGCCTCCTCGCTGCTTTTGGATGTTCAGAAACCGCCGCAACTTCACCGAGCGCCCGCCCGCCCCCGCTGATTAACGGGCACCTAATGAGCCGCTAATTAAGGGCCACCCAATGACCCAACGGGCCCCGACGCTTCCCCCCCACCTCCCCCCGAGGGGGCCTAAGGGGGGTGGGGGACGGGGAGGGGTGGGGGACGGGGAGGGATGGGGGGGCCGGCTCTGAGAGCCCCGGTATCGGCGGGGGGGGGAGTCCCGGGGCCGGTCCCGCCCCGCCCGGAGCCTGCGCGGAACCGGCGGCAGCGCTGAGCGCCATGCAGGCTCCCGAGCCCATGCCCGGCTACGGGGAGCTCCTCCGGAGGGGCTACGGGAGCTTAGCGGGGGCTGTGCGGGGCTGCGGGGATTGCGGGTGGGAATTGGCCCGCAGGACCTGGACGGAAAACGCTCACCTGAGCTGGGGAGAGGTTCTGCTCTGCGGGCTTTGCGCCTTGGCTTGGACCCTGCTGCGCCGAGCCGCCGCCCGCAACCTCTTTGGGGTCAGTGCGGGAAACCCGAGAGGGAGCGGGGGGCACCGGGGTGGGGGGGAATGGGGGGGGAAAGGATTGCACTGGGGGGGCTCCTCGCTTCTATCCTGGGGCTGCATCCCTGGGGCTCTTTGCACGAGGGGGGGGGGTCCTGTTCTCCATCCCTGGAGCTCCTTGCATGGGGGGGGGTCCTGTTCTCCATCCCTGGGGCTCTTTGCACGAGGGGGGGTCCTGTTCTCCATCCCTGGGGCTCTTTGCACGAGGGGGGGTCCTGTTCTCCATCCCTGGGGCTCTTTGCATGGGGGGGGGGGGGTCCTGTTCTCCATCCCTGGGGCTCCTTGCATGGGGGGGGGTCCTGTTCTCCATCCCTGGAGCTCCTTGCATGGGGGGGGGTCCTGTTCTCCATCCCTGGGGCTCTTTGCATGGGGTCCTGTTCTCCATCCCTGGGGCTCCTTGCATGGGGGGGGGGGGGTCCTGTTCTCCATCCCTGGGGCTCTTTGCATGGGGTCCTGTTCTCCATCCCTGGGGCTCCTTGCATGGGGGGGGGGGGTCCTGTTCTCCATCCCTGGGGCTCCTTGCATGGGGGGGGGGGGTCCTGTTCTCCATCCCTGGGGCTCCTTGCATGGGGGGGGGGGGGGGGGTCCTGTTCTCCATCCCTGGGGCTCCTTGCACGGGCAGGGTGGGGGCAGGAGGGGGGGTGTTCTGTTCCCCATCCCGGGGGTTCCCTGAGCTCTGCCACCCGGTGCTGCATCCCGGGGCCCCGTAACACCGGGGGGGGGGGGGGGCAGGGATCCTCCATTCCTCCATCCTTTGCATCCAGGGAGGCTCCGTCCTCTCCTCCATCCCGGGGTTCCTCTGACACCCTGAGCCCCATCCCGGCCCCTCGCGTGTCTCGGTGCGTGGGGGAATCACGTCCCCATCCCCTGGGGGGGGGGGGGGGGATGTTGCATGAAGGACCCCCCCGCTCCCCTCCTCACCTTCCCCCGGGGGCTGCATCCTGGAGGAGGGAGCATCCATCCCGCTGCCCCCCAGCCCCCTGGTCCTTTAGCTGGGAAGGTTGGGGGGGGGGGGGGACAGGACCCCATCTTTACGTCTCCTCCCTGGTTTGCGTGTCAGCTGTCCCTCCCGGTGCGGGGGGGGGGGGGGGATGGCTGCGGTGCTGCAGTGCTGGCCCGACCTTCCCCCGGTGCGGGGATGCGGGGCTGCCCGCACCCGAGCCACGCAGCCTCCCAGCGCCTTTGTCCCCCCCTGGGTTGGCCAGTGCCCTGGAAGGGCTGGGGGGAGCGAGGTGTCCCGGAGGGTAAAGCCGCTTTCTGTTTGATTTCTCCTTGTGCAAAGCTGCGGCAGGGCCCGGGAGCTCCCCTGGCTCTGATGGCTCCGTGCCTTCCATGCTGCTTTCCTAGAGAGATGCTGAGCCCTCTCCTCTGCGGTTTCCCTGGTTTGGAAAGGCAGGAGGAAGAGAAGCAGGCAGTGTTTTGTGGCAGGGGGGAAGCAGAGATGCCCCTTTCCTCACCTGGGGGGGTGCAGGAGTGTGTGTGGCTCCTGGGGCCAGGCCTTGGTCCCTGGGTGAGCTGCTGCGCAGCTTGGAGGCAGCTCCCCGGCATCCCTCTGCTGGGTAATGAGGCTCTGGGGAGTGATTGGTGTCCTCTGCCTTTAAAGTGATCCTTTCCTGCCTGTTCAGAGCTGCCTTTGCTTATCTGATAATGCCAGGCTGCTCTTGACCTTGTGCAAGGTTCCACTCCAAGTCCTCTGGAGTCATTTCCAGCTGCTGAAGTGGCATGAGGGCAAGAGAACAAGAGTGGGGGGTTCTTTTTGTTTTATTTTAATGCAGGATTAAATTTTTCCTCCTTACCTGCACCCCTTTCTTCTTGGGGAGACTTAGAGCTGGGCTGGTGGAGGGAACCCAGCCTCAGCTGTAACAAAATCAGAGGTAATTCCTCTTGTGCTCCAGTTTCTCCCTGCCTGAGGCTTCACCTTTACAGAGAGAGCAGTGATCAGAGCCTGGAGGAAAAAAATAAAACCTCTTCATGCCATGGGGGGGGGGTGCTCAGTGCCTTTGGAGGGTTCTGGTTGGCATTTTGTACACATGCTGAGGTATCCTTCCCTCTGGGAAATGGGTCACAATGTAATTGCAGAAGAGTGAGGGAGGGGCTGGTCCAAGCAGCTTCCTGTGGCTCCATCTGCATGTGTTAAAGTGATGAGATGCTGAGGGAAATTGGGATGGCATCAGTTTTCTGCTGGGGGGGGAATAGGTGGAAGGGTAGCAGTAGGCAGAGACAACTCTCTATTTATTTTTTAAAATATATATTATTTTTTATCCTCATTAGAGGATCTGATGCTCTTCCCTGTGCTCTCTGCTTGCTATGGGAAAAACTGGAAGTTATGGCTCCTCTTGAAAAGCTCTGCAAGTATTTAGGAAATTGTTTTGTATCTCATGGTGCTGAACTTGCAGAGGTGGAGGGGGGTTCCTCAGGAGGGAAAGCCAGGGAGACAAAAGAAGAGACCTCCTGTCTAACCCTGGGAGGAAATGTGTGTGCTCAGAGCATTCTGCTTCCCAGTGCAGCCTCAAAGAGCATCCTTCCCAGTTTTGGATGTCTTCATGTTCCAGTTATAAAAATTAATCCACTCGGTGTCCAGAGAATGGCCCCTTTGCTGCATGCTATTTATAAATAATACTTCTTGCTGCTTGAATTGTGATTGTCTGCATCTGAAGAGGAAGTAACTCTTACCACAAGGTCTTGGGGAGTAAAGTGCACCTCACTTAGCTGTGGCCATGAGTGCTGCTCAGAGCAGTGAGTGCATTAAAGCCATGTGCCTCTTCCTGTCCTCTCTGCATGGCCTCATTTTTAGCAGTGGGATGGAGAGAAGAGGCTCCTGATTCTGTCACAACAACAGCACCATTTATCCTGCAATGCCCTTGTCACAAAAGGTCTCACAGTTGGGTTGAAGAAGTTGTAAAGGTTGTCCCTGTGATGGGAGGAGTTTGGTTGGGGTTTGGGAGGGTGGAATTTCCCCTGTTTCCATGACCAGGTTGCTGCCTGGGGGTTGGATGTGCTTTTTCCATCACCCCTTAGAGCAGGGATCATTTCTGGCCTATTGCCTCTTCTTCACTGGATCCTTGTTTGGTGCAAATGTGCAAAGGAGTTGGTTGGGTGTAGGGAAGATCCCCGTTAGCTGAGAAAATGTGGATTACAGGGTAGGGAAGGACCCCAAAGTCAACTGTATTGAGGTCCTGGGTGTTTCTGCAGAGACCTGAGGGATGTGTCCATCCTCTCTGGGGTCTGGCTTGAGGGCTCTGCTTCATCCCATCGACTGACTGCACAAACTTGAATGACACTTATGCCACATCTGGTTTTATGACCTCCCTGGAGCTGCAGACCCCCTCCAGGAATGAAAGCCAAGCCAGCTGGAGTGTAACCATCTCATGAAACCTCCTTGGGTCTGTGTGCTCCTCTCCTCCTGCTGCACTTTGTGTCTGAGCACCACCAGGCTCTGAAAGCCACTGTCCTTGGTGTGTCCCCTGTGCAGAGAGCAGCTGCAGTCAGGCTCTGGGGAGTTTGATTAAAAACCAGCAACCTGAGCATCTCTGCATTAGTTACACATCCTGGAGGGCAGCTCAGTGCCCAGGCCACGTGGCATTGGAACAGGACCAAGCAGCTCTGCTGGGTGAAGCTCCTGGAGCACAGGGAGCTGGCAACTCCTTTCCTGAGCAGGTCCTGAGTCTACATGAATGGACCAAACCAACTTGAATAGATCAGAACTTAAGAGCACAGGTGGGATCACACCTGGAGATCATGCAGAATAGCTGTGGTGAGCCCTAAACCACCCTGAGCCATCTTTGCTGCTGGGAATTGAAGCCCCCCAAATCAGCAAAGTTTAAATCCATAAGGGAGCAGCATCCATTCTGTGTCAAAGCTGCCCCTGGGTGATGTTGGTCAGGTACCACCTCTCTCCTTTTCTCTGCAGTGGGTAATTGTTTCCCTTTTTTGGCCCAGTCGCTGCCTCAGTGCTCTCAAAATTTGTAGGGCCTTGCAGTGTCCTCTGCAAAGAAAAGTTCTGGAAATGGGAAAATATGTTCTGGAAGGCCAGGTTTTTAGGTGAGGGATGCAGGATAGCCCCAGGGAGGATGTGGCAAGGTTTCTCCTCTCCCTTTTGGTGCAATTTTTCTCTATGGTAGTGTCAAAACTTGTTTTTGTTTTTTGTTTTTTTTTCCCCCAAGCCCAGCACTGAATGTGTGATTGGAAGGGGGTGAATTATCACAGTCCCAGATTCCCCCCATGATCCCTGCAGAGAGCAGAGGACCCTGATGGAGCCTGGGATGGCAAAGGCTCTGCCATTCCACTATCTCCCTGCCTCCTCCTGCTCTTTGAGGCCCAATCCCTGGAAACTCAGGGACAACAATTGTGCCTTTTCTCCAGGCTGGGGGAGGAGGCTGAGCTCTGCCTGGGAGCAGGGGCTGCTCCTCAGCACTCAGGCACTGGGAGGTTGCTCAGCCCCCACAGCACCCCGTGGGCAGCTCTGCCTTCTCTTCAAAGTGTCTTCTGTTGCTTTGCTTTCCCAGGGATGATTTTTTTTTTTTTTTTTTTTTTTTTTTTGCTACTTCCAGAGGAATAATATGGTTTTTTGTTGTTGCTATTGTCCTAGGATCTTTTTCTCTGTTGTTTTTTTTTGGTTGGTTTGTTTTTTTGTTTGGTTTTTTTTAATCTGGAAAGTGTTGGCCAGAGCCACACACAGCTTCCCAGTGTCCCAGCAGCTGTGTGGGCAGAGAAACTGAGGCACTGAGCAGCCCCACTGCCTGCTGTGGGGATGAACAAGGAGGGCTGGAGCTTTTGGTGCTGTGCTCCCTTCATTCCCCTTTCCTCACGGGGTGACAGCCGCTGCCCTTGGGTCCTCAGGCTCCAGGGGACTCATTTCTTAGGGTTTAGGAAACAGTGACTCTTCTCTGGGTCTGTCCTCCTGCAGGCTGTGGGGCAGGGGGGTGGCATGGAGCAGCATCCAGCCTGGCTACAGAGGTGACAGAGTCCCCTGGGGTGGAAAGGCAGCACCAGAACCTTCAGCTGATGCTCCCCAGGCAGCAGTGGCACCTCCAGGGAGGGGGGAAGGAGCTGTTGGTTGTGCTCAGGGTTTGGGTCAGAGCTCTGCTCTCTCCCCAGTGTCATCTGCAGTGAGTGAAAGCTGATGTCAAGCTGCCAGATCCCCGGGCTGAGGCTGCTCCGTGCCAGCCAGGTCTTTGTGTCCCTCTGGGAACTCCTTGTGCCCAGAAGGCAGACACAGGGCTGAGCCCTCAGCTCCAGGCTGGGGAGGAGGGGAGAGGAAGGGGGTGGCAGAGGTGATGGGGGTGCTGTGGGGGGTACAATTCGTCTGTAACAACCTTCTATTCATAACCCATCCCCACCAGGCTGCTGGGAGGACCCGTGTCCTGCTGGCTGGGAGCTTTAAGGGGACCCAGCAGCTCTCCTCTGGCACTGGGGGCTGTGAAAAGGCAGAAACCATGTGTCTGCTTTTTGCAAGGGGGATTTTTATTTTTTTTTCCCTGACACTTCAGCAGAGCTGTGGGCAGGGACAGTTTCCATTGGGTTTCTCTTCCCAGCTCCCCAGAGCTCAGGCATTCCCTCCTCCCAGGGCCCTCAGCCCCCCTCCAGTTCCCAAGGGAATCAGAAAGGTTCCTCTGAGGGTTTGTGGTGGGGGGAGGAGGGAGGCAGAGCCCCTCTGCCTTTAAGCAAAGCTCTGTGACCTCACTTGCCAAGAGCCTTGGGCTCTTTCAGCCAGATCTGTTCCAGCCGCAGCACCCGTCACCCCTAGCAACAGGCATCTCTGCACCGTTGCCATGGGAACGGCAGCAGGGTAGCAGGAGGACATCCCCCACCTTGCCTATCTCCCACCTTCTCCAGGGGCTGGGCTACTCTGGGCATCTCCTTGGCTGGTGGTAGTGGCCCAGGTGGTGGTGGGGCCTCCCCAGGGACATTCAGTTGTCCTCCCAGGGTGACACTGGTTCTCCTCCTGCCCTGCCCGGGGTGTGCTCCAGAGCCAGTCCCCTTTTCCTGTGGTGCTCAGGGTACAGCCTGAGGAGGGAAGAGGGCTGGGGGGTGGATGCTGGGGACAGTTTGCTGCTCTGCTGCCACCTCTGCCCAGGCTCCAGAAAATGGAAAAGATCTGAGTGCCCCGTGGCTGCTGGTCCTTGTCATCAGGGTAGGAACCTGGTGTTCATTGCAGGTGCTGAGAAGCAGCAAAATGATTTGGCTGCTGCTGCACAGCAAGGCTGCAAGAGGGATTTGAGGCTGGGCTCAGCACCATTCAGCCCCAGCTGAGGGCTCTGCACCTCCCTGGGTGACACTGATGAGCTGTCCCCACTTCTGAGCTGCTCCTCTGCTCCCCTCCCCAGAGACACAAATAATTCATGCTTTCTGGGCTTGGGGTTTTCTGTCTCTGCATTATTTATTCACACTTCAAGCTTCCTCCTCTTTTTTTTCCGGATTTTGTTTTTTTTTTTCTCCTGTTGGAAGCAGCCTTGGCAGCAGTGTGTGTGCTCCGTGGGGGTGGCCAAGATCTGAATGGGAGCTGGGGAGGAGCAGGCAGAGCTGTGCCTCTCTCAACTGGAGGGCTTACAGACATCCTGGCTGAGCTCTGTGGGCTTGGTGCTTCCAGGTTAAATCCACAGCTTAGAACCCAACCCCTTTTAGGTTGGGACAATGCTTGGAGTGGAATCCTTTGAAAAAATCTGACGCAGAGAGGGGCTAAAAGCCAGAGCAGCCACTGCCTGGGGACAGCTGGAGCCTTAATATAGCCTTGGGAGCATCCAGGGGCTGAGGGCAGGCTGCAGAAAGTGCTGACCTGGGGCAGGGTCCAGTTACTTTGCAGGCATTTTGTTTTCATCCCTTGCTCATCTGCTCTCTCCCTGGGGAGCTCTCAGCCCAGGGGTTGTTTTTTTTTTTTTTGGGGTGTTTACTATGGTTCAAGCAATGCTGATTCCCAACTCCCTGGCCTTGGCTGCTCCTTTACAGAGCTGAGGGCTGGGGGGGTTCTCACTCTGGTGCTGAGGAGCAGAAATGGTGCCTGGTGTTGCTCTGAGCCCCGGGCAGGCTGAGCAGGCAGCATCCCTCTGTCCCTGGCACGGTTTGGGATGAAGGGAAGTGTCAGCTGCTCCTTTTGGCTCCTGGGGAGCTGAGGTTGTTCCCTGCTGGGGTTTTCCTTGGAGCCTGATTCTCCTTCCCCAGTGCCTGGAGGACCCAGGGTCCTGGGGAGGTGGGGAACTCGGGGTGAGAAAGTTTCCCTCTGATTAGCACCCAGCCACCTGCAGAGCTGCTGGGTCTCCTCCCCTCTCTTTGGCCAGTTTTGGGGAGGATTTGTCTCCCATTTCCCAGTCCTGACTGGTGGGAGAGGTGCTGGAAACCACAGAGGGAAGGGGGAGGAGGGGAAACCAGCAGCATTTTAGTGCTGGTCAGCTGGAAAAACTGCTGGGGAGCATGGGGAGGTGTGAGAGAGGAGTAGGACCCAGCTCCCCAGCCCTTACTGACCCATTCTCTGCAAATTTGGTCCTTCCAGTGCTGGCTGCACACTCAGGGGAGTTTTGTGCCTTGCTGGCTGGGGCTGCAGGACTTTGCTGGCTCAGTGGGAAGGCTCCTCCTGGGAGCTGGCAAGGTCTGTGTGTGCAGGACAGCATTGTTACATCTTCCTCTTCTGGGTTTCCTTGTGCAGATAGGACTTGATCTGAATTTTAGGAAGTTCTTGGCTTTGTTCTGCACAATCCAGCAGCCCCTGGAGCCAGGGGGATGGAGCAGTGCCCGGGCTGGGGGGATGCATTGCCCTAAACTCTTTTTTTTCATCCCCAAGACTGCTTTCATGGCTTGTCACCATGGCTGAGTGGAAGGATCTGCAGCCTCCTGTCTTATTCCCCTGCTTCAGCCTTTTACCTCATTTTTTTGAGCTGTAAAAGCAGACAGGAAAGCAGGGTTTGTGCCCTGTTCTGTCTCACAGTGCAGGCAGGGTGCTGGAGTTTCTTGGAGATTTGATGCCTCTGTCTTGAGCCCCCCAGATTTGGGTTGGTTGTTGTTTTTTTTGGTTTTGACCCCTGTGATGATCCTTCTCCCTTCTCCTTGCAGCCCTTTGGGGAATGGTGCAACTTGCAGCCCAAAGATGCTGCCAAGATGCCAGAGAGTGCCTGGAAGCTGCTTTTTTACACATTATCCTGGTCATATGGCATCTACCTGCTCTTCTTCACTGACTACCCCTTCTTCTATGACCCCCCATCTGTGTTTTATGGTAAGGAAGAAACCAAGGTGTGGGGCAGGGTGTCCAGATTCAGGGGACATCTGGGTCGAAGAAGGGAAGGGGAGCTTGGGTGAGCAAAAGAGAAGGCTTAAAGCCCTGAAATGCCTTTTTTGTGATGCTGTGGGTACAGGAGGGGCCCCAGGGGCTGTCTGCCTTCATTTCATTACAGTCACCCAGTGGCTGCTGGAGATGAGGGCCTGGGATGTGTCCCCTGGGGTGATGGGCTCGAGTAGCAGGAGGATTGAGAAGTTAAAGCAGGAGAGATGCAAACCAAGGTTTCTCCCTCCAGCCTAGGAGAGGGTCTAATGCCACAGGCAGAGGTTGGCAGCCAAATTCTCCTCCAACCTTTCCCTCTGTGAGGTTCTGAGCAGGACCCGGAGGACCCCGGCGCAGCCAAGTGTTCTTAGTTTGTGCTTTTGGTTCTGGCTTCACCTCAGGGTGTTTTCTTTTCTTTTTTTGTGCTCCCCCCTCAGACTGGAAGAAGGGCATGGAGGTACCCACAGACATCGCCATCGCCTACCTGCTGCAGTGCAGCTTTTACGGCCACTCCATCTATGCCACCGCCTACATGGACACATGGCGCAAGGACTCGGTGGTCATGCTCCTCCACCATGTGGTGACTCTGACCCTCATCGCCTTCTCCTACGCTTTCAGGTGAGGGCCCAGGGCTCTGCTGCCACCTGGAGCAGCTACACGGGGTTTACTCGCAGGAGGACGCAGCTCAGCCTGGCCTGGGGTTCTGCTCCTCCTCTGCCTCTCTGCTCAGGGATCCCTGCACACTGCCAGCTCTGCTTCCCGGGGTGATTCTCTGGGCTGATGGGGGCTGACATCCACCCTGCACAGCTCTTTCCCTGCTCCCTTCTTTCCTACGAGTACCCCAGCATGGGCATCCTTGTCCTCTTCCTCCACAAAGTCATTGATGTCCATCTTTTCCCTGCTTCCTTTTTCCCTACATGGGCATCCTTGTCCTCTTCCTGCAAAGTCAATGATGCCCAGCTCTTCCCTGTTCCTTTTTTCCCTCCAGCTACCCCAACACAGGCATCCTTGTCCTTTTCCTCCACAAAGTCAGTGATGTCCAGCTCTTCCCTAGTCCCTTTTTTCTTCCAGGTACCACAACGTGGGCATCCTTGTGCTCTTCCTGCACGATGTCAATGATGTGCAGCTGGAATTCACCAAGCTCAATGTCTACTTCAAGCACCGGGGGGGTGTCTACCACCGCCTCAACGATGTCATCTCCAACATTGGCTGCCTCACCTTCAGCATCAGCTGGTGAGCCTCATCCCCCTCCTCCTCCTCCTCCTCCTCCTCCTTGCCAGCTTTTGCAGTCCCCTTGGTGCCTCAGGGTTGTGTGCCTGGGAACTGAGCCCTTTCAAAAAGTGCTGGGGAAGAGGTTCCCGCAGAGCCTGACCCCATGCTGGGCTTGGAATCCTTCTGTAGTCACTTTGTGTCTGTCACCACTGGAGTGCCTGTGAAATGTGGCTCTCAGAATGACAAATGAGCCCAGGGGAGGAGGAGCTGGTTCCATTTTTCCCACTCCTTTGGTTTTAACACTAAGAAGCAAGAAGGAAAAGGAGAGGTAGGGCTGTCCCAGATTCCAGCCTTGTTATTCCTCCTGGGACAAGGCAGGAAGAAAAAAAGGATGATGAAGAGTAGAGATGGGTGACTGGCAGATTGTGACTCCTCATTTGTCCCTTTGTGCTGCAGATATGGGGACAGAGCTCCTGTCCCCCTCCCCTGAGAGCCCTTTCTCTGCCCTGCAGGTTCTGGTTCCGTCTCTACTGGTTCCCCCTCAAGGTTCTCTACACCACTTGTCACTCCAGCCTCCAGTCAGTCCCCAATATCCCTTTTTACTTCTTCTTCAATGCTCTGCTCCTTGTCCTCACCCTGATGAACATCTACTGGTTCCTGGTGAGTTTGGGGGGGAGCTCAGCAGCCCCCACGCTGACCTCTCCCCCCTCTGCTGCCCAATCCCCCTTGGATGGGAGGAGGGAAACCCATGTGAGTGCCCTGGGGGTTCCTCTCTGCTGGAATTCAGACTGTCTGGCACCCTGGAGATCCCTGAGGAGGGAGTGATAACAGCAGCTGAGGGACTGGAATTGCTCTGGGTGTAAATGTGGTGGCATCACCTGAAGCTTTGGGGAGGGGGTGGGCAGGGTGGGCTCAGCAGAGCTGAGTTCATCATCTCAGGGGGAAGAAAAGCAGGCAAGGGTGAGACTGATTTTTTTTTTTTTTTTTTTTTTTTGTCCTGATTTTAGTTTTCTAGGTTTGGCCATCCCTGAGGGCTCTGCCTTGCCCTTTTTGGGGTTGAGGGCAGTGGAGAAAGATCCCAGTGAGCAGATGGGGGTTGGTTGTGGGTGGGAGAGCTCCAAGGGTTGGGGTCTGTGGCTGACAGTGTCTCTCCTCCCCAGTACATCATCCTGTTTGTGGCCAAGGTGCTGCTGGGGCAGGTGCAGGAGGTGAATGACGTGCGTGAGTATGACGTGGAGGACAGCAGGAAACCCAGCCTGGCCAAGGAGAAAGAAGATGAACTCCAAGTGCCCCCTGCTCTGAAAGAAGGGTGTGTGAGCAAGGGGGTGACAACCAGGTGTAAAACCTCTGGGCTAGGGGGAAGGGATGCTACAGAGCTCCTGTGGAAGGGTTCACCACTGGGCTGGAGGACAGGAGAGCCTTGGCACAGGGTGTAAAACACTGCTGGAGGTGACAGGAAGGATTTTGTGTCTTGTGGGGTGTTCATCCAGGGACACTGGAAGAGGCTGTGGCTGCTCCATCCCTGGAAGTGTCTCAGGTCAGGTTGGATGGAGCTTGGAGCAAGCTGGGCTGGTGGGAGGTGTCCCTGCCCATCCAGGGGTGGCACTGGGGGAGCTTTAGGCTCTCTCCAGCCCAGGTCAGTCTGAGATTCTCTGATCTTTCTGTCCTGTGAATCCTCACTCCCCTCCTCACCCTGGGGACTGCCCCTTTGCCCAGGGCTGCTCTCTCTGGGTGACAGGACGCCTGGTGAGGGGTGACAGACATTCTCAGGGTGACAGGAAGCCTGGTGAGGGGTGACAGACATTCTCAGGGTGACAGGAAGCCTGGTGAGGGGTGACAGACATTCTCAGGGTGACAGGAAGCCTGGTGAGGGGTGACAGACATTCTCAGGGTGACAGGAAGCCTGGTGAGGGAGGTGCTGGAGCCCACGGGGCAGCTCTGGCTGACTGGGAGCAAACTGTGTGAGGCTGAGCTGGGTCTGACCTCAGGAGTGACTTCTGAAAATAAGGGAGGGAGCAGCAACGTGGGGACCAAGGCTCACTGTGTCCTTTTCTCTTTCCCAGGCTGCACCTGAAGAATGGACTTGTCAAGGACAAGAGGTTGTGAGGGCAGTGTGGCTGCAGCAGCCTGGGTGGCCTGGCTGGATCTGGGGACTGACCCAGGACCTGATGCTCAAACCCAGCAAATGAAAGGCACAAGGAGAGAACTTCATCCCTGAGAGCCCCTTCATCCCCTGCCTGGAGCTGGGGAAGTGATGCCACTGACAGGATGGGGCCCCTCCTGGGGGCTTTCCTGTGCCCAGGCTGATGCCAATGTGCTTTCTGTAGCCAGTCCATGCTGGTTCAGTTGAGAGGCTGGTGGCTTTGCTGGTCCAGGTAGGATTTGGAGCTGGCTTTAGGTCCCCTGGTGTTTCTTCTGTCCCTTCATCCCTTGGTGTTCTCTGTCCCTTTGTGATTTCCCATCGCTTTCTTGTTGGACCCTCCCAGCAGCCCTGAAGGGCCTCTGTCCCAGCATCAAACTGGGGAGGGGAGGGAAATGTCCTCTTCTGCACTGGCATCACTGGCCCAGGCAAGGGGAGCCCAATTCCAGCTCTTCTTGAGCTGAGCAGAACCTCAGGAGGTGATGCTGTCCCCTCTGAGCCCCCTCCTCAGGAGGGGTCACTCCACCTGGAGCTGGGAGCAGCTCAGCCTGGAAACCCAACCCATGATTCCAGCCCCCTGTCCTGCCAGGGGAGGGCCAGGAGATGTCATTTGTGTCCAAAAGCCAATGTAAGTCTGATCATTGCTTAAAAAAACCCCAAGTCCAGTCCTGCAGGGTCCCTTCCTGAGGGGTCTCTGACCTCTCCCTCCGACAACCTCTGCTTGCTCAAGGAAAGAACAAAGTTTCTGCTCCCTCTGTTGGTTTTCCAGGCAACCTCGAGCCTCGCAGGGTCCCTGGGCTGGGCTGGGTGTCTGCTGGGGAATCCCTGGGGATTTTACAACCCCTCAGACCAAGACTGTCCCTCTGGTGGGACCAGGACCCCTCAGTTCCTGTGTCCTCCCAGCCAGGGACAAGAGGATTAATTCCAGGGGCATCCATTCCAAGATCAAGGGGGGTTCATTGTGGATTTTTCCTTCTTTGCTCTGTATTGAGTCCACTCCAGGCTCATGTGTGAGCCCCAGGGAAAGGTCCTTGGCAAGGAGAAAGCAAAATGTGACTTAGGCTAAGGGAAATTATGATCCATGGTGATCCATCACCATTGCACTCAGCATCTCCAGAGGGTTTCAGAAGGGAGCAGCTCAGTGTTTTACTTGGCTTCCAAACCACTTCCTTGGCTTTCAAGTGGGATTTGGAGGAAGGAGATGGAGGGAACCAACATCCTGAGCCTCTTTCTGCTTGGTCACAGCAGACTTGGTGTCAGGGTGGTACTCAGGCAGCACAAATGAGGGGTGTAAACTGAATTTTATCCATCAGTTTGTCCAGGTTTCAATGTTCAGGAGGGAAATTCTTGGCCAGCACAGGGTTTGCACCAACCTGGGCTTGTGGGAGGAAGGTTGGGACTTCAAGGTCACTTCCAACCCCAGCAGCCCATGAGTTTATGCCCATGAGTGTGTCACATCAGCTGTGCTGCCTGCAGCTTTGTGGTGGTGGTGGCCATGGGGCTCCTTCTGCTTGGCTGGGGCAGGGGGTGGGTGCTGGGGGTGGGTGCTGGTGGCTTTTTAGTGCTGTGTGTCTTGTGGAAATGAAGTGAGGGATTGAAGATGGAGAGAGAGGTGTTGGATGCTGGGATTGAGAAAAAAAACAAACAAAAAAACCCCCCCAAAAACCAACACCTGACTGGGGAGGAGGAAGCAAGAGGAGCCCCAGATCTGTGTCCCCTTGGATCTGGGTGGGCTGGGAGCAGGGGATAGGAGCAGTGCTTGACTTGCTGATGGTTTTGTGTGGGATAGATCTACATGAGAGCCCTTTGCTGCCACCAAGGACTTTGTTGCTGGCCCTGGATGGTGTGGAGATGTTGGAGAGCTGGCAGGAGCTCTGGAGGAGGAGGGAGGTGTCCTCCTGGCACCTCAAAGGGTTAACAGGTCCCAGGGAGCCTGGAGAGGCCACTCACACCCTCTCTGCCCAATCCTGGGAATCCCTCTGAGCTAATTGAGCAGGAATCAGATCAAAGGCTCCAATCAGGCAATCAACACCCTCCTGGCCCCTCTTCAGGTCCTCAGCCCAGCTGCTCTTTGTCTTTGGAAGGGTTGAGTGGAGCAATGTGGCTTCTCCCCAGCCTCAGAGCCAGCCTGGCCTGGGCTCTCCTCAGCCTGGTCCTGGGCATGGAGTTAAATCTGCAGGAAAGTTTCCTGTTGAAAGCTTTGGGTTTGAGTGCCAAACCCAGCCCGAAAACCCCCATCCCTGTGCCCTCTGTGCTCTGGAGGATCTTCCAGAAGAGAAAGATGCTGCCTTCTACAAAGAGAGACCTGGTGGATGCCTGTAGGGTGGAGGAATTTAATGTCCCTGGGAACATCATCCGTGTCCTCGCTGACCAAGGTACAGAAATGCTGTGGTTTGGGTCCTGCCTTTTGGAAGCTCCTCTGCTCTCTGGGTTGGGAGATTTTACTCCACTCCTTCCCTTTTCTGTCTCCTGGGTTTAGGTGGGGGAAGGACAGGGCAGTGGCCAGGATCCTTGTCCAGGAGAAATCACTGCTGTGGACACTCTGGATGCTTTAGAGGATTCTTGACAGCCTGGGGAGGAGGCAGTGGGTGGGGAGCTGGTTAAGGCTCAGTCCTGGAGCCACCCAAAGCCATCAGAGGTGTTGGGTTTGACCCCAGGTGACTTGACCTGAGCCCTTGGGCTCGTGGTGGTGGAGGTCACCCCTCCAGTAATGATGTGGCAGTGGGTGACCAGCACGCAGGGCTGGGCAGGGAGAGGATGCTCAACCATTTGGCTGTGTGTCCCCCCCCCTTCCTCTTTTTGTCCTCATGCCTTCAGCTGACCCTGCAGCACCTCTGAGCCCTTCTGTTCCATGGGACTTCTCTGCTCGGTGCCCTCTGGGTCTCAAGGCACCACAGAGCTCACTTCTCTTGTGGTTCCAGGTTTCCAGTGGAAACCCAGGGCTGGCTTAAACCAAGCAACTTTCCCAGCCCCTTGAGTTTGCTGCTATTTATTTCCCTTCCTTTCCCCTCCATCCCAAACATCTGGCACCCACAGCCACCCCCCTGGCTTGGGGGGAGAGATTTACAGCTGGGATAAAACCCCAGGCCAGGATGTTTAAGGAGCATCTGGAGGAGATGCTGGAGTGGCTGCAGCATCCCTGTGCCCCAGGCTGGGATTTACACCCCCAACCCTTGCTGAAGGCCACCCCCCCACCCTGGTGGCCCTGACTGCAGCTCTGTCACCTCAGCCCAGGAGCCGTGGGCTCTGCCAGCTCCATCTTCCCCTTGCTCTGCAGCCAAGAGCTTAAACTGGAGCAGTGGGAGCTGATCCTGCTCAGCCTAACGAGGTCCAACCACCACCACCACCACCTCCTCTATTTTCTCCTTCTTTGTCAGGCCACTTCCTTCACAAGGGGCAGCCCCAGAGGCTGCTGTGTCTGCAGAAGTTTTTGTCCTTTAACCTCTCGGTGCTGGAGGAGGGTGAGCGTTTGACCATGGCTCAGCTGGAGATCAAATTCAGCCACAACTCCTACCACCCCTCCAGCCAGGGGCAGGTTTTTGAGCTGAGGCTCTACCAAAGCTCCCAGCTGTCTCTGCAGGAGATGCCCCAGCCCAGAAGAAGGCTCCTGCTGGAGCAATCCTTTGCCCAACTGCACAGATCTCTCCTCTTCAACCTGAGCCAGCTGGGGAAGGACTGGAGGAGCCAGAGCAGGAACCTGGGCTTGGTCCTGGAGATCTCAGTCAGCACCAGAACCTCAAGCCCGGGCAGGGAAGAGCTGCAGAACCTCTGCACCAGCATCGATTCCTTCCTGGACACTTCCCTCTTGGTGGTGAGCCTCAGCCAGCAGCAGTGTAAAGCTTCCAGGAGGAGGAAGAGGAAGAGCACCCAGCACCCTCCCATCACCCCCAGCAACCTCTGCAAACCCCGGCGCCTTTACATCAGCTTCAGGGAGGTGGGGTGGGAGAATTGGATCATTGCCCCCCAGGGCTACCTGGCCAACTACTGCCTGGGGGAATGCCCCTTCCCCCTGACTGCTGAGCTCAACAGCACCAACCACGCCATCCTCCAGACCATGGTGCATTCCCTGGACCCCGAGGGGACCCCCCAGCCCTGCTGTGTCCCCGTCAGGCTCTCCCCCATCTCCATCCTCTACTATGACAACAGTGACAATGTGGTGCTGAGGCACTACGAGGACATGGTGGTGGATGAGTGTGGCTGCAGGTAGGGGAGGAGTTGGGGGGGGGTGTGGGTGAAGTGATGGATGGAATAAAACCCCAGTGTGTTCAATCCCCCCCCCTCCCCCCCGCTGTCTTCAGGGACCCCCCCCCTCGGGGCTGCACCCTCTCCAGGGGCTGGGGCACCCAGGGGTGAGGGTCCCAGGTGAGTGAGGAGGGTGCTGCTGGGGGGTCCCTGCTGCTCTCCATGTTGGGAATCCCAGCCCTGAGCTGCTGGTGGGGCCAGGAGGGCTTTTTGGCAAAAAAAAACTGCGGCTTCACTAGTGTAGAAATTACTATTTTTATTATTATTATTAATTTGTGTGTGTGAAAGGCTGCTCAGGTGGAGGGATTTTCTGCAGTGTGGCCATGCTGAGAGGAGGTGGCTCTGGTCCTGATGCAGGTAGAGAAGTGACTGAACCCCTTCCAGAGATCCTGGAGGAACCCAGGGCTCCCTTTTCCTGCAGGAATTCAGGCCTGAAGTGTTTTGGGTTTTTTTTTAATTTATTTTTAATTTTTTTTAATTAAATGGTTGGTGTTGGGGTGGGGAAGGAGCTGCTGGGGACATTTTGGTTGAGGAGAGTCAAATGGGGCCATGTGGTGCCCCAGTGTGTGTGTGGGGGGAGTTGGTGGCATTTGGTGGCCTCCCAGGAATAGCTGATGGTGTTTAATTTACTTAAGTGTGTTGATTAACACCTGAGCCCAGCATGGCTGCAGGACCACCCTGACCCCAGGGCTGGTGCAGTTCTGCTACATGGAGCACCAGGGGCAGCTTAGGCTTCATTTTGAGGTGAAATTGTGGGGATTTTTGGTTTTTTTTTTTAAGCTGTTTGCCACCTGTGGCCCCAGCCCTGTGCTGGCTCTGGGTAAGCCCAGTACCAGGAGGTGTTAGCACAGCAGGGACCCAGTTTTGCACCATCTCCTCTGAGCACCCATGAATAATTGCTGCTTTTCTCCACCTTGCATCCTGCAGAGGTTCAACATCTGGGCAGAGGGAGAGGACACAGCTCCACCCTGCATTCCTCACAGAACTTTGCTTTTTTGGGGAGCAAAAGGGGGTGGGAAACAAAAGAAATCTGAGTTAGACTTGAATTTGTCTCTTTTAAATGTGACCCTGACCCCATGGATTATTTTTTGGCTTGTTTTTTTTTTTGTACTGATGATGTCTCCAAGCTCTGCTGGGCTCTCTCCCTCCAGGGCAGCACTGAGTGTTTACCCCCTTGGGAGGGGGGATTTGCAGAGGAAATTTCTTCAGCTGGGACAGTTGCTTTGGTGACACCTTGATGGGTGGCACTGAAAGCCAAGGCTGGAGGAGCTCAAGGTTCCTTGTCCCCCTGCTCTCTGAAAACCACTTCAGGCACTTGAAGTGTTTCTGAGGGATTAGAGTAGGACTTAACCCAACAGGAGCTTTCATATTTAAGCTGGGCAAACTTAAAACAACCTTAAAAGCTTTTTTTTTTTGTAGTTGTGGCAGACTAAGGGCCTGAAGAGCTCCTTTCACTGCTTCTCCAACACCATGGGGGGTGACTGTCCCTTTGTCATGGGGTGGGTGACAGCAAGGACCACAGGGACAGCCCCTGAGTAGCTGCCAGCAGCTCACAGCCCCCCAGGCTGACCACCAGAGCTGTATTTTGGTAGCCACTGACCCCCCTGGGGGTCTCAGGAGCCAGGCCAAGCTTTGCTGAGCCCCCCCCTGCACCAGGTAAAAGCCATTTTCATGTTTACTGCAGCCCAGGGGAAGCAGGGAGGGAAGAAAAAAATTCCAGGCTGGATGGGGCACCTCTGGAATCAGCCTTCAGCTCCTGCATCTCCCCTCTGCCCCCCCAGCACAGGGCTCAGCATCACCCCTGGAGGAGGGAAGGGGGTGGGCATTTAACCTGAGTTTTCACAGTTCATTTGCTTACCTGTGCACACACATCCCACTTTTGTACTAGGCTGTGTTTAAAAAAAAAAAAAAAAAAAAGTAAAAAAAAAAAAAAAGTAATAAACTTGGAAGTTTATACAATCAGACTAAGTTTTAATGAATGTTGCATGGTTTCAGCATTGAAACTTAGGGGCCACCTTGAATGCAAGAGCTGTTTATTAATATTTTATTGATGACAAACAGGTTTAAAACAAACTGAGACAAAATCAAAAAAGAGTTAACACCGTGCTAGCACTGATGTCTGGATTTATAAAACTCAGAGTTAACTGCTACAAAGGAAAAAACCAGCACAAAGCAGAGGCAAGCATTCCCATCAGTGAAATAAAGGGGTGAGGGGAGAGGAGGGGGTTACATTACTCAATGGATTTGCATTGCACAGAGGGTTACAGCTTAAACCTATCAGAAAAATCTATGCAACTACACAGCCTACAGAAGGAAAAAAAATTAAAAGCCCTTCGGCAATGTTAATAAATAAAACAGTCCATCTCACAAGGAAGGAAGGTGGCCCGTGTCTCCATTCTTCCACATTTTTTAGAAGTCTAAACTCTGGAGGCTTTATTTATTTTTGAGAAAAAGAATGGTTTGGTTTTGTTGTTGTTGTTTGTGGTGTTTTGTTTTTTTTTTTTCATTTCTGGAAATTCCAAAGTTTCTTTTGCAGTTCCCCACCAGCGGTCGCTGTGGGACTGAAGGAAAAATTTGAACACCTGCTCCATGTTTACGTGCACACTACTCACAGTTTGGGGGTGTGCTACTCCAGGTCTGCACTGGGGGAGAGACACTCTTGAAAAACTACAGCAAGTACAGGTCATGAAAGCAGGGCAACAATCTACAGAAAGGACAGGAATGAAAGAGCTTCCCCCCAGCTACAAAAAGTGGGTTTTATGTCATTGAAAGTACATTCAGATGAGAGGTATTTTGAATTTCCCCCCCAAAAAAAGACTAGAAACACTTGGAGCCCTTTTGAGTATAAAGCTAAACTTAAGTCCAACTTTAAAAACACCCACGTTAGTGAATCACTCTACTGATTTTTGCCAATTAGGAGGTAGAGGTGAACCTAATTTTAGGGTCTGATAAAAATGGGTTTTGTAGGACTTGGAAATTCTCTGTGCTGTTTCTATAAAGGTTTCAACAGAAATAAAATGCTCCCAGTGTTCCCATATGACTTATTTATAAGACATGGGTACAAACTTTGAAATTGGATGGCTTCTCTTGTAAGTGCTGCTGTTCTCAGGTTTTTGACTTCCAGCTATTTCTCCAGCCAGCATTGATGGCACAGCCACGGCCAAGTACCTGAAAAATAACTCCGGGTTTGGTTTTCAACACCTGAATCTTTCAGCTCTCTGCCTGAATCACCCAAGAAGCCCCACAAAAGCCTAACCCAGTATCTCTGCAGTTACACCCAGCTACCAGAGGCCACCTTCCAACACCTGCCTGCTTTGTCCTTTTTTGCCAACCTGCTTCCTGTAGAGTCTTTACTTCAGAACCAATATAATCCCCAGTTTCCACTACTTCTTCCCCAGATCTGAGGGAGTGTCAAGCAGGCCTGTTAGCATCTTTTCCTCCAGGGCCGAAGGGCACAGGAACCCATCCCCTTTTCAAGCACAAAGTTCATCTGCCAGAAAGGCTGTTTTTCACAGAGTAGAGTCCAGACAGTAGCCAATTAAAGCATACAGAAAACACTTTGAAACCCTCCTCCTGCTCCAGCGCGCAGGCTCCTTTCACTCTGACTGCTATCCAAGGTAGGAAGAAGAGGCTGATTGCTGCAACTTTAAATCACACTGAAAGTTCTCCAGGTTGGTGCTCTAATTTAAGGTTGTTTTGTTTCTTTTGTTTGTTTTAAACTTTTTGTGAGCTTCTCAGAACAAGGATCTCCCAGGTCCACCACTAAGAATTCAGAGACAAAATTCTAAAAATCCAGTGCTCCTTTGAAAGAATCTCTTTTTAAAAACCACCTTGTCACAAAAGACCCCTTCAGAATGTGGGCGATGACACTAGGATTTCAGAGCCAGTGTTGGACAACAAAACCTGCATCTCAGAGTTGAGCATCAGCTACGTGCCACTGGATTTCTGCTTGGCTTGCTGTCACTTCCCTCAGGAACTCTCCCTCCTCTCTTTCTCTCTCAAGATACTCTGCTGCTAAAATGTAAACAGTTACTGCTAAAATATAGTACCCCTTTAGAACGAGAACAACTCTGAGATGAGGGTTTTCCTCTCCCCATCTGCTCTGAAAAGCAATGCCCTGCTCGCTAAGAGAAGTATGGAATGAAGTGAAACCTGCTTAAGGCCCTTCTCTTGAGCGTGTTTGACTGGGGGAGCAGGGACTCAGCTGAGCACTCCTTCTTTTTTTGGGGGGAGTTGCCTTCCCCAAGAGGCTCCAGCCAGTCCTTCTGTGCTCTCTCTCCTCTCTGGTCAGTCTCCTTGTCTCAGTGAGCTAGCAGTGGGCTCTCTCGCGCGCGCTCCTTTCTCTCTTCTCTCTCTCTCTCTCTCCTCTCCTCTCCGTTGGTTGGTTTCTTTCTCCTGTTGCTCTCACACAGTGGTGCTTCAGTTTTAGCAGTGGAAAACAGGTATCCATTTTATTTTATTTTTTTTATTACCCAGAATAAAATGCTGATGAACTAAGCTCCACGCAAGCTTAGCTCTTCTTCCTCAACCTGAAAGGAAAACAAGTTGCGTTTAGAGACGTGGCTTTTTCAGACCAAAACTCTGGGTTTAGCAACTGAAATCAGGGAGGAGGAAGCAGAGGGGTGACCCTGGGGTCCCTTACACTCTAATACTGTGACAGTCCCGTCACGCCGCCGTGTTGATACGCACGTTCACCCTGGTAAGTAGAGTCCTGTGACAGTGCCACGTCAATCTGAGACTTAAACTCATCACCAAGGTAACTGTCCTGGAAATGAAAGCATGTGTCAAAGCCTCCAACTCATCTCCAAGCTCAAGTGCTCCCTTCCAAAGCAGAATACCTGCCACCCAGGGTTAAAGGCTGAGAGGTTTGGTTGGTTGGGTTTTGGGTTTTTTTTTAATCTGCTCTTGTTGCTGCAGATTTTCCACAAATGCAAAGGTTTTGGGATTAGTTGGCTGTTAGCAGTCAAGCAGTTCAAAGATAAGGCTCAAGCTGAAGTCTGTATTTGCAGCATTTCATTTTTATGCCTGAAGGTAGCAAGTCCAACAAGTGGAGGAGTAAGAAATGCTGTGGTTGAGTCATTAAAATGGCTTTAGTTCCTGTTTTCCTCAGTAGAAGGAACCAAGGATGTGCATGCACCCAGATCACCAACATGAAACCCAAGAGAAAGAGCAGCCCAGACCCCAAGCTCTGCTTACCTGTGATAATTCTGGTTGGGAGAGCCCAGGCTGACTCATCTGTGATGGTTGACTCATGGAGATATACCCCTGAGTCAGTGGACCCTGGGAGAAAGGCTGGGACACCACATCTTGGCTTGCTTGACTATTTGGAAGGTTTGACTGACTAGTTCCAGGAATCCCAAAACGATTTTTCTGGCGCCCACCACGACCAGTCTTTCCTTTTGGTGCCCCACGTCCTGGAAAAGTGTTTATCCCAACCAACAGTGAGAGAAGTCTTACACAATGCAAAGAGGGGAGAATTAACCATTTCTCAAAAGCCTCTCCCCAAAGGCAACATTTTAGATGTGCTCAAAAAGGCAGAGCCACCGTGGCAAAGGGACCCTGGAGGCTGCACTACTGGTGGGTCTGTACTCCATAAAATTCTCACATCATTACCTGCTCTCACCAGCACTGCTGCAAGAGTGGCAAAACACATTTTCTGATTTTAGCCCTAAAAACGTGGCTTTTGAACCATTTTTCCCCTGTTCTGTACCTGCAGCTGGTCCGTTGGCCTGGCCAAAGTACCCTGGGGGTGGCATGGGTGGCATCACCAGGTTGAAGGGGATAGGAATGTTCATAGCAGTGACGTGGCTGGGGCCAGCACTGATCATCCCAATCTGGTCATGGGTTTGGAAGTACATGTTGGATGGACGCCC
Organism: Phaethornis superciliosus; assembly: GCA_023637945.1. Classification (NCBI taxonomy): domain Eukaryota; kingdom Metazoa; phylum Chordata; class Aves; order Apodiformes; family Trochilidae; genus Phaethornis; species Phaethornis superciliosus. Next base: position 3,836,607 of record JAJQWJ010000030.1, on the reverse strand, counting down.
TGGGGAAGGGAGGAAAAGCCACAGTGATTTCAGGCATCCTGAATATTTAAAAATCAATTCCTATTTTTATGGATTAATTCATATTAAACCCGTATTATTATTTATTTTTATTAAGAGGACTTGTAAGCAGAATAAATGAGAACCAGAAATTAAAAGGACAATCCTACCACTGCCAGGAACCACCAGGAGTTCTAGCTCACCATTTATTCTACTCTTTATTTCAACACTCATCTATTATGTTCATCCCTTACACAGTTACCTTTCCACAGCACCATCTTAGACCCCCAAAACACACACTCTCCCTCCCCTCATTTTTCACTCACTCTACAGACATCAATCAGGCAAAGTCAAAAAACATTTTCAGTCCTGAAATTCCATGTTTTTTTGTAGTGGCTCTATAAATAGGAAAAGTTTGAAGATACCATAACCCCAAGAACGAATTGGGGAGTGAAAAATAAACCTAGGAAGGTGCTGATTTTGAAAAGTGCCTTTACCTTGGCTGCTCCGGTCATAGACTGACCCCGGGATGATCGCCTCCCGTGCATCATACATGGCAGTGGTCATAAAACGAGCACCCTGGAAGCATTACAGGAGTTAAAGCCTTTGCAGAGGAAATTTGGCACTCAAATGTAAGTTGTTTCAGGTAAAAATCCACCTAAACTCCATGGGTAATGCATACTTTGCAAGTGCTGAGGAAACAAATCAGTTCTAATGCATGGAAAACATCCAATTATTTCAGCTACATCATGGCAACAACAAAAATAAGATCCTACAGGCAGCCTGCCTCAAACTGTGAAGGATTTGGTGAATTTTCAGTCCATTTTCAGGCTAGGATAGCTCTCCCTTGCTCTGTTCCTGCCACTGTCCTTGTGTGCTGGCTGACAAGCTTCTTCCTGCCCCTTAAAACATCATCTTTTTTATGTTAAAGAATTAAGGATAATCCTCAGGCTGCATGTTGTAAACTACACTGTATTAACTCTGCATTCCTAAGGAGCCAACTTCTTCTGTACAAGTTACTTGGTATTTCGTTCACCACAGACGTCACCTCCTCAAATTTTTCCAGTAAATAAACAACAATTTAAAAAATAAAGAACCAAAAAGGGTTTTAAGTACTCAACTTGGAAGCAGCTTCCCTGGCTCACACTGCATGAATTAGGCAACAAAAATGGCATGTTATGGGTGTGAGGGGGTGACTGTTTAATCCATCCTTTTATAATTGATCAATCAAACCCCAGCTGCTTCATGCCACAGCCATCTGAGAGACAGGAGAGGCCAACTTACTGGGTTGATGGTATTGACAAGCTTCCTGGGCTTGCTGAACTGCATCAGGCTTTCCCGGAGGTTGTTCAGAGGTCCCTCCACCAGAACCTTTTGCTCCTTGTAGTAATTCAGGAGGTGATTCCAAAGAGGTTGTTTAGACAGAGCTTTTGGGTTCCCAACAATAATTACTCCATACCTGGAACAACAACAGACAAACTCTAATTTTGACTACAAAAAAAAACATGTTACATGTGAATGGCAGGACAGCCTCAAAGCCCATCCCTTTTGAAGGAAATCCACCCAACAGCAGCCCCCAACACAACTTTTTTGTTTTTTTACAGCAGATGATTTCTACAGTATGACAAAACACTTTGAAAAAAAGTTTCCTGCAGCCAGTGTCTCAATAACTGCAAGTTTCCTTTAGCAGGGTTGCCAAACACACTGGTGTCCTCAACCCCCCCCTCCTCTCTGGTTTAAAGGTTGCAGAAATCAAGGAGCCAAGCAGTGCCCTTTCTGAGACCCTTTCTCAGTAACCAAATCCATTTTAAGATAAGCAAAAGGGTAAAATAAAATGGTTTCTGGAAAGGATAAACAAGCAGATGAAGAGTTCCCTGTAAACAAAGAGTATACATACCACTGATGCCAAATGGTAACTGATTAGGTTGAGATTGCTCTTACAAACTGTAGGGAATGTGAAAAACACTCAAGGAACCCCTGAATCAGCTGGGGAGGGGGTCTGACACTCACAAAAAACAGATGTTTTGTTAACTGGACTGTACTGATGCTTTAGCAGACCCAGTTGTGTCTCTAAAATAATAATTTGCCCAATTTTACTTCACCTTGCTCTTGTCAGAGCGACATTAAGACGCCTGGGGTCATTCAGAAACCCTATTCCTTGGTGTTCATTGGCCCTGACACAGGAAAGGATAATAAAGTCCTTCTCTCTTCCCTGGAAGGCATCCACACTTGCAATTTCCACTTCCTGAAAGAGATGAAAACATGTAATTCACGGAAGCAGAGGAGTTATGCTACCAACAGGCATTACAAAACGTGTTGGCTGTGCACAAGCAGTTCCCATCATTTGACAAAAATGTTATTTTTTGGAAAAATGATGAATGATTTGATAATTCCACTGGTCACTAAATAGTTTTCCTAAAGGAGAACAGACAGTCTCAGTTGAGGACAAATTACTTTTATGTTCACTGCTTTATGGTTCTCATATTTCCCCAAAACTGGCATTTGCACTATGGAAAGCATCCCTTTCCTAGGGTTGTTGCCAAAAAGACTTCTGACTATTCCAAAACCTCCTAATAAGCCTGCTCCAAATGAGCACTGCTGCTCCCTGCTCCCAGAAACCTAAATCAGAGGGACAGATCATTCCTGGCAGAAATAAAAGCATTTCCACTAAGTTCTCCTTCAGTGAAAACAGTGACCTGAGTTCTCAATACTGCAAAACAGACTATATTAAACATACAACCCCCTTGTTTGTAGCAACATATTTTGCTGTTTGGTAGAGGAGTTCCACTGATGGGAGGACATATTCCCAAGCAAATAAATGGTATGACCATCAGAATTTATGGAGCCTGGCTTCCTCCATGTCCCTTGGCTTGATGCTTTTATCTCATACACAAGCTGCCTGAAGGTTTTCCAAAGTTGAAGCACTAGTGATCTCTCCCTTCTGTGCCTAAATGAGTCCTCAGAGGATGGACTCACTGAAGTCGTCTTCTCAACAGAGACATGAACAGGACTTCTTTCATGTGGCCAGTGGCTCCCCTGACACTTTCTGGCATTTGATATCTCCTACACTCTTCTCCCTGATCTATTTTAACCACAATCAAATAAAACCTCAAAAATTACTAAAGAATAAACACAGACTGACGCCTAAGGAACCAGGCTAAAAATGAAAATATTGAAGTTTCACAATATCTGACCTTTCTACCTTCCTTGCATCCAAGTGTTCCTGTTTGTGCAATGATTCCTTACCTGGTAGAGCTTTGTGTGCAGGGAACCACTGAACTGCATGTACTGCACCAGGTAGGATCTCTGCCCTTCATAAGGGGTGATAATGCCAATCTGGTCTGGTTTGGCACCAGCTTTCAGCAGCTTTGTGGTTATCTTCTCCACATTGGCAGCTTCCGTCCTAGGGAGAGAGAGAGAGATGTTTATCTAAGGGGAATCAAGGCCTTAGATCTCACTTTTTGCAAGTTAAGGGGTCTGGAAAACTTGAATGTGTTTTTCAGCAAGGCTACTTCAAGAAAAAGATGAGTTTTACACTGCTTGAGCACTCCTTAATTCAGCTGAAGCTTTGCAGGAACACTCAGCATGGTCACCTCCAGACTCAGACCACACACAAACATCTTTAGCCTGAGGAATACAGGCAAAAGCCAACAACATCTCACTAAAAGGTCTCAGGATGAGACCAAAAGCTCTCCTTATATATCTCTTCCTAGAATTAAGCTTCCAAGAACAGCAAAATTCATGGTGGCCATAATTCTGAAATGGAACTTGCACACATACTTTTATGAGCAAGATCATTGCAGCCTGCTGTGCAAACAGATCCTTCAGTTGCTTTATCTTAAACATTTTAAATATAGAATGTTTTTAATGTCATTCTCCCCACAAGCCAACTATTGTGCCATTTGTTTGTGCACAACCTGGCTGCTGTGTTGCAAGCCAGCAGTCTTGCACATGCTTTGCAGAAAACTGACAGAGATGAAAAATAGCACAGCAGATCTTTTTTGTAAGTTGGTCTGGTTTCCCTTCCAGGAATATGAACAAATGCATGTGATCAAGAGAAGCAAAATGCTTCAAGCTCATTCTTGGAAAAGCAAATTGGAATGTGCAGGGGAAAACAAGGCTAGAAAAGAATTCACTTTTTTGCACCTGCACCAAATGTAAGACTTAGGACTCTGCTGGAGGAGCTACTGGAATTCTGGCTTTAATGTGGCACTTGATCAGCATTTCTGGCTGCAATTGCAGTCAGTTTACTTGCTGGCAAAATGTCATCCCACATATTAAGCACTTAATTGTCCTGTGCTCCTTATACAACTCATGAAGCCAAGCACACACCTCCACAGACCAGTTCAAAGCCACTTAAAAGCTGAACTGCTCCCACTGGAGACACCTTTTTCTCTTCATCTACTCTGGAAGAAGCCTAAGGCAAACCAACCCTGAAAGGCAGCTCAGCCTGTGCTATCTTTGATGGCAGCTTTTATTTAAAAAGCAGGCAAGCAATTTCAATCACAGCTGTTAACAGGAAACAGCATCTATTTAATTTAAGAGTAATACAGAGTGTAAGAATCACTAGCACTGAAGTCCAGTTCCCAGCACAGACAGATGCCACCTTTCCAGAAAGAGAAAGTAACTCTTCTTTGAAAATCCAAGTTCTTATTGAGCTGTTCTGCCTTTATTCACCCAGCAAGGCAGCACAAGCTATGGCAAATACAGAATACCATGAATGTTGCTGCAGAGATTCTGAAGGAGAGAAAAATGCTTAGAGAGAACTGCACACACAGCCTTCATTACTGTGACTGCCTCCAAGGGATGTCAGAGGTTCTTAAGATTCATTTAACAACCTCCCTTACCTTTGAGATACGTTTGAGATGCACTTGGACAAAATATTATTTTAAAATAAGTTCATATCTCAGTGTTCAATTTTACCTGTTCAAGTACGAGGTGCCTGAGCTGGCAATTTCTTCCTGTCCTTGGGTAACGTAGAAAAACATTGGCTTATCTGGCTGAGGCCACTGGAAATCAAACCCTTTCTTCACACGATCCGCTGGAGAGTACAAAAACAGTGAGTAGAAAAAGTGAGCACTGCTTTACTGACTCATTTTCACATCAAAGCACCTTAAAAGGACCCCAAACTAAACACAGTGGCAATTCTCTTTTTAATCAAACGCATTAAAAACCTTCATCGAGATGAAAGAATCCTTCCTTTGATCCTTAATGAATGGGAAAAAAACAAAAAAAAATACTAATTTACAGAAGTGGTGCTGTTGCTTACCTGCAGTCACCCCGTTCTGGAGTGAACCCTCATAGAAGATGTTGGAGGGGAAGGCGCTGAGGGCAGGGTGCATGCGGTACTGCACCTGCAGGCGGATGGGGCGGATCCCCAGCACCACCAGCCTCTCAAAGAGGGACTGAGACAGCCCTGCCTTGGCAGCCTTCTTACACATGACAACAGGACCCAGCTGGCAGTGGTCACCCACAAGAATAAGCTGTAGAGGAGAGAGATTGCAGATAGCCAAGTTTTTATTTTTATTTTCAGCAACTTGCCCCATAACTAGAAACAAAAGCAATATGCTACTCTGACTTTTTACAAGATTTGGATCTAATCTAAGCTTAGAAAGCTGTGGTGTCAATGAGCTTTTCAGCTGATCATTTCTGAATAAAAACCTTCCTTCAGTCTCCAGATAGTTCCAACAGGACCAACATGGTCTTGAAAAAGATTATGCCATAGGAATAGAAAACTAAAAGGACTGACACAAAACAAAGCATTTAGATCCCTAGTACACAAATGTCTTCCACAAAAGGAAAGGATTGTGTATCCCTACATGCCTCCACTGTGGATCTTACTGCTTGATACTTCTTCCTCTATTTAGAAACTGTTTCCTTTATTGAAACCCAACAGCTCATACCTGTTTTGCCCCCAGGACAACTGGCACCATGCACTCTGGCTCAGTAGCCTGGGTGCTTTCATCAATCAGAATGGAACGGAACTGCATTTTTGCAAGTCTTGGATCCCCAGCTCCCACACAGGTGCAGCAGATCACATCTGCATTCTGAGACAGAAGCACAACTGAAATTAGTCCAGTAGGGTATCAGAGAGACAATATTTCTACACTGAAGAGCATGGATCCCCAGCTCCCACACAGGTGCAGCAGATCACAACTGCATTTTAAGACAGAAGCACAACTGAAATCAGTCAAGTAGGGTATCAGACGATATTTCTACAGTGAAGAGTATTCAATACCATTCCAGGATTGCCCCCCCCCACACCAAGAAAGTGAAGTTATACTCTGACCTCCACCAGCAAACTGCAGTAAGGCTGCAGTGGCAGAACACAGACATTCAGAACTGGTGGAACCTCACCATCAGTAATTCCCGCTCTGCAGTTCGTTTCAGAGCACGGTAACGTTTCTCATCAGCAGATGACAGCTCTCCAGTTTCATCTTTAAGCTGCTGCAGTTTCTGAAGCTCTGGCATGCTGCCAAACAAACCAAAATAAAGGAATTTTGCTTTATGGCCTAATTAACGACTTGGGAGGATGACAGTAGAACTCATTTGTGAAACTAATGAGTACAGAACCAAAGAGGTTATCCCATCAAGCAAACATGTTGTCATCACTATAAAGTTAATCAGCTGTGTCCAACTCAACACAAACTTTATTTTTTATTCCCCTGCCCCCCTCAAACGATTCTTACCTATCCATGTTTCTGATCTGGTTATGCAATGCCAAGAAAGACACAGGAGAGTCAATTGCCTCACGACTCTTAGCACACAGACGAACCACTTTCAGTCCTGTCTGATGGATCTTCTCAGTCAACTGATCCACAGCGATGTTACTTGGGGCACAGACTAACACAGGCCTTGAAAAAAAAAATTAAGCCAAAAGTAAAGCTTCAACAAGATGTAAACTTCTCCACTAGACTTGTAATAAAATCATGTTTTATAATGTATGCCCCTTAAAAACTTGCCAGGGAAGAATATTTCCTGAAATGAGCACAAATCTTCCCCGAAATACACACTTCCAGAAAGCTTTTTTAGTTCAATGATACAAATTAAAAATCAAGTTGATTCTTTGACCGTGAATAAAGTAACCTAATACATGAAAGATTCAAGAGAGAACAGTTCTTACCCATTGCCCTGCCTGGCCAGATGATAAACTATTGTGGCTGATGTCACCGTTTTTCCAGTACCAGGGGGACCCTGAATAAGGCTCAGAGGACGCTGCAGGACAGTCTTCACAGCATAAACCTATAAAATACATATTTTTTTAATTACTATTTAGCATTCAATGCGTAGGAAGCTACAAAATTGTTCAACTTCTAATCATAAATCCTCTCTCATTTTCTTTGGGTGTAGTAAAAAGGAGATGAGGTTACCTGAGAATGGTTGAGATCAGGAAGTCCTTGTGCTGTAAAGCGCTTTGGCAGCTGGCATTTAATTATTACATCTTCTACCTCATGACCTAACAGTTTGTGATAGATGTACCCAGACACTGAAGTCTCATCCACAGCAAATGTTTTTAAAGCACTCTGCATTCTGAAATGAGGGAGAGGCAGAAGAACCATCAGTATGAACACCCACAAGTGTCCTACACGAAGGTTAATCAGAAATCAGGCAGAAATTAAACTATACCCTGGGAAGAGAGAACAATGGAGAACACTAACAGAATCAGGAGACAAAAATCAGACTCCAAAACCACAGATCTTGGTATTCCCCACATGAATACTACAAAGTGGCTTCAGAGAAAACTCTGTAGAGAAGATGCCACTGAATGTAAAGGAAAAACTACACACCAACTCTCGCATTATCTGCCAGGGTTTGAAGTGTTTTCTCAGTACCTGTCAAAGGAAGTAGACTTCCACACAAAATCCACTTGGAAGTTATGAGTGACTTCCACAGGTGCTCCAACGCTGCTCCTCAGCTCAATGGCTATCTCATCACCATAATCTGTAGAACCTCGTTAAGTAGTAATCTATAGCAAAAATTTGAATTTTATTTTCCCCAATTTTGGTTTACTTTTTTTTTTTTTTTTTTTAGCAGTCCCTCTGTGACAAATTATATCAAAATTACTTTTACACACATACACTGATTTCTCAGAGTTCGACCTTCAGCAGAGCCTTCCTGGAGGCTCACAAAGTAAAGGATACTATCAGGAACTTTGATAACATGACCAATTCCTTTCCATAAAGGGGCCAGGTCTCCTTTATACCTCAGGCAGATCTCATCTCCTTGCATAAGACGCATGTCTACAAAGGAAGGGAAAAAAACACTCAAAATTCACCAAAACCAACCATCCCCCACAATACAAAAAACTTACAGTACTATTTTATATTCTGGACCAGATCATCACAGTTTTTTAAACACTGATGTTATTCACCAAGCATTTAAAAAAAAAAAAAAACACAACAAAAAACCAGACAAAACACACAATCAAGCTGTCATTACCTGAATCAGTCTTTGGCAAAGTGAAATAAGCAATTCTTTTCTTGTTCAAGCCCAGGTCCCATCTGACTGTGATGTTATCTTGGGTCTGATGGTAAAGAAAAGGCATCTGTTATGTTCTGAAAGAGCTGTTTGACAGCTACCAGAGCCCTCACCACTCTGTACTTCAAAACAGTGCAGAAATACCAAACTTGCTGTTCCACTGTCAGAGTACAGACAAATATCTGGATTTATCACTATGGTCTGAGTTCACCCCATCTGCAGAAGGTAATTCTTTTCTACTATTAGTTAATAAGAAACAAAGTCCTAATCACCACCTGTGATAATTCTCTCCCCCTACCTTTAAAACACTGGCTAGGTGCTTGTGTGACCTCACAGAATTCAAGTTTAACTCGAAACTGTGACTGAAAAGAAGGGGGCCAAGCTGCACAGATCTATGATAGAAAATGATTCTTGGAAATACCAACTTAGAACACAGAGAAGAGGGAAGTGTTTCAAGCTCTTTTTAAAAATCTCGGTTTGAGGATTTTCCTTCCTGTTCTCATCCAGCACCATTACTACAACGCAAGAGCAATGTAATAAAGACATTTTCACCTGAGCCTCCCTTCTATGGAGGAGCCTAACACTTTCTATGCTGTTAAAAGCAACCACGTGTTTGATACTAGAGAAGTGGTGAGAAGTCCCCTCTATCAGATTTATTTCCAGAACATCACCTGAGACTCCTTGAGTTTCTTGTCATAGTCTGCCTCAAGTTTCACTAGAGGCCCAAATATATTTTGGTATTGATAAGCATCTTCGTATCTAAGCAGGACATGCTGTGGCTCTTCATCAACACCAGGCTTTTCTAAGTCCTCAAGAGTTGCAGATGGATTTTCCTAGGATTTAAAGCACAAACATCAAGCATCAATCCCTCAGTGTGCAACAGGGCTGGTAATATCGTGCTTTACTACTACAGCAAATTATATCAAGGTATAATAACCTATTAAAACTGCTTGAAAAGATTATTTTCAGGTTGCCTGACAGTGCAACTTGAACAGATCCAAGAACCTAAGGGTGAAACCTTCCTACTTTGAGAAATGATCTCCTGAATCCTTTGATCAATTCCTAGTTGCACTGCTTGTCAAATCTGCAAGGTTTAAACCCCACACAATTTAAAAATGTTCCCTGCCTTCCACAGTTGCTACAATAGTCTTGGTCCCTCCTTTCCTGAAAACACAAATCTTGGTAAAACAACCAGAACATAACACATACCTTCCAAAGCTCTTCCAGTTTGTTAATCTGTTGTGCTGTAATCTGACGTGCTCTCAGCTGTTCCTGTTCAGAAGGAATCTTTACCAGCCAGGAAAGGAAACAGCGATCTTGGATAAGAGGCTGCCACTGTGAACTGTCCCAATTAATATCCTTTAAACTGCTCTGACTGGCACATGGTTGCCTGCACAACCAAAATATTGAAAAAAAATTATTCAATTAGACAAGTTTAAGAAAAGGTCTACTCTGTGAAGTGTAAAAATAGCTTTTATCAGGCTGGTAAAACAACTCAAGTATGTCACTCAAAGGAAAAAACAAAACCCTCTAGGCTGCTGGCTGTGTAATAGAGCTGCTACTGCAAGGAGGCTCCTGAGGAGCTTCCTGAACAGATCTGTTATTCTTCCAAATCTGACAATTACAGTTTAAAAAAGGGGAAAAACACCTTTCTTCCACTAAGGACAGCTTTATTTGGGAGGAATACTTCTTTATTGAACTAAGACATTTGCCCAATGTTCTTGCATGCATACACTGCACCAAGTCTTACATGACCATCTAAAGGAAAAATGGTGGTAAATTAGATTTTTGGTACAAAATGAAAGCAAGTGCTGTCCTTTAGAAAGCAGGTTATGCAACAGACTTGACACAAACACATCAACAAAGGCCTTCTCTCACCTGCACAGCAAAACAACCACTGAGTCTGCCTTAGCTGGAATAAAGCCAAGGAGAAACACATTACGACATCCACAGTTATAACATTCCAAGACAGTCTCTCCTAGAGGTCCATCTTTATGGAGAGTCACCTCTTTGCACTTTGCTCTCACCAGGTGGTTAACAATGTGGCTGAAACCAAAGAGGACATACATTTGTATGAATTAACAGGAAAATCAGATTTAGCCCTTATAAGCTCAGTTATTAAAAGACACAAAATATTTTCATCCCAGCAAAGACACCGCTAACACAATTTCAGTAACTCCTCAAAGCATGAATGCTTTAAGGTAAATGAGTGTGAAAGAATAGAAAACATGCAAAAAATGTATTTTTATTTTACTGATAAGTTAAAGAACCTTCCTGCAGGTCAAGAGCATCTGTTCTGCTGTGCTTTGCAGGAACATAAGGTGGAGATAAAGCAGCAAGCTCTCTTCACAGAAGTGATTCAAGCTTTGCTGAGCTGGAAGTCTAAGCTGTAGCAGCAGCAAAGCTGAACAGCAGGCTGGAGGTTCACCTTTAAGTCACTAGACTTCACTTGTCACCTAAATATAAGTCACAGTCATCACATTTCAAAACAAGTCCATCCTAGAACAAGACTGTCAATGTTATTTCCATCAAGTGACTGTTTACCTGCCAGATGTATTTCCACGCCCATTACAGAACCACTTTTTGCTGGTGTTGCAGTAAACCACACAAGCAGGGTCATGGATCCCACAGTAACTGGAATTCAAAAGGAAAATGAGTGATTGGGTACTTGCTTATAGGAAAATACAAACAAGACTTGAACTGTTTAGTAGTGTGCAAAACAGTGGGGAAGTGAAAAATAGGGAACATGAGCGTTGGTGAAAGTATCAAATATGAATTAGATTTCTGTTCTGAGCCTCAAGGATTTTAGTCTTTCCCACCATTTCCAACCTTTGGCTGGCTCAGCCTTCTGCTCCTCAAGGGAGGGAAGAGGCAGCTCTAAGACTACACAGGAGCTCCCCAGAGGGCACCACGCTCCTGCCAGTAACAGGATGTGTCAAGAAGTTGCTCTCAAACCCCTGTAACTTTAAGCAAACACCTTTCATAAAGTGCTTCTACCCTGTGGCAAAGATTGGGTCTTACCTGCAAGCATGTACAGGGAGATCCTTTGTGTAGTAGGTATCTTCTTCATCTTCTTCAAAATTCAACTCTGCCAGTAGCTGGCTGGTTTTAGCCACACTGTCATCCACAGCTCCATTCTGCAGGATGCCATCAGGTCCATTAACCTGAAAGGCAAGGTCAGTGCTTAAGTTATACAATCAAAATAAACTCTAAAACATAAAAGCCAATTGCTCCTCGAAGAAAAAAAAAAAAAAAAAAAAAAAACACAACAAAAAACCCCAAAAAACTTAGGTTTTAATTTGGAAAAACTCAAAAGGAAAGAAAAATGCTTGTAAGAGCTGAAACAGGGACCAGTTATATAACTGATACTTGCTTCATTAGCTTTTATTTTACAGGATTATTTAAACTCCAGTTGGTAAGCAGAAAAAACCCAAAAAGTTAACAAAAGAAGATTGCTTTTCTGCAGATTACATTTTTCCATGTAGTCTTCCACAACACAAGTGCATTTAAACAATTGCAGCAGGATCAAACTTTGGTATTTCATCCTTCATTTTACTCCAGCAATCTACCTGAAAACAGAATCTTTATTGCACAGGACTTCTCCCACCTATTTCTGCTCTTCTCCATCTACCAAATCAATGCTTTATCCCACTCCCAAAATATTGGAAGCACAACTTCACGGCACTTGGACAACAGAGAAAAGATAATCAAGGACTCTGTTCTCACATAAAATTAAAAAAAAAATTGGAATACTGTAAGAAGTAACAGCAATGGGTTTTCAGTCTGACTCTCCAGGCAGTACTGCTTGTTCCAGATGTACCGAGTCAAACAAACACACTTGCAAAATACCATCAGATATTACAGACACTACTGTGTTACTTTAAATTTGTTTTAGCTACATCATTTCATTAAAAAAAAAAAAAAAGAGGTCTCTCCAGAAGTTACCCAAAAGCCGCAGAGAAGTGCATCCAAACTAGGAATGCAGCCCAGGTTTTCAGAGCAACCCAGAGCACACAGACACACACCTGGTGTGCTGGCTCTCTGCTGGGCTGCACCAACTGCCAGAACCAGGAGGTTCTGCAACATTTGGTGCTGTGTCAGCAACTTTCACCCACCAAGCAATGCTAAAAATAACTTTTTTTGGCAATACTGAGTAGAGGGTGTTTACTGTCAGGCAAAGTGTGAATGTCAGAACCCAGGTTTTGGGATGGTTAGCACAGCTGCTGCCCCTTGGGCTTCCCAGGTGTTCTGCTTTAATTCCAGCACTGCATTCCTGCAGACCTCAGCACCCAGATCCATACAGCCCTCAAAACTTTGCTCACTCAATCAACTGAGCCTTTCACTCTTTCAATCAAAAGCTCCTAAAAAACCCTGTGAAGAGTTAAGCAATCACCATAACTTTGAGTGGAAAAAGGTGGGGAACACGGTAACTGTAATGATCAGCACAACCTCAGTAAGAATGTGGGATCAGTGCTTCCCCATCAGAGCAAAAACCCTCAGCTGGGTTAAAACCCCAACTCTTTCTAAAGGTCTTGGGGTAGACAAGCCGAGATATATATTTCTGAAAAATAAATGAGAGCATAAGAACCACTCAGGTGCCTCAGTCTATCAGTGCAAGATTTTAATAGCTCTCCTGCACTTAGATATTTAATGCAATTTATCTGGTATCTGTAACTTAATTCTCTAACAGATGAGAAAGCTGTCCACAGAGAAGCTAAATCCTTGTTAAAAGAGTTGATTAAAATAGTTGCTGTAGCATTTTCAAGCTAGAACTCAGAAGCAAACCATAATAAGATACTTCTCTGAAAGTCTCATTTAGATTCCACAGCAGCCAGTTTCAGTATTGCACATTAAAATTTAACAGCCAATTGCAAGAGTTGAATTTAAAAATAAGTGTAAGCCACTTCATATTTGCCCTCAGCAGTAAGGAACCTGCCTTGGTGACACCAGCTTTGTTTCATTATCTTCAAATGAAATGAGGCTGCACAACCCAATCTAAAGGGTGTGAATTTTTATTGACCACCAATTCCTGCCTTTTAATAGAAAGAATCAGCCAAGAACCATCAGCATTGGCAAAAAGGAAAAAAAAAACAAACCACCAAACCCAAAGGAACTGCAGCAGCATGTAACAACCCACTAGTATGATGAACCCAAATCCCATCAGCTCACTGGGTAACAACAACTCCACAGCTGTTTGAAGATAAATATCCATTTTAAATAATAGTGCCATTTTACAGAAGGTGCTGGGAACTCCTGGGCTGCTCATGGAACAGGTGGTATCCCAAAGCCTTGAGTTAACCTGAGTTTTAGAAGCAAACATACCAGGCATCCACTGGTGCAATCTCTTCCAAAGAACTCTAGTACATTATTACACACACCAGGTGACAAGTTTCTTGTGGTGTTGTCTGGTGTTTTGGTGGTTTGGGTTTTTTTTGGGGGGGGTGTGCACATGGAAAAAAAAATTAGATTTTTGAATGGTAACAGGATGTTGGTTTCTGGCTTAAAAAGAGAGCTTTTAAGAGCTACAACAACTGCACCAGGTGACTGTGACAGTGAGAGCCCAGGGAGCTCATCCCCTTTCAGAGGAGGGCAGGAGTGATGTCACCTGTTACCAGGAGAATCCAGCAGTGAGTACGAGTTCTTGGCAGGCACACAACGAGGAAGTGACTCAACTATTGTTCTCCAACCTCCTGTGCTGTTAGCCTATGTGCATGCTATAAAAAATCTGGCACAATCACCTGCTGTATAAAGCTGGGGGGAGGGGGCTCCTCTCTTTTCAAAGTGTTGACTGAAACTTCTGGCACAGCAAGTTTAACAGCTACAGCCATCTGAAGGCTGAGGTGTTCTGAAACCATCACCAAAGTACCTGTCCCTCCCTCCCTCTTTTTTTTTTTTTTTTTTTTTTTTTTTGGCTTTTAAAATACTGGTCGAGCAACAACAGTAAAGGGCCAGGGAACTGGGTTACAGAAAAGTAACCTGGGTGATGTCATGGATGTGTCTGGCTTCTCCTGACCAGGGAAGAGCCCCCAAATCAGTGCTAACTGAATATTCCCATCCCAATTTCTCAGGGTGCTGGGGGTTAACAGACCCCACCCACACCAGCAGCTGATCCACAGGTTGGGTGCTGCAGTTTTACTTTAAAGTGGTACATTTCAAGCTGCAACAAGAAAAATTAATTGCAGTTAAGTATATATTTTGCTAAGAGATCCTCCTGCTACAAGGCTTGAGTCCAATCCACGGTGGCAATGCACTTCAATCCTGCACAGTGTTTCCAGACAGGCACCTGAGCAACAAGGAGTAATTCTCATTTAGCCAGGACAAAACATCTTAGGTAAAACTGGAAATTAAATCCAGCCCCCAGTGTCTGGACCCAAAATCCAATAGCTGACCCAGCCTCCTCAAAGAGCTTAGCTAAAACATTAACACCATGTGCCTGCCCCATCACTCCCTGAGCAGGCAACAGCTTCCAAGTAGCACAACTAAGTCCTAGAAGTGGAAAAAAAGGTAGAAATCAGAATTTACCTTGAAATGTTTAGAAAAATCTATTCCTAGTTTTTTTAATTATATGTAAAAAATAGAAAAAAAATAGAAATAGAAGAAAAAATAGAAGGCATTGCTTCTGCATTACTACCATCTTGCTATCTGTAGTCAATTGGACACTAATCAGTTGTAACAACATCCTCTTAAACTGTTAGTTAAATACACCTTGGGAAAGGAAGCTCTTGCAGGCTGGCTAAATCAATCACATTTTCTTAAGAAATGAGGTGCTCTGCATTGCTCAGCTCATCTTTTTAAACATTAAGACACACAAAATAGACCAGAATACAGAGCAGGGTAATATGAAGCAGAGTAAAAGTATAACTCCAATATTTATCAGCTCCAAATATAATTATTTATTCACAGAGCTTTAATTATCACCACAGAGACAACATTTAATGAAGCAAAATGTGAACAATTTTAGGCCTAGAAGCTATTATTTAGTATGTTCCCTGCCAACTGACATAAGTTTTATTGTTGAAGACAGCATGATTTTGCCCCGAATCATTAAAAAAACCCAAACAAACCACAATTTCTGATCTTATCACTGATGAGACCGTTGAAACCTGCAAGTCTAAACAAATCCAGGGATTTGAGTAGTTCAGCTCAGGAGGAGACTGCAGTTATTACATGTCTGAGAGTTCTTGTTGCAATAGGTTCATTCCCTTTTCCTCACCCTCCCCAAACCCTACATTCCTAGAGTCAAAACAAGGAGCAGGATCAGGGTAAGAGTTTGCAGGAACATTACAAACACACTGTGTTTAAAAAAACAACTTTAAAAAATTGATTCCTTCTTGCCAGGACAGCTGGTTACAGACACACTGCTACCTGAACACACAACATGCTCTCAAGACTTTTTTTTTTTTCATTTTGCTTCAAAAGCTTTTCAAACATGTTTAGACAAAATAAGAACAGATTAATCCTCTTTTAGCTTATGAGGCTTATTTCAGGGTGGTTTGTTCTTCTTCTGGCCACATATTCTGCAAGTTCTGGAAGGAGCACAACCTATTAAAGCTTTCAGATTTTATCAAAACTGCCTTTTTAATCAACTCATGTACAGCCTGGCTGTCCACAGACACCATTTTACTACTACACAACAATAATTCTGACCTTTCAATGCTCAAACTGAAGTCTCCCCATACCCAAAAGCTTCAAATAAACACAGAGCCCATGGGGTCAGGTCTCTCCCTCTGTTTTACAAACACACTAACCTGAAGCCAGACACCCCAACTGCACACTTAGGACTTTCAAGTACAAGAAAATCATTCCTTTTGACCTGGGATAAACCCCAGGGAGCTGGGATGGGATAATCCCACCTGTAGAGTCTCCCCTTTTCCAGCTCTACCATTTACAGACCCTCACTCATCAGCTTTGGGGAGCAGAAAGGGAAAATCAAGGCCACCCAAAGTAGGTTTGGTTCAAGAGTGAAAACTCAGCTAAAGCATTTCAACCCCTCTTTAAACAAATCCTTTAAAATTTACAAACACTGCAGTGTTGGTAAGGACAGGACACGGGTGTTTGTCTAGCTGCAAGGAAACTTTGCAGAATATTCAATGAGCTTTAAATGGTGAAAAGGCTGACTTTCTAAAACACATTAAAGAGCTCTTCAGAGGTTCTGTTTGTTTTTTACTTCGGTCAAGGTGTAACACGGTGATAGGCATTATCTTCACTTGCAACACTTCTTTTGAGCATTTAACCCTTGTTGCCCGTTTCCTTTCATTTCTGTGAACTGTTTACTTAATTGTCCTTTATGTATCATCAACAGGCTAGTAAAAAAAGTCCACAAAAATCTGTTAAGTTACGAGGAACCAGAGCTGTGAACTTAAACCTCAAGATGTATCGCCTGTCACTCCCATACAAACCCAAAACAAACTAACCTAGCAACCACACAGCAGTAAAAAAAAAAAAAATAATAAACTAAAGGCGCATGGGGCTTTCAGTCCGCGGAAGAAAGGAATTAAAGGAAAGACGGGGAATTTCCAGTGCTCAACTTTCGATAACCGAACACCACCTATTTGTTTGGAGGCAGAGAAGAAACTAAAGCGACAGCCAGCAAGATTTCCAATCCCTTACTTCGCACCGCAAAAAGCGACACAACCGCCACGCTACAACCGCCGGCTTTCCCAGCACCCAAACCGGCTCCAACTTTCCTCCTCCTCCCGCTCCCCCCGTGTTTTCCGGGGCAGAACCAAAGCGTTCGCTTGCCAGGCCCATCCCCGCCGCTCGCAGCCCCCGGGCGAGCAGCCACACGCGGCTTCCACTTCCCCGTCGGGGCAAAGCGCCCAACGCCGCAACCCGCCCAGGGCTTCCCCTCGGCGGCCCCACCGCCCGGGCCCGCCCGCCCTCCCCTTCCGGACCCCCCCACTCCCCCCCGTTCACCCCGTGGCGGAGCCGCCCCGATTCCCCCCCCGCCTCCTTCCACCCCCGCCCGCAGACTCACCTGCGCTTCGATCGGTCCTGGAGGTCCCTGCCCCGCTCCCGGCGGGCCTTGGCCCTGTCCCGGCCCCGCCTGCCCAGGCCCGGGCGGGGTTTGGGTCTGACTGGGGAGAGTGAAGTCGGTGAACTCGAACTCGGAGCCCTGAGTGTCGGCGCCGAGCAGTTCGGCCTCCTCGGTGTCCAGGAAGGTGAGGGTCTGCGAGCTGGGACCGTACGCCTCCACGCTCATGGTGGCGAGGAGAAGCGGCTCTTCCCCACCTCCTCCTCCACCTCCTTTCACCCGAGCCGGCCGGGCCTCACCTCAGGCAGCCCGGCTGCCGCCTTACGCGAGCGGCGGGATCCGCCGCGTTCACCAGGCCGCGCGCGCGAGCCGGCCGCCAAACAAGCCGCCGCCGAGACGGTGCGGGCGGCCACAAGGCGGCCGGAGTTAACGGCAGGAAAAGAGGCGGCGGTGAGGGGCGGGCGGGCACCACCGGAGGAGAGGAACGGAGCGGAGCCCGAGGCGCTGCCAGCGGAACCGCTGCTGCCGCCGCGCGCCAGGCCCGGAGCGGTGACGCGGAGCGCGCGGAGGACGGCGACGACGCCAGCACGCCCCGTGCGCGTGGGAGGGGGGGGGGGGGCGGGGGGGAGGGGGCTGTGACGTAACACGCACACACCTGGGGAGGGCGGGGCAGGGGGGAAAGGGGCGGGGCCACGCCGGGAAGGCGCGAAAGGGCTCGCGGCGCGAGGCACCTGGCGGGGAGGGGGAGGAGGGGAGGGAGGGGGGGGGGGCGGGCAAAAACCCCAGGGCGGGGAGGGGAGGGGCGGGGATTGAGTGTGAGTGACGGGTCTGAGAGCCAATCAGAGCTCGAGATGCGGAAGGGCGGGCTCCGGGGGGGCCCTCAGAGGGGTGAGGGGAGGAGGAGGAGGAGGAGGAGGAGAGCAGCAGTGAGGGCAGGGCAGGGGGTGTGAGGGAGGGAGGGATCCTGGGGTGATCTGTGAGCTCTGGTGAGCATCTCCTGGGGGAGCTGGGGTGATCTGTGGAAATTGAGGTGGTGGTGATGACGTCCTGTGGGAGCTGAGGTGGTGGTGGTGTTGGAGGTACCTGTGGTGGTACCATCCTCTGAGGAGAGGGGTGGTGGCCGTTGTCCCTCTGGAGACAACATGGGGCCCTTTATCCCTTGTGCCCTCTGTGAACCTGGAGCTGCAGTCTCTGGTTCTGTGGCAGTCTCTGGTTCCATGGCCTGCCTGATATTGCTGTTTCAAAGGAGTGTGTAGGGCCTGGGTAAGGGTGAGCTGAGACAGACACTCCCTCATCCCTGCTTCAACTCTAAGATGCAAATATGTACCTTCTTTTGTAAATAAGATTAATTTTATTGTTCCTATCTGTGTAGGATAAAGCCTGGAACTGAAACAGCATGTACCAGATTTGCAGCTGTTGGGCTGAAAAGATGGAAGACTGAAAAGCAACTTTGTCCTAGGACATTGTGCACCAAGTACAGGAGAAGGAGTGAAGAGAATACAGGAGTCATCACTTCTGCATACAGAATCGTTTGAATTAACCTTTAGTTTCAAGCCTCTAGGAAGAATAGACTGTACCAATGGTTTATAATAAATGTATCCTAATTCAGGATTCAGATTAAAGTAGGTTAATCTAAGAAGCTCCTAAAATCAAAAGGCAGAATGGAAAATTAGTTGTTAAATTACAACTGTCACATCAGAGTCAGTGTGACATGGTGACATCACAAGAAGTTGTAAGTTCATCAGTGTTACAAGACAGTTTGAAAGTTGAGACTCACGATTCTTAGAGGTGAAACATAACTGAATCCAAACTCTCCAAAAATTTGGTTGAAAAGCATCCATGGATGAACTAAAGTGGTGCTTTCTTAAAACAAACTGGAAATGAATTGTTTCGGAGGTCAGGGAAAAGGAAAACAGAAATTATGAAATCCTACTTGAGGCTCAGAGAGGAATTGAAGAAGAAATTTATAAAACCGGGTAGGCTGCTTGGTATGTTTATTTATAAATAAACAAAATGTAACATTTGGCTGGTTTACAGAATCCTCAAAAGTTTTGGAAACTGATCAAAGCTTTGATGCCATGCTGGATTTCTTTCCCTGTTCTCTACAGAATGCAGAAAATAAAAATGCTTTTGAAGAGAAGTGGTTTGGAAAACCTGAATATTTGGGATTTTGGCTTCTGATATGGAGGCACAAACCAGTGGGCACATTGAAGGAGAAGATGGTTCTGCTGTCTCAGGTGCTGAAGGTGGAGGGTGTGAGGAAATCCCCCTCAGATTTTTTGGGTAAGCCATCCTTAGTGAACATTTTCTCTTTTCAGTCTGAGCCAATGAAGGGAAATGGCACTGTGACTCATGGGTCTGGACTGCTGTGCACCCAATATGAAATTTAAAAAGATAACACTTCAGAAAAGTGGAGCACATTCTCTGAAATTGTTGCTGCTTTACCATTTTGATGCACGGGTAGGAGCCCGAATTTGCAGGATGTGCTCAGACATAAGAGGTTGTCCAAGGGAAAAAAAAAAAGTGGGTGAATTTTAATATTTTAAAAGATGCTTTCTGCTTCCTTCCACCAGCTAAAAAGTTTAAGGTGATTATTTTGAAGAGGTGACAATCAAGGTTCCTGCTGATAGTAAAACTGATGCATTCAGCAATTTAGGTGTTGGCAGAAATAACACAGTCCTGACTCAAAAATAATCAGTGTTGCCAGAGGACTTTCCTTGAAACTCATTTCAATTTCAAGACACAGGGGTGCTGGGATTTGAGAACATCCTCCACTCAGGACTGCAGGAGAGAGGGCTGCTAGGATGAGGAAGGAAGTGATTGGTCTCTGCAAACTCCAAGCCATGGAGATAGTGGTAGAAAAAAAAAAATGTCATCCTGACGTGAGGGGCTCTGAGCCAATCAAACTGAGTGTGAGGAGTCTCTGCAAAACTGCTACCTCAAGTGTCAAGGATTTAAAATTTAAAAAAAAAAATAAATTAAAAATAAATGTGTATTTTTATCCGAGTCTGAAACAATTCAGGTTAAAGGAAAATGAGATCAGATGTTCTGGATAAAGAGTGCTGAAGGAATGCTCCCACTGTGCTTAGTAATGCATGAACATACTGGAGAGCAGTAAATCCAATCAGTAAATTTATTACACATATTTAATCACTTCACCTTCTTACCTGCTCTGTCACTTCACATCAGCATTTGAAAATCTCTTGAATTCTTCCTTTTTGTTTTAATATTCAGGTAAGGCATAATTTTCTTGAAGCTCTTCACTTACTGTCTCAGTTTTTCCTTTTGCTTGTCTCTTCCCTAAAATCCTCAAATGAAAATTCTGGACATTTTTACCTATTTTATCTAGCCTAATCCCTAATAAATGGAAGAGCAAAGAATACCTGTCGTTGTGGTGGTTTTTTGCTTTCTTTTAATTATTATTCGTTTGTCTGATTGTTTGTTTAAAAAAAAAACCAAGTTGTTCCCCCGTCTACTGACAAAATTGCAATGAAAGGATTTTTTTCTTTGTTTATAAATATGCAGCAATTTTTGAAGGCTCCGAATTAGCTGTTCCACTGCAGATGTTACAATTCTTTTTGGTCGCCACCAGAGGGACACAGAAGGAAAGCAAACGCAGCGCCGGGAAAACACAATCAGAAGAACATCTTGACGCAGGTTCCTAGCAAGCAACGTTTTCCTTTTGTTTAGGAAGGTCTTTTGGGAACACAGCATAGCTGCCTTCATCCCAAAGAAGCTTTAAAAAGCTGGACAGACCTTAGAAAACGGGGTTATAGGCATTAACAGTAAAAATGGACCTTTTCCCAGAACTTCATAATCTTTCCTCAGCTTTTTCCTATTGGAATGTCTGCAGTGGTGTTGGGACAGGGAGCGGTTGGGCTGGCTGCATTTTTGTTCCATCTCTAGGACCAACATCTTTTTTAGCATTTAGTAGAGATGTGGAGGAGAAGGTTAAGGAGCTATTTTTGTTTACTTCTCTTTAATTTTCCGAAATTAACGGCTGATGATGCAAATGGTGGAAGATCAGAGCTCCCATAAAGGCTTCCCTGAAACAAGAGGACCATAAAATCCCTTCAAGTAAATATTGAAGGGTTTATTGGGCTCCTGTGGAATTAAAAATCAGAGCCTTAATATGCACTAGATTGAAAGTAATGCAGTGTGTATGTTTAAGGTTATGCAGTCTATTAATCCCTAATGTCTGGAGCTTTCCTTCCAGCCCTGATGAGACAGAAGCATCACCAGTTGGCCAGGCTGCTCTGTGGGATCTGAGCAATAATGCTGGGAGAAAAGGCTGCTCTGAGTAAGATGGAAAAAAAATACCTTGGCTTTGTTATATTTTTTTCTTAAATTAAACCAGTATGGGCTTCAATTTTAACCCTTCCATTTCTATAACAAGTGTTTTAGCATCACAGTCAAAGTCAAGTGGTGTTAGATTGAAGTAATTTTCAAAAAGCCCTCTAATGCCCAAAAAGTTCTCACAAGCTAAAAGCATATCAGAAAAGTATTGTTGTGGAAGTGTAAGGGTTTCTCTAAGGTGACAGAAATCTTAACAGTGCCCAGCTTTGATTTTAAGAGCATGAGTAAAGTAAAGAAAATTTAAGGAAAAGGGTTATTACTCATAATAACTCATGATCAGGGGAATCTCAACACTTTTATCCTCCAGCAAGCTGTGTAATATTTCTGTTTCAACTGATTTACCTGCAAGTTCAACTGTGCCTATAAAAAGTATTCCTGAAGCAAGCCATGGCTCAAGGTAACTTACAGGGAGAAAGAAAAAGGAGGAGAAGATCTTGACATTTCTTCATTGATCTTGAATGAAAGAGGTGCTTAGATATTAAAGTGCTGAGTGACATAAAAAGCTCCTAATAGTATATGAAAGGCAGTAAATTAAACTACCTTTAAACTCCATGCTATAAACCAGTTTTTTTTTCCACTCTCTGAGCTAAATAGATACTGAAAAGCCAGCAGCCTGGGAAAAGGCAACTTAAGAGTGGCTTCTAGATTGCTTCCTAGAGCCCATTCTAGAGATTATTCTACAGCAGCTGCTCGAATAGATTCTAGAGCTGCTTCTTGAGGCCTTTCTAGAGCTGCCTTTAGAGATCTTACCAGAGTAGTTTCTAAAGATTCTTCTAGAATCCTTTCTAGAGTAGGTAAAGATGGTTTCATATCTTGTTTTAGAGCCTTTTCTGGAGCTGTTTCTAGAGTACTTCCCAGAGCTGCTTCTAGGGTAGCTTTTAGAGCTAATTCTAGAGCTGAGCCTCCAGTAACTTCTAGAGACACTTCTAAAGGTGATTCTAGAGCTACTTCCTGCTGTGGAAGAACTCTGTTAATTTGGCACTTCTCTTCAAATGAAATCCTGTAAGCAACCCAGTAATTGGGAGTGTTGCCTTTTGGGCTTTGCTGGGGGGTATCCAAACACAGAAGGAATGTGTGCTCAGCCATGCAGTGTGGCTGGATGGTTTCCATGAGGGGTTCACATTCCTGTCAGACGAAACACCTGCAGCCAAGAGAGCCCTGAAATAAAACTCATTTAATCTCCACCTGCCAAAAATAATCCTCTCGATTGGTTTGTGTTGGTTTGTTGGTTGGTTTGTGGGTTTTTTTTTTCATGGATATCTCAGTTCCTTCTGATGTGAAATGCAGAATTCCCCAGCTAGGCCTTATCTTTTCATTGCAAATATTGATTGTTCAGAAAACAATGAGTGTAAGAACTGTCCTGTAGTAGCAGCTATAGGTAGGAGTAGTAAAATTAACAGATGCTTTTCCTTTATTTCTTGCCTGAAAAAAAGAAAAAAGAAGGATCTAGAACTGAGGGAAACCAAACCTATTAGGTGTGACAGTTATTTTGCCATTATGGAAGCCCTGCATTTCTGATGTCTGGGGGTGAGTGCAGGGCAAGAAGAGGTTGGGTGCCTGAACCAGACTGGTTTCAGGATGGAGAAGCTTACTTGAAGTGGAAAGAATGTTTTCTTTGCCAGAATGCTGTGGATTTGAGGAGGAACCAAGCCAGTACTGAACACAGGTCATGAATGGTTGCAGTGTAGCTTTGTAATGCTTTCCCAGAAGTCATGAGTTCCTTGGAAATGTACCCAGGCCACTGGTGGAATTTCATCAAACAGCATATGAAAAGATTTGAGAGAGGACAGTGGGGTCCCAGACTTTAACAGCACTCCTGTGAGTGAACCTTTCAGTTGGTTCTACCACCCAGTTCCTAAACACAGGGGGCTTAAAACACAGTGGGTTTGTCCCTACTTTCTTGACACTATCAGATTGAAGTTAAAGAGTGTTTGATGTTGTTCCACTGCTAAAAGTTAGTGCTTTTCCCTTCCTCAGTACTGTCTAAAAGCTCTTCCTTCTCCTTTTCCTCTCCTTCTCCTTCTCCTTCTCCTTCTCCTTCTCCTTCTCCTTCTCCTTCTCCTTCTCCTTCTCCTTTTCCTTCTCCTTCTCCTTCTCCTTCTTCTCCTTTTCCTCTCCTTCTCCTTCTTCTCCTTCTCCTTCTCTTTCTCCTTCTCTCCTCTCTTCTCCTCTCTCCTCTTTTTTTTCTTCTTTCTTTCTTCCAAATGAACTGCCCAGCTCACTTTTGGCTTTTCCATGTGCTATGTGAGGAGGCAGAGTTCCCACTATGGAAGGCAGCCAGTGGGACAGTGAGGAAAATAACTGGAAAGGTGCTGGAAGAGCTATGAGAAGATGGAGAGATAAGGAGCCTGCCAGGCTGTTGCCTCAGTCTCACGCAGAGCAGCAGGGACCAAGTGGTGCCATAGGAGATTCACATTGCAGATGCTGCTACAGGTGCTGTAATGCAAGCAGAGGCTGCTGGAATTCCTGGCCCCTGAGCAAGGCCCATGGTGGAGCCTGGAAATTGTGAACTGGGGCTGGTTTTACTAAAAAGGTAATTACTGGGCTTGATTTATCATCAAGCAGAAGTTTTCAAACCGCTTCTCAGTTCTGGTCCAGAAATCCAGGAGCCTTATGTCATATGGAGGAAACCCAGAACACAGAAAAAGAAGAATTTTTATGTAGTTGTTAACAAATGTTATTAAGAGAATGAAATACTTTATTTGACTACATCCTACATCATACAGCTATAGTATGAAGAAAAGGCAAAGGTGCTGCAAGTTTTCTGGCAAGTAAATGACATTCCAGTCTCAGACAAGATACTAACTTATTAGGCCACCTTCTTGGCAGCAGCTTTGTAGATGACTTTGCTGGAAGAGATGATTGCAAAAAGGATATGAAGGTCTGGAGAGCAATAATTCTAAATAGCACTTTAATAATGATGTCATTTAAATAAAAAAAGTAATGTGTAACATTGGGCAATGAACTCCTTTGGATCCAGAGCAACACAGGGTCACCAGCCAAAATGTAGGAGAACTTCTACAGCAAGAGAAGTTGCACTGTGTAATAAAGAGCTTGTGGAAAGTCTAAAGCATGCGAGGTCATGATGGAAAAGTTGTATTAGAACAATCCTGAGGAGTGGCAGGGTAAATAACCCAATATTTTCTATGATTGTGAGGACTTACGAGGAAGCAAAAGGGAGGAAGGTATTATGACTGTAGACAAATACTATACTCACAATCAGTCCATGTGTCTCAAAGAGAAGCCAAATCTTGAGCTAGCTGGAGCACTGGAATGACTGCTGTGATCCCAGGCTGAGGGTGAACTCTTGGGGCTCAGAACAAATCCAGTCATAACCTGCATCCTCCTCCTTCCCTGAGGAAGCAGAAAGGCTGAAACAAAAGGGATATTATTCCTTGATGACTTGAACATCAGGAAACACCAAAATACAATGTAAAAGCTGTGTTGTTATAGTTTTTTTCTCTTTATAGGTGCTGCAAGGGGTCTGAATTGATGGATCACTCTCAGACTAGGGCACAGAGATTAGCCCTTGACTAGTAAGTCCATGCAGTTTTAAACAAATTCCCACCAAACTCAGCGTTCTTGGGGGCTGCAGATACCTTGCTCTTTTTTTTTTTTTTTCCTTTTTTAGACCATTTGTCCCATATTCCACTAGAGGCCACCACCTCATCTGAAAAAAAAAAAAAAAAAAAAAAAAAAAAAAAGAAAAAAGAAAAAGAAAAAAAAAAGACAAACCAAACACAAAGAACCAAAGTTCTGCACCTGCATAACTAAATGGCAAAAGCTCCTGTTTTATAGGGAAATTTAGAAGTGGAATTTGGATCTCCCTAGGAACAACTTCTCTTCCAGTTGTGTTAGGAGTAACTCCCAGATGTGCCTTGATGCCAGCAAATGATCTCAGGCTGTGAGATCAGATTTTGCTGAGTGTACAGGGTTAGACATGTTCATTACTCTCTCCAGAAGCTCCCCTGTCCAAACCATGCATTGATATTTGATTTCTTTGGGAAATATTGGCCTTCACAGGAGCCTTTGCTGCATTTGTCTACAGAGACTCAAAGTTTCAACACTGCCTCCTGCTTTGCCAACAAGAAAGTTGCTTTTGTCACTGCTGTTTATTCACCTGAGGCGTGGGGTTCCTGGAATTGTCTCCACTTTCCTGGAAGAAGTGCTGAAGGGTGTAATGGCTTGTGCAGAAATCATTCAAGGACTGAAAAGATGTCAAGGAGAGAGGAGGCAGCTGGAGTTTAGGGAGAGCTCTGGGATTCCTCTCTCATGACAGGTATTTCTCTGGCCATCACAGTCTCAGGAACTCAATGGTGCTAACACCCAAAGTGTTCTTGGCTTGAATAAAATCTAAAGGAAGAACTGGGCTGCTCTGCTAGCCAAAAGCAACTGGGGTTTATTGAAGCAAGCACTGCAAAAATACAGAGGGTAAAACTTCTTGTTTCTATGTGGAATTAAAATGTAGTTCTGTGGCCATCACATTTAGGCTAAATAAGTGCCCATGCACTCTTTGGATAAGAAGAGCAGTTTAGATGAAGCAAGGACTTCCTCTCAATCTTTACACAGACACTGAAAAATATGGTGAAAAAGATTTGGGGGGGTAGGAGGGGGCTGTTTTTCAGCTTTGGGTGTGGTCAGGAGGATGAATTGCCAGAAATCTCTGGAGCTGGTTCATTCCTGTGAGATTTCTGGTCTGTTATTTTCTTGAAAACTCAAGAGCTTTGGATGAGTCTCCAGACTCCATCTTCCTGGAGAGCTTCCAACCACTTGTGAGCCTGTACAAACCATTTTTCCATTTCTCTAGGGGTGAAAAAAAAAAACAAACCAACAACCCATAGCTGGGATGATGTTGAATTTTCCTCTGAGTTTATAAATGATGTACAAAGAAGGACAATTTTTGGAGAAAGCCAGTAATCTGTAATGTCTCCAAGCTTATAAAAATAAAAGGGGCATGTGCAAAGAGATGGGTGATAAGATGAACTGCATGAGAAGAGCTGAGGGTTTCACACTGTCACCCAATAAGGGCTCAGCCTCCTGGCTCTGTGCTGTTGTTTGTTGGAAATTCATCTTCATCTTGTAGGAGATCTCTCCTTTGAGAGAGACAAAGTGCTCCTGAGGATGATACCTGTCCCTGCCCACCCCCAGAGCGTGGGCCCTGGGAACATTTTTGTCTCTTCATTCCTCTGACAGCCCTAATTCTTTTTGACAGAAAGCCAATGGAATTTCAAGGGGCACAGCAGCCTGGAGAAGATGCTGTCTGCTGAGAGCATGGTGCCTGCCTGCAAGGGACCAGGTTTGTCATTCTCTGCTCATCCTTGAGGAGCTGACATCCTTTTGCAGTCAAGATTTTGGGGGAACAATTAATGAAGGCATAATTTGCAGGAAGGAGATTCATTTGTGTCTGCTTGAAATCTTAACACAAGGTGTTAACTAGTTGAAGTGGAGTAGGAGCAAAAAAGATTGAGCTGATGTTCTCCTCTACCACTGTCCTAAATGGAAGAATGATTTTTGTGGAATACTGAGGCTCTGCTGTAACATGGAACCCCATCTTCTTTTTTCCTAGACAAGATTCTCATTTTAAATATGGATAATGAGACCACTTTTGAGAACAGCCTGGCCAGTCTGCTGGTGCTTCCTATAGCCCTTTATTCTTTGTGCTCTCCATCTGTCTCCCAGTCATCCTGATTCCATAGCAATCAAAGAAATCACCTACACTTGAAGGACTGTCATCTCAATTCATAAGGGCTTTTCTCCTCATTTCCCTTGTGTAAGAAAAAATCATATTTCTGCATGCCAGTCTTAAAAGTACTCATATTAAAACTGAAGTGTGTAGCCTCTTCCTGAAGCAAGACAGAGTATTGCATTTAGTGATCAACTCCTTTTCCCCCCTTTTTCTGCCCTATCCAGTATTTTGAAGAGTTTAGTCTGGATAAGCAATGGTCAGGCTTCTGACCTCATGCTTTCAGCATTCCCCTACCCAGTGGAGATGTGAGGATTCATGCAGAGTGATCAATCCTTCCTTCTTCGTTGTACAAGTCGAATTTTCAACAGTGAAAGGGTTTGTGTCTCCTGCAAACAGCTGACTGCAAATTCCATTTTTACAGAGTACCTCAACAGTGGTCTTTTGATCACTGGTGTCCTGAGAAGACCTGATTGCTTGCTGCTGGTTTTGCTTATTTCCAGGTGTTAAATCACACTGGGTATCTTCCTTCTGGTTTTTGCTGTAGGATGTTTGTTTTTTGTTTTTTTTTTTTTCTTAATGTATGCAGCAGAGCTGATTGCTATGTAGAGGTTACATGAAAAAGAGCAAGTGGGAAGAAAAAAAATGGCCCCAGTATGAGAGGAAATGTCAGGAGAACTATTATTAATCTTGAATCAACACTTACTAAAAAGCTACAGCTTTTTTTTTTTTTCTGCATTATTCAGGAGTCCTGAACAGGTCTGCTTAATAGAACTTCTGGCCTGGAAAATTTTGTTGATGTTCCCTTGAGATGTCCACAGAAAGGACAGCTTTGTGGTTTGTCTGAACACAGTTATTAGAACTCCTGGTCTGGTGGGTTGGGAAAGGTAACTTAACCACTTCATACTTCTGAGGCAGAATAAACTGTGAAGCTCAAATTTTCTCTGTGAAAGTAAGGTTTTCTCTGAGTCCCAAGCCAAAAATTTCCTGTTTCTTCTGCTGTTCTGTTCTGTACTTGGCTGTGCTCTCTGTCCCCAAGGTGTCAATGTTCTGGTAGTATGGGGTATGAATAGATTGTCAAGCTCCTTGGGATCTTCTTTGCTGAAAGGCATGATGGAAACTTGACCTTTTTTTTTCTTGAAGCTGCGTGGCAAGAGGCTGACAGCCTGTGCCAACTTGTGGGAGGTAGGCAGTAACCTGAGGACAGCAAATACTCATCTGGGTAATACTTGTATAGATGAGACAGAAATTGGATTATTCCTACACAGTCTGTGCATTTCTGTATTGCTACTGAACTAATCATGTGCAGACAGCTCCAGCAACATATCAGAGTAGATTCCCAGGGTCCCTCAGGTCCAGGATCCAGCCTCTGAAAGGGGTTGATGCCAGATGTGTCTTTTTGAGTTAAGAAGTCTTAGTCCATGATCAAAACCAAGGCAGTGCTCCCTAAGAGAGGTGCCTCAGCTCTTAAAAAGTGTACGTGCTGTCTGCTCACCTACACGTGTGAGCTCAGAGCACTGAGCACTTCCAGTCCCTCCTGGAAGGACATGATTCCTGTTTACACTCTTGCTGAAGACCCCTGGGTTACACAAGAAAGTTTGACCATTCAGATGAATTATATACATCATTTAGGAAAAAAAACCAAAAAACAACAAAACAACAAAAAGCAGTCTGCTTAGCAGAGCTTTTGTTTTTAAGGCTTTCCATCCTTAAGAGTTTTGGAAAGTGACTTTATGCATACTGAGCAAGGAGTGAAAGCAATCAGTAAAGCTGTGTTACTGTCATTATGACTCTGGGAGGTGTCTTTTAGTACCAAAAAAACCAAAACCAGAGACCACAGCCAAAGCAGTTTTACTGAAAAAAAAAACAAACACCCTGCATACTCTAAGCATTAATGATACTCCCAACAATAATTCCCAGCAAGACATGATGTCTTAACCATCACATCACTTTGCATCTTTCTTGGTCAAAATAGCTTTTAGCCTTCTTCTTTTTTTCCAGTATAATTTCAGTTAATTATTCCCAGTTCCCTCAACAAGTCTGAGCTCCCACTGGCTCCTGGAGCAATAGTAGCTCATTGTTGCAAATGAACTTAATCCAGTGTTAGAAGTCTTTATTGTCCCTAGCAGAAAATGGCATGAATAGTAAAGGAAAAAATGTGAGATGTTTCCTGTAAGGTTTTTACAACCCTCCTGGGTGTGTGATTACAACATCTTCTGGGGAATAGTTCTGAGCAGGGTGGCTGTGGGGAGAAGGAGCTCTGGCAGCAATGTCCCACCCCCATCTGTGAGCCTCATTACTTGGAGCTGCTGGAGAGGAAGGGAAGGATGGGAGACAGCTCTTCTGGAGCTGAACATCCACTGCTCCTCAGCCCCTTGGGCTTTTGGTTTGTCAGAGTTCCTCTCCTGAGAGGGAAACCTAAAATCAGGGACTGATGTGAAATCTGGGGACCCTTGGGTCAGCATCCTGCCCCCCTGGTGTGTAAAAAAACCACTGTAGCTCCAGGTGTCCCAGTCCTCTCCAGGCAGGATCATGCTGACACGATGTCCCAGGCATTTTGGAAGGGGCAGAGTTATCAGTGTGGAACATTTGACAGTGCTGTGACCTTTCTAGAGACAACAAATTAGATTCCCAAAACTCAGCACACCACTGGCAAGCTTTGGACTGTTTTTTAAAGGAAGGGCAATGTTCAGGGTGATCTAGCCTTGCCTCTTGGCCCCATAATGTGGCTTTGTCACCAGTCCTGTCACTGGCCTTGTCTCCTGCTATTTCTGAGCAGAATCCCTGGATGGAGCTTCTAGTGACCAAGTTATAGTAACCCAGACTACCTAAGCAGTCAAGGTTACCCTCAAAGTTTAGTCTCACATCTGTGATGAAACACCAGTGATTTGACTGTGCACTTAGACACTTTTAGTTGTTGTTGCAGGGCTTGAGTTGTTTGGGATTTTCTTCCCTTGCAGAAGGAGAGCTTTTCCTGCTGATGCTCCTGAGAGTTCCTATGTCATCAGGTGTCAGTCCCTCAGCCCGTGTGGGCAGGATGTGTCATTTCCAGGAAGGTCAGTCCCAGTGGTGGTGAAGGCTGCCCAGATAATACGGAGTATCACTTATTTTAGAGGAATGTGCATGTGCTTTTTTTTTGTTTTTTGTTTTGTTTTAGCATCTTTCCCTGCCAGGGTGTGTGAATGAAGATTCCCCTTCTTCAGAGAAGAAAGATGGTTTAGTTATTACAGTCCTGGCTGAGCTTTGGGCTTCCAGGCTCAATTTACTTGCATGGTGTGACCTAGCACAAGCTGCTCAGCTTCTGAGTGATTCCATTCCATGTCTGTAGAGCAGGATTCTTCTTTCCTCAAACAAGTAAGGTGGCAGTAAAAAGGTCATTTAGCTCTCTCATGGTTGCCACAAATGGGTTATCTTGTTGGGAGTCTCATGAGAGAGATCAGGAAACAAAAAGCCTTGTGAGACAGGAGCTGCTTCTGAGTTTCACTGCTGGCTTCCTATGTTTCTTGAAAGTCAGCCTTCCAGATGCAGAAGGTATAAAAGTAATCCAGTTTTTCACAGTGTTGGAGGAATTAAGCAGGACTGCTGACCCTTCTGGAACTCCAGTTCAAGGAAGGCCCAAGTTTCTGTGGTGGAAGGTTTTGTCCCAGGAGATGTCCCTGTCCCTGTCCCTGCCAGTTGCTGCCATGCAGTGGTTGTGGCCCAGCCCTGATTGCTACCATCAGTTCTGTGACTCCTTTTTATTTCTTTAGCTCCACTGACATGAGTCAAATTTAATGACTAGGGTAGAAAACAACAAGAAGAATGAACAATGAAGTCAGCATAGTGCACAATGGAGCCAGGGCCATTTATCATATTTTGCAGGCTTAATTCTCTGTCATTGCAGTTTGCCATTGATGAAATGAAAAAAATGTTCAAAGTGCTTTATAAAAGGTCTTCAGTGACCTTCAGTGCCTTGCTTTACTGTGGAATTCCAAGTTTGAGACATAAACCAGACTGCAACAAGCTGTAACTCCTCAAACATGTACCAAACCACAACCTAGAATGGATTATTCCATCTTGCAATGAATGAGGCAGATGGTGAGAGGATGGGGATGTTCCTACCTACTGACTGATGGATTTCCTGGATCATATTTGCATCACTTTAGGTGTTTGTGTCAAATAAAGCCTCTGTCTTCCAGAAAGCATTCATGCTCTTCCTGATATTAATTAGCTAATACCTAAACTTTGTTACTGCAAATAGTTGGAAGTGCAGATCATTAAGAAATCCTGTTTGTTGAGATTGTGTTTTAGCAACGGGTGAAATAATTATTTGTACATAATCAAGCTGTAAAAATCATGTTTTGCAAACTTTTGAAAATAGGTTTTTGTTTTGTCTGGAAGCACACAGGAGAAAGGTAGGACAAGCCTGAAGATTCTGCTGGGTGGCAGACTCTACTCCCTTTGGAATTTGCCAGACAATAGCATTCAAAATAACTACAATTCTGATGGATTTTGGCTTCTTACTGGGTGGTTGTGGTGTCTCCATTGCTGGAAGTGTTCAAGAAAAGGGTAGAGAAGTCTTGGTGAGGAGTGCTGTAGGTACAATTGATCCTGCATTGGGAGGAGATGTTTTTTTGAAATCCTTGCTGGTCATCTTTTGTATAATTTGGTTTCTTACAACCATCAATATATAAGAAACATTGTAAAACACTTAGCATGCCATTTGAGAGGGTGTAGGTGTTTTTCACTTATTTTTAGAACTTGACCTTACTAGACTGAAAAATAACTTTTTCCTTCTGACTTTTGTCCTTCACTTGGCAAAGATTAGTTAAAAACACAGAGATGGAAAATATTTAAACTTTAAACTAGTGTGAGCTTTTCTTTTTGTTGTTTGTTTGTGTGCTGGTTTCATTTGTGATGTCAACTCTAGTCAGGGAAAAAGGTGTAACTAACCTGGCACTACACACAGGACAAAACCACTTTTACACTGAAGCCCAAATAAACACAAACTGCTGCTCACTTCCCCCTCCCCTCCCCCCCCGATTAAAAAATGATATTTACAAATCTAGAAGAAGTTTCCCCATCAGATAATAAAAAGTTCAGATATATCAGCTACTTTTGAGTTTGTCCTTTTCAAACAGACACAGGCAGACAGAAATAATCACCATGACCAAACATTTTCTGATCTGCTACTGTGTGTGTTTCAGCTGTATTGGAGTGGTGATTTACAGGGATTTCTAGCCCTCAGATCTGAATATAGAAAGGTAAAAAGTGAGTCCAAGGAAAATAAAGGTAGCAATGATCTCACCCTTTGGAGACACCATGTCTTGCTCAGCTCAAGCAAGCTCTGTATAAATGAACTACATTTTAATTTGTACATTTACTTTGCTATGGTCAAGGAATAAAAATTATTCCAGCAGCTGTTGCAGGCTAAAGAGAAATGGCTTTGGGTTTCCAAAAGAATATAAAAACACATCAATTGCTGCCTTAATGTGCAGAATACTTAGTTGTTCAGCTACTGAAAATTGATGTAATGCAGATTTAACATGCTTTGGTGCCATTTAGAATCAGTGAGCAATAAGAAGCATTATTCTGTCATTGTGCTGTCCTGCACTGATGGTTGCAGAGGGAAATTAACTTCATTCCTCAGCACTGAGCATTCCTGGCTTTACTGCATTGGAGAACTTGCATCTTCTGAGCACACACTCAGTTTTCCCCTTGTGCTGTAACACCTCAGCTAACTGCAGTTACTTGGAAGTAAGATGTGCTGCTCCATGTGAGCCAGTTCTGTGTACTCAGACATTCACAGAATGGTTTGGGTTGAAAGGAACCTTAAAGATCATCCACTTCACACCCCCCAGGCATGTACAGGGACATCTCCCACTAGACCAGGTTGCTCAAAGCCCCAAAGGCTGGTTATTCTCCAGCCTCTACTAATAAATACATTATCAGGGACTCTTGCAGGAGAGAACAGGGACAGTGATGTACTTTTTTCTCTTAAAACTCTCCCCTGCCATACCAGGGACTAATGAGCTTCCTTATTGTCACCTCCCAGGGTCCTCAGCAGTCTGCAGAGTCTGAGTGCTTCTCCCACCTCGGCAACAGCATCTTCAAACATAAGCTGCATGGACACCAGCTATCACTGCTTCAGGTGAAAGACAGTTTCTGTGGGATAAGGGACAGGGTATTAATCATTCTCTCCTCATTTGTTGCTATAAAATAAATACTGTAAATAATTCTTCCCAGAACATCGCTGGAAAACCAAACGAAACCCACAACAGTGTATTTTATCTTTAATGATCAGTTGCCATGGTTTTGATTTGTCCACAAGGACCCAGAAATGTGAAAACCTGGGAAAGTCAACTGTTCTGTGTTCCAGCTAAACCACTTCAGCTTACCACAAGTATCAAAGCCTCAAAGCTGATTTACCTGTGGGCTGACAGCAAAAAGTCACCTGCTTGTGTAACATGAGATGCCACACATGCCAGCCAAGCAGAATTACACAAATGCCACCTAGGTAACACATGCAAATTAACTTTATTTTCAGTATAAATTGGCTCGGTGCAAGAAAGTGTAAAAGCTGTCTGCTGCAGCATTCCTTTAATATAAAACTAATACTATTTATTTGCTTACTTTAGTGAACATGAACTCTCACCAGATTGCACCCAGTTACCTCCAAAAATCGTGCACAGCCCACAGGGAGGGGAAGTTTTTCCCTGAACACAGGAGGCCTGAGGTCAAAATGAGAAAAAAAATCCTCATGTAAATACCCAAGGATCCTGCTGCTCTAACACTTTAAAGACTGAGCTACTGTTTCCTGGGGCTTTCCTGTTCTGTGTCCCCCAGGGTGTTGGATGATCAACACACTGACAGATTTCACAGTCAAACAGTGAGAAGGTGTGATCAGGAATTTCACTGCTCTTCAGACTAACCCTTTTTTTTTACAGGTCACAGTTTAACTTACAACTTCCTTGATGTAGCAGCTTTAAGATTTTCTTGGGGCAGAATTTTCTTTGGCTGCTCTGGATGGATTTCTCAATCCCTTCTGTGTCTTCCGATGGAAAGTGCTGGATTGGGACTGACTGATGGAAAGTGCTGGAGTGAGACTCCTTGCTTTACAGACAAGAAATTGCAAAGTCCACCTTCCTTTCATGTTGTCCCTTCTGCTCTGCATCCTTCCTTTAGACAAGCCTGGGAGGGTAACAAGATCAGCCCCTCAGGGCTTGTAACTTGCCTGATCCCTCTCCAAATAGGATGTGATAGCTCCTCTTTGGGACTGGAAGATGATTCAATAATTGTCCCCCAAGTGTGAGTGGTGAAACTGTCTTTGGGGAGGTAAAAATGCCCTTTTTGAAACTAGTGCAGTCCAGATGTCTCATAGCTTTCATGATCTTGTGAGCAGTTTTAGAAGGAAAATCTGTGAGGGATAGGGCTATGAATCATCCCTCTATCCTGTGTCCATGAAAAAGAAATAAAAAACCCAATCCAAAAAAAAAAAAAAATCCATTTGATCTGGAATTTTCTGACCTATTTTGGTGCAAGCTGGTCTAAAAAAGAAAAATAAATTAAAAAAATATTAAACTACTCTCCTGATGAGTTTCTCATATTGTTTACTTTTGTAATGTTCTCTGTGGACTAGCAGCCAGAAATGACGTCCATCCCTCGTCCAGCATCAGAGAATAAGAACTTCAGAGGAAGGAATGCAACTTCATAAATAGCAAACCACAGACACTAATGGGGAGCAGAGGCAAACCTGCAGGTTAAAAATTCCTTGCAAGAGAAGCTCATCCACCCACACTGCCTGGAGACTCCAAGATGATTCCAGCTCTCGCGTTCGCTTTTCTCCTCTTCCTCTCTTGTCCTTTTTCCTCATGTCAGCAGAGAAGGGCAGGTAAGTAATTTTCCTTCTCTCTCTTTTCAGGGCTTGTATGTTTTCCAGCCTCCTTTGAAAATTCTGTTTTGGGGAAGGGAGTGAGGAAGAAGGTAACATTTCAGCTGCATCTACTGAAGCCTAAATGCAATGGTCAGGGATTTTGTAGTTTCAGATGAAATGTGGAGCTTAACTGTGTAAATGCTCAGTCTTAGATTTTTCCTCAGTTGCCCTTCTGAGTAGAGAAGTTTTTTTTTTAAGGAAAAAATTTATTCTAGGGCAACTGGAAATCTTGTTTTGTAACAGCCTGCAAGAGACACTTTACATTCGTCTGCATTTGCCTGTGATTTAAGTTCAAAACCAAGATCATACAGAATTTCCTGTAGCAGGATCCTTGGATATTCTCTCTGCCTGTACAAACAGAGCTCAGGGAAGCCCTGACTTCTAGGAATGTAGCTATGCAACGTTCATTACAGAAGCTCCACTTCTCTGGAGAGCCCATTAGGGGAATGCTCAACTCCAGGAGGACCTGTGAGATCCAGCAGACTCAGGTGTGTGCTCCTGGAGACAGCACAAGTCCACAGAAAGGGATGCAGAGCAATGGCAATGTCTGCAAGGGCACAGATTTCCTTTGGGAAGCGCGTCCAAGGGGTTGTGAATTTGAATATGGATCATAAAAAGAAAAAAACAAATTTTTCAATGATATCTTGCTACTGGGGATGGAAAATTCTTCACAGGAGTAACGGAAGCTGCCTGAAGCCTTCCTGCAGAGCTTATTCAAAAGCTCTGTTTGAAGTTAGAAATTATATGCAAGCTCCTTGTTTCAATAAAATGCAAAAGGTCACTTTAATTCAGCCTTTCTGCCTTAGACTGACACAGCTGTGGTACCTTCAATTTAGTGCCCAAACCAAAAGCTACTGGAGGGGTTACAAATATTCACAAAGTTCTGGTTCCATGCAGGGAAGACCCATGAGGCTTTCAGGCTTATGTCAGAGGACAATGCTGAAGTCCTTGCACTAAGTCAGCATCATGGGCTCAAATCCTGGCAAATTCTTCATTAATTTTCTCTGAATACACAGAGCTTTTTGTAGAAAAAACCTGCTATTTCTCCGTAAGTTTGCTTGCACAGTAGGCAAAGTGTGACTTCTGTTAGAGGATCGATTACTCTAGAAAAAAAAA
This sequence comes from Phaethornis superciliosus, assembly GCA_023637945.1. Taxonomy (NCBI): domain Eukaryota; kingdom Metazoa; phylum Chordata; class Aves; order Apodiformes; family Trochilidae; genus Phaethornis; species Phaethornis superciliosus. The sequence goes on along the minus strand of JAJQWJ010000030.1, from coordinate 3,800,091 downwards.
ATGGAGAAATGAGGTTGTGCTTTCTCCTGGCAGACAGGAGATTACCAGAGCTGAACTTGGTATCCAACTGTTTTTAAATGGTTCAAGTTTTCTCAAAACTTCCAGAATTCTAGAAACAATCAGTTGCTTCCATTCATTCTTCCTGAGCAAAGCTGGAGTCCAGACAAGATTTTTAGCATGTCTCAAAGGACCAGGCAAGTCTAGACTCTAGCAGATGGGAGGGGAAAGTCATAGTGACCTTTGTAGGATGATTTCTATCCTCTGCTCAGCACAACTAAAACAGGATTTTGCCTCATCTCTTGGATGAGCAGATGGATCCTTGGTGCCTCAAAGTCACCAACACAGCAATTTGAAATTCCCGCTGCCCAGAAAAAAAAAACAACAGAATTCCAGCAAGGGGAAAAAAAAAAAAAGTCTGTACCTTGATGTGCTGATTCTCCACGTTCAGTGCCTGGCAGCACGTTTGGGATAGCCTCAGCAAAGAGCTTTATTTTAGTGGTGCCCTTCAGAGCAGCTTCCACAGTGCTGAATTATTAATTTGCTTCTTTTGGCAGCAAAGTCTTCCTATGTGTGAACTGCAGAGCCCCTGCCAGAGGAGCAGCTCCCACAGCTACCAGCCTGCCAGGCCACTTTGTTTGCAGAGGGGTAACTGCTCCCTACCTGACAGGCACTGCTGATTAGCACTGCCTGCTCTGCCCAGAGCAAATTCCAGCCTGTGTGGAAGTCTCTGTTCATTCCAGCAAGCTTCTAGTTAGGAATTGGCAAGAAACTGGGGTGGAGGAGTCTGTAGCTTTAATATGAAGCCGAAATATTTAATAATATCAGTTGGTTTGGACAGCTAATGGTTCTTCTGTGCTTTTTCAAACCTCTTTTTTTTTTTTTTTAAGGAGTGGAAGTCGGGCCAGAAATGCTGGAAGAGATGAGAGAAACCAATCGTGTGCTGATGGAAGTGAGAGAATTGTTGAAACAGCAGGTAGGTGAGAAAGGGTTCCTCTGCACTGCACGAGAGACCTCTGAATCCTCTGAGTTCTGGATTCAGGGAAGCTCCTTCTTGCCTGAAGTGAACAAAGATCCAGGGGTGGTCTCACAAGCAGAGCTGTAATTCCATGATAAAGGGATCTGAATTCCCAAGGGTGCCTGCTGAAAAGCAGTATGCAGGGAGAATGAGCTCTTAAAAAAAAAAAAACGGAGATGCACACACAGTGGGTACATATTTAACTGGAAAAACAAGTCACTTTTTCCTTGGTTTTGTGGGCTCATGAAATCAGTAGAGAGTCCAAATTTGGAAGATGGAAGGGACCTTTTAGCCATCCATTAGGAAGTCATATGGAGTCTAAACAAGCCCTGCATTCACTCTTTTCCTCTTGTTGTTTTAATCCTAAACCTTTCTGGCTCCAGGAGTTTCTGAGGAGAATTTGCAACTTCTTGGGTGCTTAGATCTTTTCCCATATTACCAAGGAGGTGGTGGTTTGTCTGGTCAGCTCTCTTTTAAGTAGAGAAAAAGGTTCCATTCTCTCTGCAGCCACTCTGGGAGCTGGGGGCAGCAGCCTCTGCCTGCCAGATAATTGGAATGGCAGACAGGTCCTGGTGCCAGGGCAAACTGGGCGGCCTCTAATCTGCAAAAACATCTGTTACATTGAGTTACTCTCACATTTCAGGCTGCTGCATAAATACCCAGTGTTTACTAGGAATCAGGTCAGACATGGCTCCTGGCAGCCTCAAGCAATGATTTCCAGTGTTCCCTTCCAGCTCAGAGCTGCTTCTCCATACAGGTTTTCTATTTGGTCTTTCTCTTGGCTTTTGCCACCTTTTCTCTCTTTCTCTCTCTCTCTTTTTTTTTTTTTTTTTTTTTCCTTTTTCTCAACACCACTTTCAAGAAAACTTCCTCAGAAGATAAACTTGCACAGAACTTGGTAAACTAAAGTGGCAGTTCAGAATTTCTTAATCTGTACCAAGATTTTCCATAACTTCCTTTTCCTTGATTCAGCATCTTGGGATGTTGGCAGTAAGGATGGCAAAAAGGCCAAACAAAAACGGCCAGCTCTGTTCTCCTGAGCCAAAGGCTGAAGGAGTCATGGCACAAAGGAACCACTGATATTCATTTGTAGTGCTTCAAATTCCCTGCTTTGCTCTCTGTCACCCACTTCTAATGGAAAATGTTCTGAGGATTTGGGTTAGATCTATCTCTGGGTTAACAATCCAAAACACCTGACCCCAAGCAGTGTTGGAGGGAGGAAGGAATCTAACATAGAATGAAAACCTGCTTTGATCCCTGGAAGCTGAGCAGAGGCACAAGTGGAAGCTTTTGCCAAAGTGAAATGACTTAATCATGGACACACAAAGTCCACGGGGTGGTCCTGAGGATCAGTGGTGGAAGGACAGAAAGGTTTTTGCAGGAAGTCTGCAGCTCTCCAAGCTGCTCACAGAGGAACCTCCTCCTGATTTACAGTGCCCAGGCTGGAGATACTTCTCTAGAACTGCTAGTCCAGCATCTTCTGGAGTAGGAGACCCAAATAAAGTAGATTTATCTTTCTCCATGACACTTGGTTTTGTGTATTCAAGTCAAGTGCTTCCTCCCTCTGTGGCAGAACAATATTACCAAGTTAGCCTGTAGAAACACTACAGTAGGGAGTGACTTCCATCAGGGAATACAGCCACCTCCAGAAAGTCCACAAGATTTTGGGGTAAGAGTTGATTTGTTTGTAAGTAGCCATGCAGTCTCAGAGAGACACCCTGGTTTCTGGCAGTGGGGCTGTTAGTTTTTGTGGGAGCAAACCTCAGCCTTTGGCTAAGTGGTGGTTCTTGTTTTCTTCCAGATTAAGGAGATAACATTCCTGAAGAACACAGTCATGGAGTGTGATGCCTGTGGTGAGTTACTGAGCTGAGCCCCATGTTCAACTGCCCTCTCCAAGTCCTCCATACCTTTGTGTCCAAACAAGTAGTAAAAAGCCACCTGTGGCCATCTCCCTAAAGGAAATTGCTTCTTTGACAATTATCCCAAGTGTCACGGGGTAATACTCAAGACTTGTGATGCTTTTTTCATCCCCATGACATTTTCCACACGTGGACCAGTGATCCATGCTGTGGTTTGATGGCAGCTGAAGCTCTCACCCCTCTCCTGAGCATGAGATGCAGAAAGAGCTTTAAACAGCTCACCTTTCCTTCCAGCAACCCCCCAGTGCTCCTTCACTTCCACCATTTCTGCAACAAGCTTTCTGAGTGGTTTTGTGACATCCCACACTTCTCAGGGTAGCTGCATTCTGCTGCAGAAAGCTGCCCAACCACATCTCCCAGTAACCCCCAGCTGATGTTGGAGCTGCCTGGGAACACACACAGGGTATCCTGTGGGATCTAGTTGGCTACTCCTGAGCTGCAAGTGGAAGAGAACATCACCCCCAAGAGGCTTTGCTCTGCTATTCCTTCCATCCTTGTTCTGCCACCTTCCAAGCAGAGAGGTTGTTTACAGAGGAGTCAGGAAACAGGGTCATACATTTTCCCATATAAACCTTGCCCTCTGCTCCCCAGTAAATGTTGTGCTGGTTGTTTGGTTGTTGTTTTGTTTGTTTTTTTTTTTTTCATAGACTGGAACTTCATTCCAGTGTATCTGGCTTTCAGAAAGCATGGTTCTTGGAGGTGCTGTATTATTTGCCAGTGCACTCCAAGGGTGGAGCAATAACAATTTCTGTCTTTGGAGAGATTCAACTTCTACTGGAAAAGCAATCAGCCAAAACTTCTGGGACCCACAGTACAGAAATACATCCATCCTCAACGATTGTTTTAATAATTTGCTCATAAAACTGTCTGAACTTTCTCTCTGGTACTTGATTTCTGCCTTCCCCACTTGATGTTCTGCTTCATGTGTGTTCTGTTCTCCTCACTGCAGAATTTCAGCCTCTTTTAGTCAAGCACTGAACAACGTGACTCCCAGCAGTCGCGTGCTTCTCTCATTATTTCACAGAAAGAGCAGCATAAAGAGAGCAGACCTTGTTTTTTAGTGAAGGTTTTGATGCTGATGATGGTAGGGTTGGTTTTTGGTTTGTTTTGTTTGAGGTTTGTTTTTTTTTTTTAATGTTGAGCTGTTCAGCTGGAGAAAGCAGGAGCAAACAGTGTCCTTGCCACGGGTGTGGGAGACTTGTGACAAACCTAATTTCTGGGAAAGTTTATTCACAGTCTTGAATTGGCTTTCAGCATCCCAGACAGATTAATTCTGCACATTCGCTTGTGCTGTGGGTCAGGTCATGAGGATAAGGACAAAATCCTGGGATCTGGCCTAAAATTTTAAAGGCAGCTGGTGTGCAGTGACATGGGGACAGGCATGATGTGTTCAGAGTGCAGCTGACCAGGACAGCACCACACTTTCATATGGGTTAGAATCCTCCACATCACACCCAGTACCTCATGCTGTATTCCAGCCTGGAAGTGATGCCTGTCTGAATAACAGTTTGATTTCTCATCTGCCAGGATGAAGGGAGGTTTCCCAGCCCTGTCACACATCACCTTATGGCACGAGAGCCTCCTGATTTGAGGGCATTCCTGCTACAACCAATGACCCGTGCAACGTGGCTGCCTTCTGCAGCAGAGATTTTAGCCAACAGCCCTCGACAATTCCAGCTTCCCAGATTTCAGCCTGTGCTGTGTGGGTGGTTCTGGTGTACCACCAGTGAGCTGTACTTGTAGAGGCACCAGAGAGAGAAGTGATGCCTGGGGAGCTCCAAAAGCAAGGGCATCCCACCACCACAGAGGCAACACGAGGGTTTTGGACTGGGAGCTTAGACTTCTGGGGTTTGTTATTTATTTTGTTGTCAGCTGTGACTCAGAAATCTCTCCAGCTGTTGTTTCTTTGTTTTCTTTGCTTTTTCTCCTTTCACAAAACAAAGGTACAGCTGCTCGTGCAAGGAAACGTTTCCACCCCGTGCGCAGAGCACGCTGAGAGCTTCTGAGATGCCAGGACCACCTCCTGCTAACCTGCAGCAGTGGCAGCTCTGTTCCTAACCTTCCTCCTCTCCCCTAGGCATGCACACCGAGGCGACAGGCCCTGTCATCACTGTCACACAGTTCAACAGATGCCTCCCCAACCCCTGCTTCCCCGGGGTGTCCTGCACCGAGACTGGCACCGGGTTCCGCTGCGGCCCCTGCCCCCCGGGCTATTCGGGCAACGGGTCCCACTGCACAGATATCAACGAGGTAAAAAACAAGTAGGACAAGCTGGAAGGTACAAAAACTGCCTGGGAGTTTTTCTTGGAGCATCACAGGTTTGTCTTGTGGTTACAGAGGAAAAGTCTCACAGTTCCCCTAGGAGCTGGATGGAGTTCAACAGAAAAAGGGTTTCACTGGAAGGAAGGTGGATCCCACCCTCCCTTAAGCTCTGTTCCATGTTGGATTTCTAGCCAGTCTAGCTAGGCATTTCCTTCTGAAAGACACATAGGCTCAAACAAAATAAATCTTTTCCTTTCTACCACACAGGAAGGTGAATTTGGAAGACCAGAACAGTCCCTTTTGGTCTTAAAATCTTTTGATAAGGGCTGATGAGTTGTTACAGATAAGATTTATTATGTGTGGAATGGAATCAAATGCTTCCCAAATAATCCTTTATACAATAAATCCTGCCACACTCTTCGTACTGCTTTACTTCTGCCTTTAAATCAAACCCTGCTAGGCAGATAACCCTTTAATTTATCTTTTTCTTAGAAAGTGTGGCATTCCATTGAGTTTACTCTGTGTTTATGCAAAGCTTTACTCACCATTCATTTTGTGTAGCTGTAAGACTCCTTAGTTCTGTGGTTCCCAAACCAGAATCCTGTGCTTGCAGATTCCAATCAAAAACCATCTCAACCTTTATCATGTTTTACTTCTAAAACCTGCTAAAGTTAAAAGAGCTGATGAGATTTTGAGATTAATGATAATCTGTTGGTCACCAAATTGCAGGACAGGTGGTATGAATGTAACCGATCTGCCAGGATAGAGAGCAAGAACTCAGTGAAAATGAAAATAAATCGTTGATAGCAACTCAGGAAAGACAATCAACTTTGTAACAGAGTAGTAAACAAACAACTGCTCTTTGTCTTTCAAAACCAGTGCAAGAAATTCTCTGTTCTCTGGATTCAGAGGTGCCAGGGAGGAAAGTGTCAATTCTGTGATTCTAAGAAGGAAAGTGTCAAGTCTGTGATTCTGTGATTCTAAGTGAAGCCACAGCTCTTTTCCTGGGCAATTGATGTGCTTTAAGAAGAATTAGTCCTGAAATTTGTTTCACTTGTCTGCACACATTGGGACCTGGGAGAACTAAGGTGGGGAAGCTGCTTGCGGGGCAAGCCAGGACCTTCTCAGCCTTTGGGTTTTATTCTTTTCAGAATAAAAGCAGAGCAGCTGGATCTCCCCCAGCCAGGCTTGCTTTGAGAGCTGCCTTCCCAGCTGGCCTGGGGTGAGCCTCCCCCATGCTCCTGCCCCACAAACCTCTCTCTTGTTCACAGTGCAATGCAGCTCCCTGCTTCCCGAAGGTCCCGTGCATTAACACTGCCCCCGGCTTCCACTGTGATCCCTGCCCTCCCGGCTTCACCGGCCAAGCGGTGGAAGGGGTTGGAGTAGCTTATGCCAGGGCCAACAAACAGGTGAGGTGCAGAAACTTTTCTGTCTCCTTCAGAAGCTGTTCAACTCCTCCCTTTCTGCACTTGGAATTCAAAGGAAGGGGAGGGAAAGCTGCCGATGCCTGCAGGGAGGGACTTGCCAAGGATGTCCCAGCACTGCAGCAAAGCAACCTCCACTCCAAGCCCTTCCCTCTGCTGGATTTATGCTGGGCAGAACATTATGTCCCTGATGCCTTTGTGGCTGTGAAGCCAGCCTGGGGAATCCTTCATAGCAGGACACAGAAGAGCTGATGCAGCTACTGCCCCCTCCCCTGCTGCTTCCCTGACAGCCAGAGACAGATTTAAACAAAACAAAACAAAAAAAACCCCAAATGCCACCTCTTCTTGCTATGGTTTATCAGAATACATTGCCCAAAGCAGGAATAGCATGTGCCTGGGGTTATTTAGAGAGCTGCTAACTGGTCACAGGACTCAGCCTTTGACCTTCTTGCTCCACTGACTCTCTTCTATCCTGCAGTAAGGAGATACTCTGGCAGCTCAGCTCTTTTGCCAGGGTGAAATCCCTGGTGACTCCAGAGGCTGAACAGTGTCCCTGGGCTCAGGTGTGTTGCTGGGATCTGGCTCAGCTTGTCTGAAAGAAAACTTTCCAGCTGTGCCTCCTAGGAGCTTTGGCTTCAGCATCTGGTGATGCCCCCCCAGTCCTGTGAGCTGATGCAGTGTCTGCTCAGGGGTGAAGTTAATGGCTGCTTTGTTCTTCCTGGGCAGGTCTGTACTGACATCAACGAATGTGAGACAGGTGCTGCCAAAAATTGTGTCCCAAACTCCATCTGCATCAACACACGGGTAAATAGGACTGCAAAGCCTCACCTGGAGCTCTCTCCCCCAGGCTCTGGGGGCTCCCTTAGCTGCTGGGACTCCTGTGAGAGAATTCATTCTCTGTTGCTTTTTCTCGCAGGGATCCTACAAGTGTGGGGCTTGTAAACCTGGCTTTGTTGGGGACCAAGTGAATGGCTGCAGGAACCAGGCAGTGAGACGCTGCCCCAACGGGGAAATCAGCCCCTGCCATGAGAAAGCAGAGTGCATCGTGGAGCGGGACGGGTCCCTGTCCTGTGCGGTGAGGCACAACCCCCTGCCAGGGCTCTGCTCCCTTCCATGGGGGTCTGCTCACTCTGATGAGGGTCTTCTCCCTGCCCCGGGGGTCTGCTCCCTCCCCTGGGTATCTGCTCACTCTGGTGAGGGTCTTCTCCTTGTCCTGGAGGTCTTCTCCCTCCCCTGGGTGTCTGCTCACTCTGATGAGGGTCTTCTCCTTTCCATTGGTGTCTGCTCACTCTGATGAGGGTCTTCTCCCTGCCCTGGGGGTCTTCTCCCTGCCCTGGGTATCTGCTCACTCTGGTGAGGGTCTTCTCCTTTCCATTGGTGTCTGTTCACTCTGAGGAGGGTCTTCTCGTTGTCCTGGAGGTCTTCTCCCTGCCCTGGGTGTCTGCTCATTCTAGTGAGGGTTTTCTCCCTGCCTCGGGGGTCTTCTCCCTGCCCTGGGGTCTGCTCACTCTGATGAGGGTCTTCTCCTTGTCCTGGGGGTCTTCTCCCTGCCCTGGGGTCTGCTCACTCTTCTCTCCCTCTCACCCTTCTTGCTCTCCTGGGTCTGCCACTGCCCTCTCCTGGAGAGCTCGCCTTTCCCACCCGGATTTGCTCTGCTCCAGCGGCATCTTTCCCTGCTCTCTGGAGAAGTGGACTGCCTGCCTGCTCCTGCCACCTCAGATCCACTGGGCTTTGCTTGGGTTTGCTGTGTGGTTTGGTTTCTGTTTGGATTTGGGTTTTTGTTTTTTTTGCCTGAAGCTTTACAAATTTGTCAGTCATGGAACATTACACGCTGATGAGCAGGGAGAAGCACACTTCAGCAACCTGATGGAGCCAAATTTTGTTCCTCCATGTTGTTTTTTTTTTTTAATCTCAGGAACAAGCAAGGAGACTGCATCTGAGCTATTTGAAACCCTATTTACAGCAGAACTATTTCTTCCACCCTTTTTTTTTTTTTTCCTGCAGAGCATCACTTAACAAGATTTGCAATGTTTTGTGCTGGTTCTCCTGTAAAACCTTAAATTTTGGAGGAGTTTTTGGCCATCAGGGGACTCACTTCATCCTGTTCATCTGTTCTCTTCCAGTGCCAGGTGGGGTGGGCAGGGAATGGCTACGTCTGTGGGAAGGACACAGACATTGATGGGGTCCCTGACGAGAAGCAACGCTGCTCTGACAAAAAATGCCGCAAGGTAAGCAAGAGGTGGTTGGCTCTGGTCCAGCTGGAGACAGCTTCTGAGGAATGCTGAACCAGAACTGGGCCATTCTGACCTGAGAGCAGGACTTGGGTGCTGATGAGACCCTGCTAAACCTCCACAGCTCAGCCTAAAGGGCACCCCCAGCTTCCCTGTGCTGCTTTCCTTCCAGGATAACTGCCTGACTGTCCCCAACTCTGGCCAGGAGGATGCAGACAGGGATGGGATTGGAGATGCCTGTGATGATGATGCTGATGGAGATGGGATATCAAATGCTGAGGTTTGAATTCTGATTCTTATCCTGCCACACCTAAATGTACCCCGAGGTCCTCCTGCAAAGCACCTGCCTGCACCTTGAATGTGAGTGCAGAGAACCTGCAGGGCGCAGCGTGCAGTTTTTCCTTTTCTGCTCCTTTGGGAGGATATGATCTCTAGAGGTCCCTTCCACCTCTGATCATTCATCTGGATGGTCTGGAGACTTGAGAACAAGCAGACAGGAGGGGACCTCAAGACACTGAGGGGACAATTCCCAGTCCCCTGAGAGTTAAGGAGTCTCTCCCTTGGCCAGGTGCCAGCTGGAGATATTTCCAGGGGTCCTGCTGGTCCCTGCCCAGGCCGTGGTGAGGCTGCAAAAAGGCCACATTGGGCTTGTTGGGGCAGTCGAGAACTTCTGTCTCTCTTTACCTGGTGAGTGCCCAGCCTTTCCCCTCACCATCCCCTCTCCCCTGCAGGATAATTGTGTCTACACACGCAACGCGGATCAGCGCAACACGGACAAGGACAACTTCGGGGACGCCTGTGACAACTGCCGCCAGGTGAAGAACAATGACCAGAAAGACATTGATGGTGATGGGAAGGGAGACGAGTGTGATGATGACATGGATGGAGATGGTAAGTGCAGCTGGAGAGCCTCCTCAGAGCTCCATCTCCTGAGCTAAGGAGCAGGATGCTGTTCAGCAGGAGATCCTCAGGGCAGGTGCCTGAGCTTGAGTGGGACAGGACCAGAGCTGATTTCTGCTGGGCTGAAGCTCAGCTCAGGTCTTGAGCTGCCAAGATGAGGCAGCATCCTTCACAGGTCAGCTCTTGCAGGGTTTAAAGATCTATCTTCAACTGCCAGTTTCTAGTAGCACCCTTACTGTGCAGTCACCTCCCACCTGAGTCACACATCAGAAAGAAAGATGCAGCAAGCAAAATCATTTCAGGCCAGAAAAGGACAACCCTTTGTGCTGCAATTTGAACTTAGGAAGCAGTGTTGGAATATCCAAGTTGTTCCCAGCTGCTGGCTTGAGGCAGTGTATGTTAGGGTTGTCTTCTAGGGGATAAAAAAAGCCTGTCTGGCTTTAGGAAGAGTTTGTGTGCTAATGAGGCTGTATTTGCACAAAGCTTGCTTTCAGAAGCCAGAAATCCCAACTGCTGCTGGCCTGGGCTGTGGGTATTTATTTACAGAGAATTTCCAGTGCATCTAGTGCTGTTTGGGTCTGGCTGCAGCCTGCCAAGTAGCTCCCAGCTGGCATGATTTGCTGGTGCAGCAGGTAAAGGCAGAGAAGTGGGAAGTGAAGCTGACAATTAGATTGCTCTGTCCTGTCTCAGGCCTTGTCTAAATCTGCCATGTCAAATAACCAAGATTAATCTTATTTTACAATTATATAGACACCTACTCTAGAAGAAAAAGACTCTCATGGTTTAGGAACTGCAGTTTCACTTCATCCTGTTGGCCACTCACTCCTGTACATAGGGAACTGTGGTGTTCAGTTCTTCAGCTGCCTCCAGGGATTGCAGTTGAGGACATTTCCTCTCAGGTTCATTTGCTGCTGATCTCTTCCATCCTCTGTAGCTGCTAGGATGTACCTTAAATTAAAAGTAAGATGTACATGAATAATCATAATTATTGCTTTACTCCACGGACTCAGCTTCCCATGGTTTTTGCCATCTCTTACATCCAGAAGAGCTCTTGTTGCACAAACCTTCCCAGTCCTGTGATGGATCCACTTTGGGTGTTTTGCAGGGATCAAAAACTCCATGGATAACTGTAAAAAAGTTCCTAACCCTGACCAGAAAGATGCTGATGGGGATGGAGTAGGAGATTTGTGTGACAGCTGCCCAACAGCCAGCAACCCTGACCAGGTAAGTGCACTCTCCCATGTTTGCAGTCTGAGGAGTTCACTTCTCTCCCTCAAGGCTCTGCTCGTGTCCTCTGCCTCCCTGGCAACTCCCACATGTAAAATCTGAGCTGCCATCCTGCACAGCCCCTCCAGAGGAGACCTCCTGGGGTACAGAAGAGGAAGACAGAGAGGAAAGGTTGCACACCCTGGAATTCCCTCTTCCCACTCTGCCTAGAAATCCCACATCTGCAGAGGGAACCCTCCCTCTGGTGCCAGCTCTCTTTTCCATCAGAAACCATGGCCCTGAGGCTAACAAGCACCTTTTTTTATTGCCTAATCTTCCCGTTGACTGCTGTGCACTTTAAATCATTATTGCTTTATTTTCCTAGAAAGACACTGATCACGATTTGGTGGGAGATGCCTGTGACACCAACCAGGACAGGTGAGAGCTTGCTGCAAAAATCAGGTGGCACAAAAGCTTGGGGGATGGAAGGGAAAGAGGTGTTGGCAGTTCCCTGACAGCCTGGCTTGGCCTGATCTGGAAACAAGCTGGAGCTTAAGGGAGGTGGAATTTTCTTGGGACCTCAAAACAAACTTGCCTGTGGAAGAGTGGCCCAAAGGTGATGGTAACAGAGTGTGACAAGGTGTGCTTGGTGTAAGCTACAACTCACAGACCCATTCATAGATACTTTGGACCTATTATTTGTGTAACTACTGTGAAGATTTCCCAAAGCTCAACTCACCAGCTCCTGCTGTTCTTGGGGAGGGTCCCAGCTCCTAGGAAGGTCCTGCATGCTGATTGGAAAAGCACATCTGTCACTGGGGAATTGTCACTTCTCCTTTTCTCCCTCAGTGATGGGGATGGCCACCAAGATTCCCGGGACAACTGCCCAACAGTGCCCAACAGCTCCCAGGTGGACACGGACAACGATGGGCTGGGAGATGAATGTGATGATGATGATGATGATGATGGAATTCCAGATGTGAAACCTCCAGGCCCTGACAACTGTCGCCTTGTCCCCAACCCTGGCCAAGAAGACTCAGATGGTGAGGGAAAGAGATTTTTTTCCAGTTTTTCCTTTGCTGCTGACTTTAAGGAAGAGCACAGCAGTGCTCTCAATGCCTTTCCACCTCAATGACATGGCCACTTTAAACTCTGCTAGCCCAGAAGCCAGCTGAGTAAAACCTCAAGTGGAAAGGGTAGGAGAAATTAATGGAAACTTGTCCCTCCTTTTCTTTGCTCTCAGGGGATGGTGTGGGCAACCTTTGTGAAGATGACTTTGACAGAGACATGGTGATTGACAGAATTGATGTGTGCCCGGAGAATGCAGAAGTGACACTAACGGACTTCAGGGCTTTCCAGACGGTTGTGTTGGACCCCGAGGGTGATGCACAGATTGACCCCAACTGGATTGTCCTCAACCAGGTAGGAGACTGCTCCTGGGATCTTCTCAGGAGTCAGCTGGGAACAAGCCTGCACCCAACTGGATGCAGTTTCCATTAAAAGTCTCTGCAGGATGGACGGTACCGTCCGGCAGTGTCCTCATCCTCGAGTGTCACCCTTGGGTGCCTCTCCCTGATCACTTAACAAGTGACATCAGCACGTTTGGAGCTGTACTAACGAGTCAATGTTCATCTTCCTCAGGGCATGGAAATTGTCCAGACCATGAACAGTGATCCTGGCCTGGCTGTAGGTGAGGCAAAGCTTTTCATCCTCTGGGAAAATTATCGCTCATTAACCGCGTAATTCTCAGCGCAGCTTTTCCAACTGTTTCTGACACTGCTTCATGGTTTCATCCACCTCCTGGGAAAATATTTTTTGTAGTAGGCGGAGTCTTCATCTTTGGCTTAGCAAAAGGCACCTCCCCCATATGAATCTGGAAATAAACGGATTTTCATTTTGTCATAGAAAGTATTTTAGAGTATTTGTTTTCCTACCAATTACAGGTTACACGGCGTTCAACGGAGTGGACTTTGAGGGCACATTCCATGTCAACACTGCCACAGATGATGATTATGCTGGCTTCATATTTGGCTACCAGGACAGTTCCAGCTTTTATGTGGTCATGTGGAAGCAGATGGAGCAGACGTACTGGCAGGCAAACCCCTTCCGAGCAGTAGCAGAACCTGGAATTCAACTGAAGGTGAAGCCACCACTGAAAAAAAAATAAAATTCAGCGGTGGATTTTGGTCTTGTTCTTTGCTGTGCTGCTGGGATGCAAGAAGTGGGGCAAGAAGCTGTGGGCAGGCAGTCCTTGGGGCAGAGATTTTACCAGTCTGTTCTTTGTGTTAGGCAGTGAAGTCCAAAACAGGCCCAGGTGAGTATCTCCGCAATTCCCTCTGGCACACTGGAGACACCACGGATCAGGTGAAGCTGCTGTGGAAGGACCCTCGCAACTCTGGCTGGAAGGACAAAACCTCTTACCGGTGGTTCCTGCAGCACAGGCCTCAGGTTGGGTACATCAGGTGAGGGGCTCCATCCTCTGAGGGTCTCCAGCACCCCAGGGGCCTTCCAGTTCCCTTTGCCCAGCTGAGGGGGTTTGGCCACACAAACCCAACGCCTCCGGCACGGTAAAGAGGAAGGAGAGTTTCTGAGTTGAGCAATTTCCATTCCCAGAGCTCGTTTCTATGAAGGCCCTGAAGTTGTAGCAGACACTGGAGTTGTCCTTGACACAACCATGAGAGGAGGACGCCTGGGAGTCTTCTGCTTCTCCCAGGAGAACATCATTTGGTCCAACCTGCGGTACCGCTGCAATGGTGAGTTCAGGAAGTCACACACAGAGACATTTTGGCCACGTTGCTTCCAAGAAATTCATTTGTTCTTCGTCAGCCTCCCCACAACTGCCACGGGACATTGCCCAGTTTTATTTTCAATTCCTCACTTGACTTTTCTGATTTCTATTTGCTTTTATCTCCTCCTCAGACACCATTCCAGAAGACTACGAAACATACAGAATTCAGCAAGATTAATCTCCCATTTCAACATCTATCCAGCAAAATTTGCTTTCAAACTTGCTCAGCTGCCCCACTCCTGCTCTGATCTCCTGTATAAAGAACTGGAAGTAAGGAACCACCGCACCCCGCTGCGCACCACACCGTTCCCCACACCTCTCCTACACCACCAACTTCCTTTAAATCCTACCAAAAAACCCCCCAACCCAAACCTGTTGGAAGGGCAGAGGTGTAGACAGCAATTGTGAGCAGCAGCCTATACTGCTGTACACACCAGGTGGAGAAAGATGTGCTGAGAAGCAACCTGCAGTAGGTGGAATTGTTCCCAGGAAGTTTAGCACTGGGAGGAGTCCCAGGAATCTTTTTTTTCCCTACTCAGAGGCTCTCGAGTGTGAATGTTTGTTCTCCTTTTTAAGGAGAACTGGTCTGAAAAGGACACAGAGAGCAGCCTGTGTACAAGTTGTTCAGAAAACCTTTTAAAAAAAAAAAAAAAAAAGGAGAGTGTCTTTTGTTCTGGAATGTTGGATAATAAATACTTGGAATGTTGGATAATAAATAAAAGCCTTCTCCTTGGTCACCTCCATGTTGCTTTTTCTACTTGTGAAATTGTTTTGATACAGATGTATAAAAGAGACCCTGAGACCCTCAAAGGCTGGGAGCAGTGAGCAGAGCACAACACCCCCTACACAAAATGGCTTTGGGCACCCAGGGGACCTTAGGTAACTGCTAAGAAACTGATTCCCAAGTGGGCCTGGCCAGGAGTGACATATTCCCAGGGCAGGGCTGAGCACTGGACAGTTGTGTGCATTCACTCAGCCTCCCTAAAAGCAATTTCAATTACCTTACACAAAAGATGCAACCAGGAGGGTGCTTCCTCCCAGCACAGAACCCCAACTGCAGAGCAGCACAAAAAAAAAGATGCATTCTGTTCACGGGAGCTCTGACAGAACTGCCCCACTTGCTGCTCCTTCTGCCCCAGCAGCCTTAGTAGCAGAAAACATTTTTCATCCCTGGCTCTACTCACCTTGGTGATCAACTCACTGTGAGATTCACCACGGTGAGAGCTACACCCAGCTGAAACACACACATATGGCTCCCTGATCAGGCAAGTCTGAACATTTACATCCTCATTTTTCTTTCAAAACTTCCAACAACTCAGATACAGACTCTCTGTACCCCAGAAAGCTCCAATATGATGCAGCAGCCCTGAAAGATGAGCAAGAAAAAAGCAGAGAGAGTCACTGTGCTGTCACCCTGAGGCTCCAGAGCTCAGGGACAGCTCCAGGAGACAGTTTCAATCTCAAGGCTCATCACAGTATTTTACACTTTTTAGATCCATTTGTGGTTTTGACTATAAGAGTAATAAAGTTCACTTTTCACAGCTGCAAGAAGCCAGCTAAGCAAAAGCATTTGATTTCCAAGCTTCTTTACAAAGCCACCACTGCAGACACCCAATATCTCAACACTGAAACCCCTCATCAAGCAAACAACAAACCAAACTAAGAAAAAGCTAAGCAGCCAGAGACAAAAACATTTGAACTTTTATTACATTTCATTTACAAATAATGCAAAGATACAAAGACAAAAGCCTTCACACAAAAAAAAAGGTTGAAAAGAATGTACATTTAGTTGAGCTGCTTTTTCACATCATTTCTCAGATTGCAAACACTTAAAGCCCACTTCAGTTTCCCACTTCACCTATAGAAAAACACAATAAATAAAACAGCTTTTCCAGAGTTCCTGTGCCACCAACGCTGTAGCTGAAGATAGGATTGCATATATCAGTGAAATAATCCACAAATTATTTTAATAGAAAAAAGTTTTTCGCTCGTACAGAACAGTATATTATACTGTCTCTGAAAATGCATAAATCTCAACATTTTTCCCCAAGCTCAATGAACTCCACAAAGTTGGTTGTAGCTGCCAGTCCGTGAGAGAAGCTGCCCAAAGCAGCTGTAGTGAAACGTTTATTAAAACCAAACTTTCCCTTCACAACTCCTAAAAGACATTGAACTTCCACTTCTTCTACAACAAGGAATCCTCCCACAGCTGGGGGCTCCGGGAAGGTCAGAAGAAAAAGGAGCTAAAAGTTCTAAATCCTCCCCAAAAAGCAAACCTTGGTATCTACTGTCCTATTAATTAATAGCTGACTGAAAGACAAGATTTTAATTACTGCCTAATGCTGACCAAAGACCAGTGGGGGTGTGGATGGAATGTTTCTACTCACAGTCCTCTTCTGACTATGTCAGTGCTCATGCCAAGAATATTCAGGATTCAGGAAATAGAGAACATTTTGTTTAAGCAAGCCCTATAGCCCCCTCCCCCCTGCATTTTACCCCATAAATATTATCGTGTAACGTTTATATTTATCATCTACCCTGCAAGAACAGAAGCTTCACCTATTTCTCTTCTCTATATTTAATAGAAATTCCAAAATTAAGCCAAGCTTCATCTTTTCTTTTCAAACGGTGGTTTGTGGCATCAAACATCAGCACAGATCTTGGGAAGTGGCTCCTGACAGAGCCAGAGCAGATTTTGTTGAATTCAACAGCTGCCGTGGCTGGGGGATAATTCAACCCCATTTCTAGGAGCAACTTTGAGCCCAAAGTACAATTTCTGAAAAGTAAATCCTGACAACTCCAGTTGCAGAAACTTGGTTCTTAGCTTGGGTTCAGAACTGCAGACCTTCCTCCCCTTTTTTTCCCTTAACCTCAGTATATATATATAGATAGATAGATATATATATATAAAAAAGTCAGCCTGAATAGTCCCCAAGCCAAACCAACTTTTTTGTTTCCCCATGCAGCCCCAGTGAGTGCTGATGTCCCCCGAGAGCTTTCCCAGGACACCCCCCTGCTGGTGCCCACCCCCTGCTCCACCACCACGGATTTCAGGAAAATTCCTGACAAACACAAAACCCTTCCCACCTTGGACTTCTCTTCCCCTTGACTCGACCCCTAAGAGTGGATGAGTCTGCACAGGTCTGGGTGAAATCTTGAAAGATTTAGCACAATCTGCAGCTGGTCAAGGCTAAAAATTCCCAGAGTGGAGTACACACTGCCCTGGAACTTGGTATTTTCCTAGTTCAAAATCTCCACCACGATTAAAACCCTCTCAGAACAGGGTACCCTTCCACAGATTTTAAAGCTTTATCATCACCAGGCTGCGACTATATCCAATACAGAAAATTTTAAATTAATCAGAGCTCAGAGGCCAGCAAATTTCTATCCCGTGTCTGTGACATCCCACGAGGGCTCAGGGATCAGTGGCCCTGGATCAATCCCTCCCTTTCCTCATCATCAGCTCCCACAGGGGATGATAAAGACATTAAACAAGCAAACGCAGGGGGTTGGGGCTGCTTTGTCCCTCTGCAAACAAGAACAAGGAGTTCTGAAAGGGACCCAGGTCAGGAGAAGAATCTCAGGAGCTTTTACAGCCTCTGACTCCCAGAGCTGAAGTACCAGCTGAACCCCAAAGAAACCAACTAACCCCTAAAGCAATCAATCAGCTGAACCCTAAAGCAATCAGCTACCAACAGACAAACCAACACTGGTGATCTCTCTGAATGTCCACCAGGTCTGTGGGTCAAGACCCTTTGCCTCTTCAAAACCAAGATGCCACATGGATCTTCTACCCCAAATGATGTTGCCTTGAAGCTGAACTGGTTACTAAATTAAAACACAATCAACAAAACAAGACCTTCACACACATGGGAAAGCACCAACGTGACATTACTGACTCCCCAGCAAGCAGAGAAGAGAAGATTACAGAAGAGTATAGCAGAAGATTCAACACATGGCCTCTGCCTTCTTCTCCTGGCGCTACTTCACAGCTAAATGTAAAGTAAAAAGAACCAAGAGGAAACAAAACTATTATTTGGGCACTGCCCTCCCTACCATTCAGTTCCAAGATGAAACTTCCAACTGTGAAGAAGCCAAAGGTGAAGCTGAGAATGAGGAGATGGCCATGAGCAGAACACAAGGAGGGAGAAGCTGCTGCCCAGGTGCTGAAGTGATGGACTTCTCTCTGCCCACAGGTGGCAAACTGGGGACCTACTATGACTCCCAGACAAGAGACATGGAGGCAGAAACAGATTTGATGGGACATCAAACCTGAGGAGGGGAGGATCTACACCTGCTCCAGACACCCAACTACCAGGGACAACCAGAAGCACCATGTTGGGGACAATCCCCCCAGCACTGCCTGCAACTTGACCTGAAAAAACAGGGTGCAGGCACCTTCTCTCACTCTTTCCTCTCTGATCTGGTGACCTGGGACCTGCAGAAATCCCCAGAGCTTCTCATTTCCCAAACCTGCAGCAGATCAGGAGAAGTGGAAACCTCTCCACAGCAGTGGTTTCGGCCACGTTAGGATGGACCACAGCAAGGGTTGGCTTGAGAAAGGGTTGACAGGGTTGGTCCAAGCTGGTTTCTGGGAAACCAGGGCAGGTAGGGAATGGGGCAGAGAGGGGAATTACCAGCATCATCTCGTCCTGTTAAAGACTCAACTCCCTTTGCTCTCCTTGCACTTCCCAATCCCGAGGCTGCACGGGCTCCATACGGCTCCTCCAGGCTCAGGCTTCACTTCTGACCACCCCCTGGCTGCCTCCCGAGGCAACTGACTGAAGAAAACAGCAAACATGGTTTGTTTGGGTTTGTTTTGCTTTTTTTCCCCACCCCTTTTAGACTTTTATTTTGATAAAATTGGTCAAGCCCACATAAGGCAATACACACCACAGCTAAACCCACCCCCCTCCCCATTACCATCCCCCCCCCAATAATAAAATAAATAACACAAAATGAAGAGAGTAGGTTGTGTAGTGTTGTTTTCTGGTTTGTTTTGCAGTATAGAAATTCCACACAATGATTCTGTTTAAAAAGGTAAAAATGATTTATAATACACAGTCAGAATGTCATCATGGTGCCCGCATAGAAAACTGACATGCAATCCATGCCTACACTGAGCAGTATAAATAAGATGCAACTAAAAATACAAAGAACAGGAACACTACAAATTGATAGTTGTTGGGTTTTTGGTTGGTTGTTTGGTTTTTTTTTTTGTCTTTTTTGTTTCTTGCCTTGTTTTCATTTGTTTTGTTTTTTAAAAAGAACAGACACACGTAACAAACGCTACCTGCGCTTTCACTTTGCCATCACAGTGACAGGGGCTCTGTTTGTCAGAGGAATAAGCACTTCTTTTTTCCTTGGTTCTTATCTTTTTTTTTTTCCTATTCTCCTGAAAGCACAGAGGACGTTGGAACCTATGGGAGGGACAAAGGGGCTTCTCCTCCTGCTCCTACAGAAGGGGTTTCCAGGGTGAGGTCCACACTCGTGTTCAGGGAAGGATTTCAAGTAGAAATCCTAAGTTTTTATAAACAAGCACAGTCAGGATCTCTTTTTTTTTTTTTGAGGGAAATTGAAAGGATTTTTATAAGTTTACCAGATGCTGTTTTTTCATGCAAACTCTGCTTTTTTAGCTGCAGGTGCATCCAGATGTGTTCGGGGTTCGCACCAGGGTTTGGCTGGTTTTTTGTTTTTTTCCTCAGGCACTCTTTTATTTAAGGAAAATAAATAATAATCATCAATTAATTCAATTGCAAAGAAGGTTAAGAAAATGTACACAGAATTTCACCATCTCTGAAACGAATTTGCAGCCTCTTTCTGGAAACTTTTGCCCCTTCATAATAATAATACTATTAATAATAATCATCATCATAATCATCATCATCCCGAACTCCAAGTGAAGGGCAGGCTGTCTGTCCAGGGAAGGTTTTGCACAGTCAGGGGTGGCTGGAGGTGGTCACTGACATGCAGAAGCAGTAGTGAGCTGGCAGGGTGGGGGATGCCCAGGGTCCCCCCCCCATGCAGCAGGGAGGGACCCAACTCGCCCTGTGCAGATTCATTCCAAAGAGGATGCAGAAAAATATGTACAGTGCAAGAGCCTCGTCCTCTCCCCCCCTCCCACCCTCTCCCAACAAGGTCTGCTTTGAAAAAAAAAAAAAAATCAAAAGAAAATTTTAAAAATCACAGTATTTTTCGACACTGCGGGTTTATTCCTAGCGTTTCCCCATTGTATTGGCAAATGCAACAGTCTAGCTTGGGAATTTGGGAATATAAATATATTTCTAGCTATAGAAACACATGTGGGGAGGGAGGAGGGTTCACTCAGCAGGGATGTTTGGGCAGTGACCCTTGGAGACACCAGACAGTTTCAACAGCATTTAACCGATAAAGTTATAAATAATACTTTTGTTTGTTTAGTTTTTTAATTTTTTTTAAATCTTTTTTTGCTAAGTGATTTTTTTCTCTTTCTGCTCTCCTCCTTCCCTAGCTGGGCAGGACCAGTTGTTCCCAACAGCTCTTACCCAGAATTTCAAATGAAAGCAATACTGCTACATTTGCAAATAAAATCAGATTATTTGTTCCAGAAACGCTGGGGATCCTCTGTTCACATTTGACAACTTAATAAGATGGGGTTGGCTCTCCCATCAGCTAAAAAAAAATATTGGAATTTTAGGGGAAGAAAGGGAGAAAAATCCCTCTGGAAGTGCAGCTCCTGGGTGATGCTGTCAGGATGCCTCCCAGGCAGGAAAATTCAAGAGCTGCTGGGCTAACTGCTCTGGTTCTCAAAGAATCAGTGCCAAAAGCAGCTTCTGGCTGCCCACCACTGGGGCACAGGAGATGAAGCACATCTGGTAACACACAGCCAGCAGCTGCTGCCCACCATGACGTCATCTGCTGCCCACCATGACGTCATCAGCTGCCCACCGTGACATCACATCACTCCTTCCCACTCCCAAAGCTCCCTTCTCCCTCTGCCCCGCACCAGAGGAACAAAACCTGGATTTCTCTCCTCTAGATGGTCCCTAATTTTGACAGTTGCATCCAGAGGTTTTTTTTTTTTTCTTTTTTTTCCTTTTTTTTTTTAAATTAAGGCCATTTTCAATGTCTACTTACAAGTCTGATAAACAAGATCTCTTATATACACATGTTTAAAAAAAAAATAAAATAAATGAGAGGGTAGCATTTAGCAACAGCTCCCTGCCAAAGCCTCCAGTGAGGAATCTCCTCTCCTGCTTGGATGCTTCGTTCTGAAGTGACTCTGGGTTTTAAAAAAATAGATCACAAACAAGAATTTACATGCACAGGAGTCACTTGAACAAGAGAGAGAGATACAGACATAGAAATCCATCGAGGAATTACAAGAAGCTTATTCAATTCACACTGTACCTGTGGCTGTCTGAAAGCAAAGACTTGGAGTCACCTGTGCCCAAATCCTTCCTGGTCTTTTGGGGTTTCCTCCTGTTTGAAGCTATCTTAATTTATTTAGGTGGTTTGGTTTTTTTTTTCCTCCTCCTTAAATTGAAAAAGCATTAGCAATCTGAAATAAGCAGACACTGGGAGTTAACATGGACTACTGGGCTTAAATTCTGACAAATTTAAAAAAAACCCCATACTCTTAATAAAAAATTTTCCATTGTGTGGGAAGGAAGAAATAATAATATTAAAAAAAAGACAAAGAGAAATGATCTAAAGAAAAACCCAACATTTTTAGTGCAAATGGTCAACTAATGGCACAAACGTGAGCAAACAGATTAGAGAGATCCCAACAACAATCCTGCTCAGCAGTGTTTGCCTGAATCTCAGGACAGTGTCCCACAGATTTCTGGAAGCACACAGAAACCTAATATAACTGATTAAGAGTTCCTCTGCAGACCTTCCTTACCACCTGCTGAAAAGAGCAAGGAACAACAACCCAAAAAACACCAAACTTTCTGGAGGGGGAGGGGTGGGGCAGAAATGCTGAGGGGTTTTTTTGCCTTCCTGACAGCTGAAGGAGAATGGACCCAGTTTTAAATCAAAAGCAAACCCAGGTGATGTGGAGTGATTGGAGAGCCAGAAGAGGTGGGACTACCTCTAGGTTTTATTTTGGCTAGAAAGACTCCAAAATCCTGTTAATTCTCTCCTACTGAAGAGAAGGGTCAGGTACTTCTGGACGCTGTGACTGTGCAGATCACAGTGTGAGGAAGAAACTGTTTCAACAGTGCCCCTGGTGTACCTGTAAGCCTGCTGGGCTCTTGAGAAGTCTTTAAATGCCTTTTTTTTCAAATTTGGTAAGTGTAGAAATGTGGGAATCATCCCCAATTCAGCCCTGACATTTAAGTGAAACCACCAGGTCAGAGGCAAAGGTTTGGGGTTTGGGTTTGTTGGGTTTTGATGCAGTGTCCCTCTCTGGTCCATTACAACCCAGCCCAGAACCTTAACCAGGACCAAGAGAAATGATGATAAATTAAACAGAATCTCTACCTGGCTGAGGATACAGTACTAATCACCAGGGAGCAAACCAGTTTTTCCCCAGGGTGAAAGAAGGAATACTGAAGTTCCTGCCACCCTATTTTGACTTTATGAAAGGAAAACATCAAGGCTTGCCTTCAGCTTCCTTCTGCTCTCTGTCTGTTTAAAATTCCAGTTAGTTAAAAATACCTATATATATATAATATATATATTTCTGGAATAAAAACACAGAAAAAAAAATGTCCTGTACAAGTATTATGTAGAGTGCTTCAATTGGCTGTATGTAGTTTAGCTACTTTCCTAATATCCAAATACTTAAATAAAAAAAAAAAAAAACAACAACAAATAAAGATCATAAATAACAGTAACAGAATAAGTAATGAATAAGAATAAAAATAAGTCATGATTTGAGCCAGGCATTGCTATAGGAATGCCCTTCCTGTTGCCCAGGAATCTCTCACAAAGTGAAATTAGAAATATGCTCTGCAAGTTAGTCTCCTATACTCTTTTAGCTGCTCTAAAATGCTCTGATCCTTCCTCCATGCTAATCAAGTAATGAATTATAGTACTTTTTGTGTGCTCAGAAATGCTATATATATATGTATACATATATAGAAATATATATATTACATATATATTATAAACAAAACAAAAAATGAAATGAAAAAAAAACCCTTTGAAAATAGTGTTTACAGTTGCCTTTTTTTGGACTACAAAAAGCCCTGGGGCTGCTGTTCTGCCTTGCCAAGTTTGCTGAGGGCATGAGAAGAGGCAGTGGGTGCAGGACACCAGGCAGGGGAAGGAACCTGCGAGCAGACACGGGCAGCTGGACCACAGAAGAAGCATTTCACTCTACAAAGCAGCTGTCACAAAGCAGAGTCAAACCCACCTTGAAACTCCCCCACCCCCAAGGAGGGTGGCAATGCTGAGATTTGCTTTTGAATCAGTGGAGGGAGAGGGGGGGGGTTTAGTTGGTGCTTTCCCCTCCCTGTCCCAACCAGCAGCCACCAGGTTGGGAGGTGAGAAAGAATCTCTGCCGCTTCCTCGCCTGCCCAAACCCAACCCCTTTCTCTAGTGCAAAGGATAAACCCACAACAGAACGCTGGAGCTTTTTTGGTGGGGAGGGGAAAAAAAAGGAGAGGGAGAAGGGGGAGGGTGGCTCTGGAGAGGAAAAGGCTGATGGGAATTCCTTACTCATTCATGGCAATGAGCAGATGAAGGGGTGAAATACGGTGCGACGGGGGAGTAGGGGGTCTGCAGCGCTTGCAAGCTTAGAACAACAAGCTTTACTCATTGTGTACAGGGTGTACAGGACAGAGCAACTGCTCTCAGCAGCTCCTGTTCTGCCACGACTGACCCATCGGGCTCTCCAGTTGGGCTGGGCTCCAGGAACAAGCATCATTCCCACGCTCCTGGTGTCCCTGCTTCACAGCCGATCCATCCTGAACGTGTCCTCTGTGGCGGGGTCGGTGAGGACCATGTCTGGGTCGTTCAGCATGTGCAGTCCATCCAAGGTTAAAGGGTCAATTTTGAGTTCATCCAGAGGGAATTGTGAATCTGTATCAAAGCTGACGTCTCCCACTCCTGCCAAAGAGCTGGTCAGTTCTTTTGATAAGCTGGGAGGAGATTCTCCTGTCACTGCGGGGATGAAGAGGAGAAAGGTGTCAGCAGGATGTAACAAAGATATGTTTGCCAGGCCAATGAGCAATAAAGCAGCTTGCAAAAAATCTGGAAGAATTTATTGAACTAAGGTCTGAAGTTCAGACAAGAAATCATCTATCCTCATTTCCAGCTGGAGGAACTACAGATTTTGTCAGAGCATCTCAAACCCATCATCATGACCTAACGCAAAGCAAAATTCACACATGTGTATTTGGGGGCCACAAAGTGATGTCATTGGGGTCTCTTTTCTCTCCCTTAGGTTTAGGAGCAACAAATTTAATTTTTGTTATTCCAATCAGCAAGAGTCCTTGGCTGAAACAGGGACTGGACTGCAGTTTTCTCAGTGGCCTGTGCAGAAACTGTTTCCAAACATCCAACCGTGAGCAGATTCGCTGCCATATGTGACACTAAAAAATCCTGTGGTGGCAAGAGCAGCAGAGGAAGGAGTTTGGAGCCAGTGAAATCAGAGGCAGAGAAGGTCTGTGAGCCCCTCTGTGCTGCCGCTGCAGCTCTACCTATTTGTTGGGATCAAACAAAAGCCATCAGGAGCAGCAATCAAACTGCTATCACAAGGAGGAACAAACCCAACACCATTTCCCCACTCTGGGTTCAGAAGGAAGAGAAACAGGGAGGGGGTTTTCTGGTTTGATTTGTGGGTTAACAATCTGTGGGTTCTGGTTTGTTTTTTTTTCCTCACCTGTAAGAATGATGTTGGGGATGTTTCCATGGCTGGAGTAGTTCAGCTGCTGTGAGTCCTGCAAGCTGCCATGACTGCCAGTAAGTCCCATCATGGCTGCTTGGGAGTAGTTGAGGGTGGAGCAGGGGCTGTAGAGGCTGTTGGAACTAATGGCGTTTTCTATCATATTAAATTGTTCAAGCTGAAGACCAAGGCACAAAAGGAATTATTACTTGGAACCATCAGGAAAGACAGGGAAAAAAAAACCAAAACCCAGCAACTTACAAAGCTCGAGGCCGAAGGGAAGTGACGTTGTAAGAAAACAGGCAAACAAATTCATCTTTAGGTTTTGTTGATCAAAATATTGGCACTTCACTTTCCAGAATAGTTTACTGCCAAATTCAGAGTGCAAGGGAATGAGGGGAGGGTGGATGCAAAAATAAACTGGTTGCTTTTGATATTGTAAGAACAAAAGAAAAGGTAACGTAAAAACCAAGTTTTTAAAAAAAAAAAAACAGCCCATAATTCATGCTGCTAACTCAGGTTTCTGCCCATCAGGCACTGCCTCTCAGAAGCGCTCTCATTTTTTCCTGCCACCAGAGTATATTTCACAGTTGTACAAAGCACTGCATGGGTTGGTCAAATTAACAAAGGTTTTGGTACCATGCACAACTCGTTTGCCAAATTCAAGAGTAAATATTGTTATAAAGTAATTATCAGATCATTCTTTCCCAAATACAACTATGGCCAGAAATGTGGTTTTGGTTTGTTTTTTTTATAATTTATTTTCATTCTTTTTAATCCAACACACTTGGCAGAACACCTTTGAAAACATCTGCTACAATGGCTGAGAGGAAGGAAGGGAAAAGAAGAGTGGAGGAAAAAAATAATAAAAGAAAAACCCGGAGTATTGCAAACTAAAAATAACAGAAGTAAAACTATGCAGACAAAATGTGATCTCACATAATACCATCAGAAGTTGTTCTATATTTATTTTAAGCTGAAAGTGGCCGAAATATAGCTGAAAATCTGAGATGAATTTGCTCACCTGATGGGATAGGGCATTAGCCTGCCTAGCTGTCATCTGCTGATCATAATAGGAGTCACCAAATACACTCCCCAGAATGGAAGAATGCTGAAAACAAAACAGAGTCTTTATGGTGCAAAAATCTCACAAACAGATGTACCCACGACGTGCCTCCAGCCTCCTGCCTGCTTCTTCTCACCGTTAGTTAGCAGTGCCCTGAGTTATTACCAACCACTAACTAGCAGCAAAGTCATCAAATATTCCAATATTTCCCTTCCACCCTGAGGCTGCAGTGTGGTGAGTACAAAAACACAGGCAAGTCAACCAGACAAAACTTCCTCATGGAGGACACACAAGACAGAAAACTTGGGATTTATGGGTACAGACGAGTGTGCCAGGTAGCAGGAGGAAGAAAATCACTCCCCAACTTCTGCTTTGCTGGAGAACTTTTGGAGTTTCTTTTTTTAAGTGAAAGACAAACCCTCCAGGTTAGGACAAAATGCTTGCTCACTGCCTCCTGCTCACAGGTCAGCCACCAACATGCCAAAGGAAAAGGGATTTTTTTTCTCAAATCATTTTAGCTCCAGACCAGAAAAGTTGATGAGAAAGCCCAGGGTTTTAAAGTGTGTGAACAGCAGCTCAAAAGCAGAATCTTGGGTGGAATTCTTCAGCCTTGCCCTTTTTACTGTCCCCTCTAGCTTGACAAGTGTTTAGCTCTTCATCATTTCTCCATCATTCTAAAGCTGAGCCAAGAACTTGAGGGGAATGATTTAAAGCTGTTCAATACTGTCCCAAAGAACCACCAGGTATCAGGGAGGGATCAGTCCTTACTTAAACTATCAGGAATGCTGATACTCCAGCTGAAAAGAGAATAATAAAATAATCTACTGACAGAGCATCTGTAAAAGACAATTTGCGTGGAGTTTGTATCCATGCTTGAAAAAATATTAAATATACCTTGCATTTTCCAGCTCTTATCTGGAAATATCTATTATCTACACATTAAAAGAAGCCAGCCACAAATTTTCTCCTTAGAAACCTCAGCATGTGAAATTCAGCAAAAGCCTAGGAAATCCCAGAAGTTCCAGCAGCCACCACAGCTAAAAGCCAAACAAAGCCTAAGATTAAGAGACTCAAAAACCTGGGATGATGTCCACAAAACTGAACAGAAAAAATGCAGCAAACATCACATTTTAACCATTCTCCTACACCTGTAGTGAATCTCAGGGCTGCTTATTTGAAGGTTGGAAAGGAAAAGAAGGAAAATCTTGTAAAAAACCCCCTAAATCGTCCAGAACCTACATGTGAGGGGACTATCAGGATTGAAGCAACAATATATTCTTCAAGCAAACAAAGACCTCTCCACTTTCAGCCAGAATCTTCAGCCATTACATTATATGGATGTTTTGGGATAAATGTGGCATCAAGGGAAGAACTGACAGTCAGAGTAACTTCACTGTGAGAAATGGTTTCACTCAAGGAAGGCAGCTCATCCTCAAGGCTGATGAAATGGAGCCTGAGCCAAGAATAGGGTTTTATGGACAAAAATAAGGTTTGGATTCACTTCCCTGGGCTTTTATCATCTGCCCCAGTAACGACCACAGAACAAGAATGACATCTTTGCAGTTTGCCACCCGTCTCAATGCCCTCTTTAAAAGCAGGTAAAGATGGAAAATGGTTGGAGCTGGAACTCCAATTTATCATCTGGTCCTTCAAAGCTACAGTTGCTGCTCTATGTCCTCAAACACCACAAGCAAGAGCCACATTATCCCTGACAAGAGAAAAAGCAAAGCACCACTTAAAGAAAAGAAACCCACACTTTTCTTTAAACCACTGACCTCTTACTTGCTGCTCAGTCAACACTTTGCTCAGCTCAAATTCCACATTATTCAACCTGCTACATGTCCTGCTTTTAAAAAGAAGCATATATACAGTCAGAGCATAGAGCTAACCCAAGGAACTACAAATAAAATTGCAGTTCCAAAGAGAATCAAGGTTTTGGTTTTTTTTCCTTTAACTTCTGTCATTTCATGTTTTCAGGAGCTTTTCAGAAGTAGGGTAAAACCCCTAAAATCTCTGCATTCCACCAAGCACCATTCCCATCCCAGGAAAGTTCAGGCCATGTGAAAAATAATAAACAGGGGACCAAAATCTATTTGTGCAAGCCTCTGTTAGTAACTCCTAACAAAACACACAAGACCACATTTATTCCTCAGTTCTGAACTATCCTGCTTATTACATCTGTAAGCACTGAAAGTCCCAAAGGAAATCAACTGGAAATGTCATTACTTCAACACTTCCAAGGCCTAGAATAATTTATCAACAGCTCTGTGAAAAACATCTTGCTCACACCATCTCCTCCAGAAACACTAGATGAGGTCTGTTTTGTCAACAGTACATCTTCTTGGGTTAATGATGTGGTGACTGCAAGGAAACAAAAAAAAAAACCAACAAAACACAACCAACCCAAACCACAAAACCCCTGGTTTAAATTATTAATCTAAAAATACATACCATATTATCCAGTACACAGCCATTCTACTCAAAAAAGCAGATTTCTAACTAATTGGAACAGTATGCCAGGTGTTAGAGGAGAAAAGTAGTAATAAATGAGGCATTGTCAATGAAAAGCCATGCAAACACACAGCTGAGGACTACAAGCAGAGCTTTTCAATTCGTGTTTGAACAGGAAGGGCCTTCATGTACCAAACACACATCTAAAACACAAGAGCAAATAAGATCTGGAGGTGCGGAAAGATGGCAAAAATAAACAAAAAGATATCACTTCTGGTGAACGAACCCTACGTGATAAAAATCAAACCCATGACTGCTGTTTTTAGAGAGCATCACTCATTGTATTGATCCAGACAGATTGAACCTAAAATTCATCAGAAAATTGGGAGCAAGTGGAGGACACCCACCCAGTCACACCTACTTTACTCCACTCTTGCCAGACTGTTCCACAACGGGCACGTTCTGCTCTTGGAACCAAGCTGCTTTTAGTCTTGGCAGATCACAGTTGAATGGATCCTCCTATTTATAAGCTGCCCCCACCATC
Organism: Phaethornis superciliosus; assembly: GCA_023637945.1. NCBI lineage: Eukaryota > Metazoa > Chordata > Aves > Apodiformes > Trochilidae > Phaethornis > Phaethornis superciliosus. The sequence goes on along the minus strand of JAJQWJ010000030.1, from coordinate 3,771,469 downwards.
ACCACCAACCCAAATTTTTCTTCCAAACTGGTTTTTCTTCCCCCGTTGCTTTTCTCCACACTTAATGTTTACAACCACCACCACATAGAGCTCTGCTGCGTTTTGCTTCACATTTTCAGTCAGCAAAAAATAAAGAATCGTGGGGGGATTTTTAAGAGGCCAATACTCAAGCAAGCAGTATTAACAAACCCTCTTCCTTTCACACAGTGTTACGGTGTCCCACTTGAAAACAGCAAAACTTAAGCAAGAATTTAGAGGATAAAACAGGCCCAGCAGAAAAAAAAAAAAAAAAAAAATCGCAGTCAAGTGCGTGCTGCACTTTGGACTGACCAGGGACAACAAGGCTGTGGATAAAACCAAGACAGAGTTACTGAGAAGTCAAAGGGGAAAGAAAATCAATGCAAAAAAATCAAAATCAGAAGTGCTGCCAAGATCAGAACTGGACCTAAGAATTTGCAGCAAGACAGGCAATGGCGCTGCTCTACATGACAGCCCAGAGGAATAATTTTGCTGGGGTTTTCTGAGCCACACACAGGACACAGCAGCACTGGCAGAAGCAGGCAGAAGAGAAAGAAGTTACGAAGCAATTAAGCAAGGGTTAAAGAAAATCCAGACAGTCCTGACACTCGGATCTCTTACTGAGCTTACCAGTGACCTGTCTCTGGCTAATGGCAAGGAGAGACGGAGCTTCTGCTTTGGAACCATGAAGGGGCAGCACTTATTTAGATAGGATCCTCCTTACAGCCTTCAATATTAAATGATGAAACAGAAAAGGTATTTTCAGACTCTGTTGTGATGCTCTGGAATCATTTCCTGCATCTCATTTCTACAGGTGGGATGTAGGAAAAACACAGCCGCGTGGGGCTATTTTAGCAGCATCAGATTATTTCTGCCCTGAAAATGGATTTGTTCCCTCACATTAGGGGCACCCTCATCCACTGCCTTGTTTTCAACTGTCCTGCTGCTGCGAAATAAAAATTTCCCTTCATGGGATTACACACACACCAAGCTAAGACTTGTGGATGTACGAGTATATGCATACACAGGAAGAAAAACCAGCTAGCATGCAAGAAAACGTGTTCACTAATCCATTGCTTGCAAGCTGCAAGATAGAACTGCTAATTAAAAGCATTTTCTCCAGTGTTTTCTTTCAGACTGCATATTTCTATATAAAAAAAAAAGTCCTGATGCAAATGCATTGGCCACACAAAGTGGTATTTACTGCCACAGGAGTTACCCTGCTGCAGGAGGCACTTAGGTTTCCTTCTCTCTCTTCCCTGCCCTCCCAACCTTATCCGTCAGCTCCTTTATGACACTGCTAATGGAAAGGGATCTCCCTGCAGGTTCTGTCCACAGCACACCCCAAAGAGTTTTAATAGCATCCAAACAACAGCTCTGATTAATCAAAAAAGGCAATTCACCAGCTATTGAAAAACTCTGGAACTGAATGAAACTGCAAACAAGATGAGACATCAGTAATGCATGAGGCACAGACAGTTACAGTGAGACAACTATGGGTCAGTAATGGAGAGACTCAACTAAAAACAAACACAAGAAGCAAGGCCTGTGGAAGCACAGAGTCCCTTACTTGAGGGGAGCTGCCAGGAGAGAAGCCTTGATTGGAGACAGGAGAGGTGGGAGACTGGTTGGCTGGGGATCCAGCATTACTGCGGTACTGCTGGAGTGAAGCCTACAGAACAACACAGAATTAAAGACCATGGCATTGATGGAAGGTTGGAAAATTGTAAAACTTCTGGTGTAGAGAGGTCGAGGAAGCTAGGAGAAACCATCCTCTTCAGCAGTTCTTGGCTATGTATGAAGACATGGTCACTGGGAGAGTTAAGGCCTCAGCGTGGCATGGGCTGAGCTGACTGAAGGGCTGGGAGCAGGGCAGGGCTGTGGTACAAGCAAAACTCTTGGAATATTTTCTTCCTGTTCTCAGTAACCCTCAACTGAAAAAATATATATATATATATCTGGTAAGCCAGTGATTTAGGGAAAAGAAGCCTTGAAAGCTGGGAATAACTCAAAAATAATGTGATTTTTCTTTCATTCGACTGCCATACCCACAGTCTCAGCCTGTCTTTCCACTGCTCTGGAAATCTTTCTCCTATTACTCTCCCTAGTCTCAAATCACTGGGGGGTGTTGTCAAGATGGAAATGCAGAACCACACAGACTGAAACCTTTCTCAAAGCTGCATTTTACCCCAGGACATGGAAGAGACATTGTCTGAGAATTCACACTATGTTTTGCAGGTTTATGTTAGTTACACTTACATTGTTCTCAGTCATCTGGAGAACACATTTTCAAAGATTTACCCTTTTTAAGTCATGAAGAAGCCTGGATTTGAACCAATTAATAATCTGAATGGCACTGGAATAGAACCTTGCACTAATTAACATAAACACTAAGTATAGCTCTTCTCATAATACTTCCTTTAGGAATTAACAGATGACTGAAGAAAAACTACAATCCAGTTCTACAAAAAGGAGCAATTCAAGCACACAAATTGTCAGTGGGGGAGCACACACTGAATGCTTTCCGAGATTCAGTTCTGTACATCTCAAGGAAATCTGTCTTCACCCTTTTTGCTATGCATTCTACTTATGCCCTTCTAGCAGCCACCCCAACTACAGCAAAACCAGTTTTAGTACCATGTGACGAAAACTGCAAAAAAATGCCAGAGAGAGTGTAATTCAGCTCAAAAGGCATTTTGACAAATTAGCATTGAATCTGTTGATGTATGATTTTAGTTGCTTTAAAAAGTAAGGATAGGACCCTGAAGGTTAAGGCCATAAAGAAGTTTAGGATGAGAAAAGCAACACAGACAGCAAAGAATGAAAATCAGAATCATCTGTACCAGTAGCTACATGAGTATTAGAATCATCTCAGACACATTTTGGGTGGGTCAGTGTCTTTTCCACTGCTAGATTTATCCCTCCTCTTCCCCTTCCAATCCTGAAAGGGATACAGCTTCTTTCAAGAAGCACTTATTAGAACCAACTGTTACAAATCTGATCCACAAAGGAAATCCACAATCAACTGCTAGATCTACACTTTCTGCTCATTCTCTAAACAAATTACTGTCACTACAGCAGTGCCAGGAGGACACAAGAGGTCAGACAACCAAGATCCTAAAAAAGGGAGGCAAAATGAGCAGAGGATGAGCTGTGACATTCTTCCCTAGCAGGCCTGTAACCCTGATCTTGCTCTGATCTTTTGGATTTTCATATGCAGAGACAAAATGTACCACAACAGACCATGTTCAAACAAGCAAAGTCTGTCCATAACTCACTGCTCTCTGTAACCATTCCACTATGTGAAGGCAGCCACAAATCCAAATTTTTAAAATAATAATGCATGATCTAAGATTCCTTAAAATGAAAAGGTTCTAAATGCAGGACGTTACAGAAAATACCTGGCTGCCTCCAACTTTTGTTAGCAGGTTTCTGTGTCAAAGTTCTGTTAATTCCTCCTGTCCCTAGCACACTATAACCAGCAGTGTGCTGGGATGGGAGGGTGACATTTAACAGCCTGAAAATACCCCAATGCAACAGCAGCAGCAAGGGCTGAAATAAATGCTAATATAATTCAAGCTGGTCCCATCACACACAGAGTTTTATGAACCTACAGCCACGCTCAGCATCCGTCAAAACCACCTTTTCCTCTCTCAATGTGGATTCAACCAAAACCATTCTAAGCTTACTCCAGACTCTGCCTAAAAGGCAGAACACTATGCTGGAGATGCTCCCAGGTTTTCTGCAGGAAAGCTGTGTCCCAGCTTACCGAGTTGATGTCTATTCCCATGGATGGTTGGGTCTGGCTGCCTGGAGGTGACTGAGGGATGGTAGAAGGTACCGTGACGGAGAGTGGGGGGAGCTGTGTTCCTCGTTGTAAACCAGAGGTCTGCATTAAAGGAGTGTTCTGAGGCAGGGAACTTGCCACCTGGGTCTGCTGCTGTTGTTGTTGGGAAGTTGTCTGGGTAAAAAAGGGATATGGGGGAAGCTGCTGCTCCAGGGACAATGCATCCATAGCCACGGCCTTAAAAAGAAGAATCAGAACTGGGTAAATCCCCTTCATTTTCAAGCACATCAAGTTGCACATCAAGAGTACTAAGTCAATCTCATCTTGCATTTTAAAAAAATGTTACCCAAAGGTACAGAAACAGTCAAGAACACCTTCAAAAGACTTAGTATCACTCCTTGTGCAGGAAACAAATAGTCTAAAAGCCCCGTTGAATGTTCAGGTCAGAAATTCATACCCCAGGCAACTGGGGAGTTGAAATTAAGCAACCAAATTTTAAAATCTAACAGAGCTTCTCTCATTAATTAAAAAAATGTCTTTCAGATTTCAGAACAAACTTTGAGACAATACCATCACAGACAAGTGTCATAACAGATGGCTTTTACTACAGGTTTAGCAAAGCAAAAGGAAAAACCTATCCCTTCTCCAAGCCTCTCCCTTTTTAAGGCTCTGAATTATTGAACACATTTAAATTACAGAGAGAGACAGGAAGTTACAACCAGCGTCTCCTTAGGTGGAATAACCCAATTCACCTGCAACTAAAAAATTAATTTATTCTCCAGATAAGCTCCTACCTGAGTAATTGGTGACAAAGGGGAAAGTGTGGGAGACATTTGCTGTGTCTGTGGTCGCCTGGAGTCTGCGCTCAAGGAGAGGGGGCTGACGGTGGGCGCACGGTGCTGCTGGGAAGGGGCTGGTGTGGTTGTCATTCCTGCAGGAAGGAACAAACAAATCAGCTGTGACCAAACCAACTCGGTGTCACCAAACAAGCCAGCTGTCACCAGGACCAGAGCAAGGAGTTTTTGGTACTTGTGTGAAGGCAGTCACCTAAAGGATGAAAAACGAAGGGGGCAAATGGACAGCTGCTTGGAGCCAAGTGCTGCCTGCACCTCATGTGAGCAGGCTTCAACTTGCTGGCTCATTTGCAATTAATTTTTGTCAAGCTGAAGAGCATCAGGATGAGGGGAGGATCCCTGTGGTTTATCCTGGACCAAACCCAACCACGCTGTTCAGGTTCAAGCAGCTTTAGTGGGACAGTTGCCCCACACCTCCCCAGGCTGCACGCACCGAACCCAGGAGAAGCACATTCTGCTCTATTTGCACAGGGCTCAGACTTCAGGAAGAGGATAAGAGATCATGTAAGAAGATTAATCAGAGGGCATTTGTGATATTACAAAAGCAAACACCTATTTAGTGGAAAATGCAGGAGAAAAACTGGTTTCACAGGAAGTACTCCATTTTTAATGGCATATCAGTGCACAGGAAGGCAGGAAATATCCTTCACACTCTAAAGAGCCACGACTTAGCAGGGGGTAGGGATAAACAATTCAAGTATTGTAATTTTATTCAAATTCTAGACCCTAAACCAAAAAAATCTTTACATTTTGAAACCTCTCTTATTTTCTGCTTCACCCTAGAGGAGCTGAGGCACCCTGGAAAGTGATTTCAGGACAATCTAGCGAGCGAGCTGTTCTTCTAGAGCTGCCAGAAAGGAGGAATTCAGAGGAGCCTGAGTGCTCCTAGGCACTTGGCAAATGTTCAGAAACTTTCAGGAAGGCTGCCAGGGAGCCAGGAAGTCCAGGCTGCCAAGGAGCCAGCAGGCAAACTGGCTCAAACTGTGCAGATTCTGAAGCCTGGCTTGCCCTGCCATGCTTTCAAAATCAACAGCATCTCATGGAAGATGTCAGTGACCTGACAAACTCAGATGCACACATGTCCACCTTTAAATTGCTGGTATTCTTTCTGACCTGACAGGTGCTTGTTTCCCCACTTTTTTGGGGGACTGCTGAGGACATACATGCCTGTGCAATGCCCAAAGCTCCTGCAGAAAGGTTTGAAAGCATTTGTGTTTCCTGCTCAAGAGCCTGAAGGAGAAGCGAGGAGGGTCTGGGAAAAAAAATGGTTAAAAAAGCACCAAATGCCAATGATTAAACTGTGGGGCAATCTCCAAAGGGAAGCAAGAAAATCATCCATGAGTATATCTTTGTAACCTGTTATGTCTTTGATAGATCAGGAAATGTTTTAAAGCAGCTATGTAGCTATCACTTTGAGTTTATACCATTGACTTTGCTAATTATGAGTACAGCAAAAAAACTGAGTGACCTGATCTGGCCTCACTCCATGCAAGGAGTTCATTTCTTTTTATAAACATCATAGCTGAAGCTGCACAGGCATCTACTTTCGTGACAGCCCATCCCTCCAACTTTGTACAACCTTGTTTTGAGACCAGAAAACTTGTGGAAGGATGCTGAAAAGTGCAGAGCTACCTGTACTCAAATGGTTAAACTGTCTTCTTGCTCAGTTCCTAAATATTAACTGCTCAGTCATAACCCTAAAGCAGCCTGGTTAGAATTATTTCCTTTTCCCAGTATACAAGAGGATTTTTAAGTGAGTAAAGGAATCCTGCCTACCACAGGAAATGTACTTTATTTTTGGACACAGTGCCTAATTTCTATTCTAGGAATCTACTGACTGCAATTGTCAATAAAAACTGACAATCAAGAAATGCAACCCATTTCACATTTGAGTGTGAGTGAAATAATTTTTAAAATAAAAATCACCAGTTTAGGCTATTTGCCTATAATGTTTAAATTTCATCCTGAAATTATCAACTGATCAGCGTATTATCAATTGCCAGCATGGAAAAATAATGTTAGTTTGTGGTTTGTCTTGGTTTTGAGGTTGTTTTTTTTAAGTCACCAGTGTTTCCAAAGTCCAAAAAGCCTGACAAACCCAGCTCAGACTCCCCATGTTAACAGCTCAAGCAGCACTCAAGAAAATCTTTATTTCCCAAAGCTCTGCTATTTCATGTAGCTTGAATATTCTGGATGTTTTCAAAACTTAAGCACCCAAGCTCACAAAAACCAGCACACCTTGCAAAGGTTCCATATTATTCCTGAGTGCACAAAAGAGAAAATTAGCTTCAGAAGAAACAAGCAATGTTCTCTCTCCAAAAGAATCCTCACACTGAAAAAAAACCCCAAACCACCATTTTAAAGGAATGAAAAAAGAAAAAGCCTGAAGTATTTCCATAAGTGTGGAATAATCACAAGAAGGGCACACTTGGGATGCTGGTCTCGCCTGTTGTCTTCTCCACAAAAGCACCCCCCAAAGAAAAAGCAGATTTGGCCACCCAGAAGGTAAGAATGAAAGAGGATTTGCAAGTCCTGTAACTAAATACAGCTTTCTCTCTTTAGAAATGGCTCCATGAAACTTGTTTACAAAGGAATGTCAATCAACAGTGAAGTGCAATTACCTCTCAGACAAAACACTCAGATTCAGCAATTTCCAGAACTTAAGCCAAGTGGCATATTATGGACAATCTGGAAAAACATCTCAAGAGTATGAGCTTACCCTGACTGGCAGTGCTGATGCCCAAGTGAGTCAGATTGGCAGCAAGATTCCCAGTGCTGTTGGAGCTACTGAGGGCTGGGAATGTGGATTCCTCAGGATCTAACGGTGTTGGGAGAGGGGAAGGGAAATGGATGTTTGTCAGGTCTGGCAGGGAGCCACCTGTGTTATGTGTGGCAGGAATCAGTGTTGTAGTGTTTTCCTGGTCAGCTGATGGGAAGATGCTAAATAAAGGAAAGAAAGAGAAAAAAAAATTAAATTTAACGCTAGAGCCATCTTTATACAAATCTTTTTTTTTTAAAAGGAAGGTGCCTTATGCAGAATTATATATTGTATTTTTGACAAACCAGAGATGTAATAGCCAATGGGTCACTCATAATGGTTCTGGCTTGTCTTGAGCAAGACTGCAGTCTTTCAGAACTTTTCAGAAAACCCAAAAGCAAGAGGATATTCAATATGCAACTTTCTTTCTTAAAGATCTCAATGCTCTTTGAACAGAATTGCTCAAAACTTACTTGATTCCTGGAACTTCACATGATTTAGGTCTTGATGACCCAGTCTAAAATAGAAGGAAGACATTTTTAAAGGCAAAGATACTGCTAGAAATGAATGTTTAGGATATATTTCATTCAGTAAGTTTTATATAATGCATTTCTACAGAAGAGCTATTCTTCTACACGAGCTCTGTGAAGCTCTTAGATCTCTCATCTTTTCTGATTTATTGGCCCAACAAGGCTCAAATTTAAAGAGTTTCTCCTGATATATCCAAACACATGCATGCACACATATAAATAAAGTGCCTTTGTGATCTAAAGTTTAGTAGTTGCTCAATATAGAATTTAATCTCTGCAAGTAATTTTTGCTTTAAAATATTTAGGGCATTAGTTTATCTAAATACGTTTAGACAATAAAATCTCCAGTTTGAAATGGGAGATTCCTACCTTTTTAGTGTCCCACCCTTGCTTAGAGAGGGTTTTGTCTGCCTCAGAGGTGGTTTCCTCCATTCCAGGGACTGTCAGTAATAAAACTAAGAAATGAGAACAAAAGGAATCTCAACCATAATATTAAGCTTCTCAGTAAGAAATGTTCAGATTGGAAGCTAAACCATTTGAAAATTCTTAAGTAACCTCTCACCAATGAACACCAAACAGTGGCCCCTGAGCACTGCATGTTCACCCATCACTGGGTGGTTGTTGGAAGGATTAAATTTCTCTACACAGATTTAAGAGCTTTTCAGGCATTTCTTGAAATGACAGCAGGAACAAAGGCCAGCAGAGGGCACCAGAATTGTTAGTGCTGGAGGGCTGAGCTGCTCCAGCTTGGAACTAAAGATGCCCAAGCAGAGTTTGTAAGCATTGACTCTGAGGGTTTATTCACCAGTGACTGCACTCCCAGAAATCCAACCCAGATGAAGCTTTGCTCCTTTACAATCTCCTATCACTGCCCACGAAATGCCTGTGAATTCTATACCTGGCTCAAAGCTACTACAGAGTGCAAAACTTTAGTACCACTAGGTCTAACCACTGGAGTCCCACAAGCCTTGATGACATTTCCCCATGGGACACAAAGGTTTTAGAATTACAGGATAAGGTGCTCAGGAAAATGTTGTTATCCTAGCTGTGTATCATTTTGTCTGGATTTCTCTGTTTACCTCTTTTCTGCTGCATGTCCTGTGACCCTCCTGAAAAGGATTCTTGCTGAGCTGGAGTCATAGTACTCTGGTGTAAAGCAGAATCAGAATTTGTCCTAAAAGAAAGACCCAAAAAAAGTATCTTTATTTTCAGTTTTTCCTAAATAAAAGAATTATTAATCCCAGAGAAACCTGAATATTTAGCATTAAACCCCCCAAAATCTATATATGACATATAGCAGGCACAACTGCCTTGTGAAACAATCAATTGGCAGAACAAATTAGTCCAAGTCTGAGAAGCAATTGTTTCAATAATGGGAATGAGAGGAATACAGGACAAATTGGTTGCCAGAGTTAAAAAATAATTTGACATGCTTTGTTAAGATTATGCACGATCAAATAATGCATTTTTTTAGCTGAAAGCTGCTTATACATACTATGGTTACACTAATCTGGAAAGAAACCAGCCCTGGTTGATAGGTGACTGGTTTAGGATGCATGGATATTGTGGAGTTGAGAAAACCTCAACACATCCCTCATGTCTTTCACTTGGGCCCCATCAAGTTCAGGAGCAGGAGGGATGGGAACAGGCAGCTGGGTGCTCCTTTCCACCCCCATGCCTGCCAGGACAGACTAACCCAGTTTTTGTGCAGTGAGAAATACCCAAGTTTTTATAACTCAACAGTTTTGGGGCATGCCTTGGAACACCTGGCAAGATTTACCCTTAAAAAAAAAAAAAAACAAAAAACAATTCATTAGCTGGCACACCTTAAGTTTAAAAAAAGTAATAGAAAAAATAAATATCAGTATTTTTTTTTTTTTTAAATTCAGGAAGACAGGGCAATACTGATGACCAACTGCTGTGGGGAACATTAAAAGCCTCTGCTGCCCATGGAAATGCTGTAGTATCAGAGAAAGCAAAAAATTGTGCTACTAACCTTCTCCAGCTTGTGTCTGATGGTGGTGACAGGTACACAGTGCCATAGGGACAGCTGTCCACGTGAGCCTGGAGGTTAAGGGCAAGAACACCACTCTCTCACTTACCTAGGAGGTTTTCTGAAACCTTCTCCTAAGGAATAATTCAAGTTTGACCCTGTCAGAACCACTAAGCTCACAGGAGAAGAACAAGCAGACCCCCTGCAGGGAACATCCTGACTTTAAAAGGACACTCAAATAAAATATTATCTGAAATGTTAAAATGTTTGAGCAACAGGACTTGCATCTTCCTTTTCACTTTCTGAGCATCGTAACTCTTCCCTGAGAAGCTGTCATCTCTCTGCCCTCTCACTCACACAGCCCCTTTTAGCCCCATCAAGCCAGTTGGACTGCAGCACATTTTAAGCCCCTCAGAAATACTAAGCTAATTCATTTTCACAAATAGCAAGAAGAAATAGCACTGGGCAAATGGGAAGCTGATGAATCAACCTGGAATAAAATGCACAATCAACTGCAAAGAATAATTCAGGTTCCAATTGACTCAGTTCTGGAGGGAAACTCAGTTTTACGAAGACTGCCTTGGCTTTTCCATCAAGGAGCTCCATCTCTCTCAGCTCCAGGTATACCATTCTTCACCTCTGAGTGGGGATACAGGGGGAAAGGTGAGTGATTACAGAATTGTAGAGATCTAGAGACCAGACCACAGCTCAGGATAAGGAGATAAACTGCAGGCAGATGGGAAGCAACTCTGCTTAGAGGTGAGGAAGGGACTTGGATAAACTGCCCACTCTGATGGTGTTGAACAGGCAGGTGTTCACTGCCAGCTCACAAACCAAAGGATATTTGTCTCCCATGTTTATCCACAGAGAGAGGACGTCGGTGCGGGGAGCCCAGGCGGTTTCTGTCCCGATAGACTCTGTCCACCAGCCCGTGGTGCCGAGTTGTCCTGCTGGTGTCCAGCCCTGATGACTGAAAAGGAGTCTGAGAGAGACACAGGAAATTACAAGCAGACCACCACCCAGACAGCACTCTGCCCAGAACCTATCTGTATGGTGTGCAAGGTTGTGTTATGCTGAGGAACAAAACTCCGGAAGATTTGGAGAAGTTGGATCCAGGTGCATTTTGCCTCCAGCAGCATTTTCACTCCAGCCATGGGAAGCAATGACCAAGGCTCTGCCTTCCAGACAGAGACAAGTGGAGGCAGACCATGCCAGACCTGCCCTCTCATAAATCAGCACTGCTCTCCAACCTTTGGATCTCTAAAATACCAGGAGAGAGGGTGGCAAGGAGCTGTTTGCATTCCCTGGGTGTTGCATGCAGCATGCATCCAGGAGGAACATGCTGCAAGGGCAGGAGATGCAGGAGGGAGATGCAGAGTGAGCTGAAACATTCACCAGAACACAAGGTGTTCTCTCAAAAAAATCCTTTCACCCCTCCTTTCAGCATAATTGTTTTACGGGGACACTGGTAGAATTCAAAAAGAAAAGCAGTTTCCTTCCTCCTCTGTCTAGAAAAAAGGCACAGCACCCAATATTTTTGGAGTGCTTTTCATTTTGTTCAGCAAACCTGGGTGGGTTGATTCCTCCTGAGATCAGGAGAACATTTACTTGTCAAGAAAGTGATTTGAGAGAATAAGGATGGCAGAGAAAGGACAGGGAAGATGCATTCCCAGGCTAAGCTGGAAAATTTCTCCCACATTTTCACAAGCCCTTCTCAGAGTCTACCTGTGGGGAGGGGAAAGGAAGTACCAAAGAGTCAACCTCTACTCCTACTTCAACAGCAATCTATAGGGCTCTGGGGAAAAAAAGCTGCAGAGTCTTCCACTCCTTGCCAATGTGAACAGCTTTGCTGAGTCCCTCAACACCATCTGTTTGGAAATCCAAAATTTCCTCCTCCATTCAGGTGCTGCACGTGGCAAATGCACTGTCCTGTCTGCCAAGCCATGAAACCATCTGGCTTCCACATTAAATAAAAAATAAATTAAAAAAAAAGATTAAAGTGGCCAGCTTTGGCTGTTTAAATTGTTATTCCTAACAAGTTTTACATTTATTTTTAAGTCTTTTGTTTGTAATAGCTTCTTAAAGACTCTTCCTACTATTTTAAACTCTTTTCTATTATTTAGCAAATATTAGTCTCCTCTCCCTCTGTGCACACAACCTGTGTCAGTATAAATGGATGCAAAGTGGCTGTGGTGTTTATTTTCTCATTTCTGGGCCAACACTTTATATGCAGCAGAATATTGCTTAAGTCAACATGGGACTAGAAAGAGAGCACAGTGACTTTTTACCCTACTCTCAGCCACTAAAATCACAGTTTTAACTTCAGTTCCTCAACAAATCTCAAGTTGTGGCACCTCAGTTTTAAGTAATTTAAATTAAAACATGTTGGTTTAATCTCTGCTGCAAACACTAAACAACAATTTAATTTTACCTAAGGAGATCCACACCAATCTGGGAACATTCATCACTCTAAACCACCAACAAAACTCTCCATTGTACACTTGTTAAATCAATTCCACCCCAAAAGGCAGCAAAATCTGCAAATCCAAAAAAAGTCTGGAAGGTAAACAGGAAAAGCAATTTCCTATGCCAGTGGTCTCAACCACAAGGTTACTAAAAAAGGAGAAGCCAGTCTGAAGTACACAGAATCCAGACCTCACCTGGAATTTAAAAGGAAGCCAATGAGTATGAGTATACAGACAAAAAGTTAAATGCAAATATGTTATTTCTGAAGCTTTCCTTTTTTTTTTTTTTTTTTGTTTTGTTTTGTTTTGTTTTGTTTGGGTTTTTTTTGGCACAACTTCCATATATAAACTCAAGAAAAATGTAACCTGAGTACAACAGTGGCAGAAGTAAACACAGGGCTTGTCCTGTCTCAGGGCTGCAATTTACAGAGAGGGGAACTTGGGGCAATGCTGTTCCCTGGCTTTCCAGGAACAAAGCTCCCTAGTGAATCCCAGGGAAAGCAGAAAAGAAGACAAACATCTGAGCAAATAGGTGTCACCTCCAGCTGGTTTCTCTCAGCAACCATCCCATGGAAACTTACCCTGGATCAAACACTAGGCAACACCTTCATTAAAATCTTCATCCCTGGTATTTAACTAAACTCTGATTTTAAAGAAACAACAGACCTGAGCATAATATTTGACAAATGGAGAACTGTTCTCTGCTTTCCTGAAAAATACTCAAGGATTTGAGATGAGAACCTAAATTCCAAAAATAATATTAAAAAAAAAAAAAGCAGCTAAATACAGACAGGAAGGAAAAAGCTCAGAGCTGAAAAGCAACAGTGTCCTTTTAAGATTTATCAAGACATTGACTTAAGAAATAAAAAGGAGCAAGGTGGATGAGGGGGAAAGAGAGGGGTGGTACCTACTGCCAGTTCACATTTGGGTGCCTGCTGGTGCCAAGCAGCATTTGGGTGCTGACTGTGCCTTCCCCACTGGAGCTCAACATGCAGGCTGAGTGCACATGCTCAGAGATTGCTCAAAAATCACAGACAGTGCCCAAGAAACCCCCAGACAAATCCCCCATCCATCAGAAGTCATCACATGTCAGACCACAGCAAGTCCAGGGAGTCTGTACAGGAATTATTATGCATGTTCCAAACTGGGATGCATGGCAAAACCTGTATTGATGTGAGAGAGCAGAACTCCTTTGGAGCTGGGAGGGTGAATCAAATAAATACTGTGCATACCAGAAAAAAAAAAAAAAGTGGAACATGTGCTAAAATACGTATCTACCTGGGCAAACAGAACACCAGTCCTAAATACGTATTTGCACAAACCTAAATACTTGTTTACCAAAGAGACAGGAACTGCTCCAAAGGCTTCTGCCAGAGCTCCGTTGTGCTGTAAATGCAAAGAACCAAAATTCTCAGACACTAAGGCTCTCACCAGACACAACCAGACAGCCTGCACCTCAGCAGCACATCCTACAAGAAGCTTTTGGCAATTTCGTCCTGTTTTAGCTTAAAAAAAAAAAAACAACCCACATACAGGGTTATCTTTTGTTGCTTGTCACCGTTTTTTAGCTGTGGTGTCAACCTTGGATTTTTGTGGAAAAACTATCTAAAACCCTGGGATTTAAGGACAGCTTGTTTGCCATGTCCTCCTCTAGTCATTCATAAATTTTTGAATACTCACTTCCAAGCACTCTGTGTGCTTCAGGACTACAAGTCCATGAAATAATGGTCAGTAAGAGCCATGAAGCATAAAAATACTGAAATACTATTGCTTAAAAAGAAGAGTAACTATGAACCTCCAAAAAAAGAAACTAAAACCAAAATCTATGGGTCTTGAAAAGACCAGACACTTGTGGAATACTCCTAAGGACTTCCTAACATTACAGACCCCTGCATTGTTCTCCTCCCTAAAGGCAACCAGATTAAAATATGACATTTGCTTCTCCTCTTGCACAAGATTCAAGCTTTTAACCTCCACAAATTCAGCTGCCTCCACGTATTTCAAAATGCATAGAGGAATCATCAATAGTTTCTCTGTCTTTATTAAGGCAGCCTTCATCAGAAAACCACAAGCTACAAATTTTTTTTCTTACCACATCCTTGTGAGATAGTTACTACACAGAAGAGGAAAACTAATGCAGAAATTTTAATTCTTTTGAGCACCCTAAATCAACTAACTATAGAAATGAGGAGTCCCAGAAGTATTCATCACCTAATCCTATCCACTGCTCACCACCTTTTGTCCAAACATGCTTGCTAAGAGCAAAATATTCACCTACAACACTGATTTTCTGTTTATAGTGCACTACCTCTGGACTCACGACAGCAGGGAAAGAATCAAGCAGTCCATCCCTACATTTACTTTTCAGCCAGAGGAAGAAAAGGGACCATTCTGACACAGTTTCTAGCCCATCCTCCCTCTTAAAAGCCAAGCATTATTCCCACAGAACATGCACACGGGGTACCTTCTAAACCCCCCATTTCCTGGAGCTTCCCACATCTCCTCGGATGATTTGCTTCCACTTTTGCTTTGAGCCTCCAGTATCTTCACAAAAGATTTTTTTTTTTGGTACCTGAATATTCACTGACAAAGAAATTGCATCACCTCTGTAAAGTCTTGACACAGAAGCATCACAACTGGAGACAGGAGAACTAAAATCTAACACTACATATACACAAGAGAAAAAGATCCACACATCCCAAACACAACTATGTTCCATTCCAAAAGAGCAAAAAATGCTTGAAACAGCATGATTTGCTGAGGCCATGGGTCTACATTCTGAACCAGCAGCTACCTCATGGTCTCCTGTGAGGAAAAAACAGCACACAGGCACAGCATTCATCATCAAAAAGAAAGAAACACTCTATTAAACTCACCTGGAAGGGCAGATCCATGGCACTGTTTCCAATCTGATTCACATTTGGCAGTGACCCACCATAGTACTGGCCACGACTCTGTCCCAGTTGCAAATATTGGGTTTTCTGCAGCTGTAACTAAAAGAAGAGGAGGAGGAAAGTGTCAGGACAACTCATTTATTTTTTCTCAACTGACTCAACTCGACACCCATTCCCGTTATCACCCCGAATGGACACCACAAAAACCAGCCTGAATTCAACTTCTGCTGAGGGGATGTCACCCTTCTCCACAAAATCCATCTGGCAAATTGCCACCTCGGGTCTGGAGTGAGTGAGGGAAGTGATGGAAGAAAAATCAACTCCACAGTCAGCAAACGTATTCAATTTCCAACAAATAACCACCACGTGGAACCACATGGTTCTTATGTCACCTGCTATTCTGAAAAGTGGGAGGTTAAAAAAACCCCATGGCACTCCAACCATGACCCTAATATCAAAATGAGCCAGATTTTCACGTGTGATACACCAATAAGCAAGTCATCTTAATTTAGGATATTGACTAAACTGTTTAACCAAACATTTATCCTTTCAGCAAGGTTGGTAACAGAGGGGAGGGACCCTTCTACCAGTTGATAAATGTTTTCTTGCACCAGGAAAAGCCCTGTAGGAAGGGCAGAGACAGGTTTTCAAAGAAAACCCAACCAACTAAGAAGAAATAAAAAAATAAAAAGCAGCAAAGAATAGTAGTGTTCACACTCAATACATTTAGATTTAACACCATGCTGGCACTGAAGCAGAATTTTACACTGAGAAAGCAGAATGTGCAATCATCTGAACACAACAATCCTGCATCTTCCAAGGATTCAAGAAACCACAATTAAAGCACCAAAGAAACCAGCTTAGATAAATTTCCTCTCCTCCCACTGTGGAGATGTACATGTCTCATACTCCATGTTGTTCCTCACTAGATGTCATTTGGCTGGTTTTCTACTCTGAAATGCAAGGCATTCCTAGATTGGTAGCAAAGAATTGTTTTAAGTCTAAATGCTCAGATCTTGGACTAGATGCAGGTTGGTTGCTAAGGTAATGTAGTGTGTACATCAACAAATCTGGTTGAGTTTTATTCAGAGAGATCAAATAGATCACAATGCCAGAATTGTGAAGAGCAAAGTTTGGGACAAAGTACTAAAAAATGCAGCATCCCCACAACTGGCTGTTGAGATGTTTTGTTGTTTTTCTTCACCCTTTCTTCAAGCAAAGGAAATGGCAAGATGGAAAAGAATGGCCCTGCTTCTACAGCTTTACCACAAAAACCACACCACAGCAAAGGTGTTTCCAGCAAAGGGAAGGAAGAGCTGGCACCTCCCTTGGTGACAAGGTGATGGGCACAGAAGTCCCTTGGTCACCCCACGAGCAGGGATGCTGAGAGCAAAGACATCACACTGACAGCACCAGGAGAGAAAAGAGCCTGTCTGCTTGTCTCACACCAACACTTAAGGATATAAAACGGTCCCTGAATAGAGGAGAAGAAAATGACATCACCCCCAAGAAAACAGTGCATGCATTCTTCAGACTGTCCCTAGGAAGCAACTCAAATACCCTTTGTTCACAGAACCTCCCTCTGGAACCCACCAATTTCCAAGAACACAGACAGACAACATTTTTATGCTTTAGCTGAGGGACTGAGTTGATCCAAAACTTATGAGATGCTCTTTGGGATGAAACCTCTCCATGGAACAGGCACTCTCAAAAGCTTCAACTATTCCAGCAAGATACCAGTAACTAAGTGAGTGGCTGATGGTTTTTTTTTTCTTAACCAAAGGGTTACCCTAAGACTTATATTGACAAATATAAGGTTACCCTAAGACTTATACCCTAAGACTTATATTGACAAAACAATACCAAACAGTTCAAATCAGATCCTAGTTAAGAAGTAGGAAAGGGCCTCCCAGCTTTTCTTTTGGAGTCTTTTGACACTCAATTCCAATCCAGGGCTCTCAAAGCAAGACATGGAATTAGAGAAAGCCCTTCTCACTCTGAGCTGCACAGCACTAAAAGCACAAGATCAGAACTAGCTGTGCTTTTTTTTGCCTGGCCCCCACATATGTTTTTGTTGATTAAATATAATAAAAAAAAAAGGGCTTGCTTGGGATTTGTGCCAAACATTGAAGTAACTATTTCAACAGGTGTTGGTTTCCTCTAAAGAACCAACCATCAGGCGCCCAGGGAGGGAGGGGAAGGGATGTTTTATGGGTTTGTTGTTTTTTGGGGTTTTTTAAAATGTTTTTGGCCTTCCCCAATATATACCTACCTCAAAGCACAATGTAACAGGGAGGTCAGGACCGTTTGTCTTGCCACTGGAGTTCAAGGTGGAAATGACAAGAAACACAAGAGATGGGGAACTCGAGCGGGTCTCAAAAAAAAACCTGAGCTTGTTAAACAGTTTTGCAGCATCATTAATTTTAGTAACACTACCTTTGATAAACACTTTTGGAGATCCCTGCCAAAAATCAGGAAACTGATTGCTTGTTATTGCTATCGTATGTCATTACACCAGCAAACTGAGATGTGTTTGTTCCTCTCTCTCCTGCCTTGCAGCAGGAGTGGCCCCCAGACTACGCGGTTTATAGGAGACCATCAACAACTGCCACTTGCAATCTGGGAAGATCAAGAGAAAGCAGAGCAGGCCAGTTTGCTGAGCTCCTCACATCTCCAGTTCTTCAGCTGCTAAGGAAAGCATTTTTAAACGCTGCCACACTCGACCTTACTGTCATTCCAACAGGAGATCTCATGCAAGATCAGCTCAAGCCTTTCAAAGCAGAGGATCAGCAAAAAAAAAAAAAATCTGCAAATGTCACTGTCGTGCTTTGAGATAACTCAGCAGGATCCAGTCCTCCAGGAGACCCGTGCAGAGAGAAAAGCAGCACTGAAAATTAAAACAGGCAGCAGTGGGGACCAAACTGAACACTTCCTCCTTTTTCTGTACAACTGCCTTGTGAAGTGAATTCAGTCTATAGCACTATTCAGGGTTTGGGGATTACAGCTGAGGAGGGGGACTGTGGGGTTTTATTTTGTAAGGAAAAAAAAGAGGGGAGGAAAAAAAAGTGCCTTTCTTAACAGCAAAAATTACTCTTAAAATGTTAACAAGTCTCATGACAACTCTAGCTTTATCTCCTGGGGTTAGATTCAATTAGTGGCAACTCACTTTCTATATGAATTTAGATAGTGAAGTATGATAATGAATTACTTAGTGCTCACCAGATAGATTAATTTCTTGAGCCATGAGAACTTGGTGACTCTACATTACAGCTTTCCCACTTCTGTGTTATATGGCTGAGATAATAGCTCCTTGACAGCTGAAAATATTGCTAAATATTCCAGTTCCTTCCTGAGAAAGCTTTTGGTAAGGAACAAGCTTTTGTTTTTTAAACCATTTTATTTCTTCTTGGCATTCTTGTTCAGAAGAAATGTTTCCCAAATGACAGATCCTAACTGAATCTGTAATTTTCCCTCCACCACTATTTCTCTTATGCTACTTGAAGAGAAAAACAAAAAAATTAAAAAAAAAAAAAAAATAAAGATTTTAAGTTAAAATCCAATGTGATTGTTAAAACTCAAACACTTCTGCACGAACAGTGAAAACATTCCCCAAACAAAAAGCTGACACCCTGTTGGTTTCTCTGATTTGAAATCAGATTAAACCAAATAAATTTCTGCAAAGGTGCAGGAGTAACAATCTGTGAGGCATTCTCTACAAGAAAGAAATGATCAGCTTTCCATGTAGTAATTAGGAATTTGCAAGCAATTACTTCAGTTGAGTAACACCACATGATCTTACTCTGGTTAATGGAGCTGGACACACACAACTTTGGTAAGAAATCAAAAATATCAGCTTGAACACAATTACTTACATGCTAACAACAGAACATTCTTCCATCTCTTAGCTTTTATGTGAACCCACTTATGGGAACTGCCTCAGTTTTTCCATTTAAATTGGGTTAAAGTTTGCTGGATATACAGCTGTGTTTGTAGAGAGAGATTCAAGTTATACAATGCAAATAAAAAGGAGAGAAACACACCCCTAAAAACATACCCAGTTTTCCTACAGATTTTCTCAGCATCCAAAATATCCAACTGAGAATCAAAGGAAGCATTTAGTAAAATTCAGCATTTCAACTTCTCTAAATTCTTCTCTAAATTTTGGACAAATGAGAAACTTACAGACAGAACTCAAAATAGAAGAGCAAATCTGACACTGGGATGAAGTCAATCAAAATCCATTACAACCATTTCTTTCAAAATACCCTAATACATTAAGAATTAAATTCCCATAAATGTAATAAAAGGGTGGAGTGTCCTGATAAAAAAAAAAAACAAAAACAAAGATATCTGATGACTACAGGAAGTAAGATTTCACAGTAACTGCTCTTTTCTCAGTTTGCAGTTTCCATACCAACCTTTCTTATAAATTTTAGCTTTCCACTTTAAAAAGCTTTCTCTTTAGCATGTTAAAGCTAATAAGCAGCAAAACAAGTGCAGCTTAAAATTAGAAATGTCTTATTAAAGCTTAATTGGAAATTAAGTTCTCTTTAAAGGATTAACTGGAAGTTTTAGAGACTGCATTATAGGTAAATCCTGTTGTTCAAGCCAGTTCAAAGTTTCCCAGCTGGATAGGTCTGAAATTTCTCAGGAAGGTTTTTTCCTAGAGGAACCAGAGGCAGGACCTGCCAGGGAAGAGCATATGCATTTGTCTGAGGGTTTTGAACAGGCTAGGATTAGTTTGGCATCCTCAGAAAGATGCCACCACGATTTCTTTCTGGTCTAGGAATGACCACACAGCCCAACTCTTGGTAGAAAGCTCAGCCCCAATGAAAAACACATTTTTTACTACTTTTGGCCTCTCTGCAAAAGAGCCAAAGACACCTAGTAGAGACCAAGTGCCTTTTTATGCTCAGAATTGGACTTTTGGAGTGACAAAGGAAGGGCAGGGAGAGAGAAACTTTCTAGGTCAAGCGTGCCCAATCTGCCTCTCCTGTGAACTGCAAGCCAAGAGTCTCCCAAATTCCTCATCTGGCTTCTTTCTCCTGCAGGAAATTAAACACAAAGTCAAACAAACCCTCAAGACAAATCAGTTACTCCGTGGAATCCCAGTGGAAGTATTTTCTCCCAAGGGAGATTTCTTCCCATTCACAATCCTCATGTTGATAAGAAAAGTAAATACAGGCTTAAAAAGAAAGAGAAGTTAACATCAGTTTCATGATACAGCTTTGAGACCCAGTGGCAACACAACCACTAGCTGACATCCACCTTAAAACCCATCTAACTATTTAAGTTTTAAAAAGTTCTTTACGTTTGTGTCCAAGTTGTTGAAAACTATCCAACAGTTAACTAACAGCTCTGACCACCCAGAGAGCTTGGCTCCTCCTTTCGCCTCAAAGTAACCTTTTTCTGTCTCTGTTCATACCAGAATCTAAATTTTAGAAACTCTGCACTTGCTATCCCACCAATTTCTAAAACTAATATATAGTAGAGTAACTGCTCATTTACTAAAACCACTCTCCATGAAAGCTGTGTAGAATTTAGTTAATTAAATGAGGAAGGATTCACAAATCAATAAAAGAGAACCCTGGTTAGACAAAGAGAAGAAAATGTAAATGTTAGTCACAACTGCACTAACTATAGCAGCTATTCAGCTGAAAGTCCCTCTCTATATCAACAGATACATTAAAGCCAAGAACCTAAAATTAATTTCAATAATGAGAAGACACAAAGTTATTAGCAGAAAGAAAGTTTTGTGATCAAGAGAGGATGTAGTTGGATAAAAGAAGATTACACTGTGGAAAACACTGTCCCTGTGCTCTGGCTGCCAGAGGAAAGGGAAAGCTTTCTGACCTTGCCCATCTCCTAGCACCAAAACTTTTATGATCTGAAAGAGATCTTGTTAAAGAAGCTGAACTGACAGAAAAACTGTGTGGGTTAGCCTGGATTCTCCTCACTCACCCAGTTTTTGCTAGCAGAAGGGAAACAGGAGCAAGCTGTGAGAGCCAAAAAAAAAAAACAAAAAAACAAAAAAAGGAGGTTTTATTCAATATTCAGACTAACTCAGGTGCATGCAGGTTATGTTTCAGGGCTGCCTGCTGAAGCTGCTGGCTGAGCAAACCCCATCTTTACTCCTGAAGAAGCTGGAAAGTATGAAAAGAATGAGTCAAGGGAATGATGAGAGATGGGGGCCTCATGTTACAGCAACCCAGTGTTTGTCTTCCCTCTGCTACCAAAGCTCCTCAGGAGCAATTAAAGCCTTCTTCAGAGGCAAATGTTAATTTTCAACACAAAATATCGGGACTCTGTCAAAATCACTAACTGAGGTCTAAAGGGCTACATCTCCTGGAGCCAACTGGACCTGTGCTGTGGCTGTATAAAGGACATTAAAAAACTGCAGCCCTGCTTTTGGGTTTCCCCCCAAGTACCAAGGGTATCAAATTGTGCATTCAAAGCCCCATTTTCTTCTCATTTTACTGCTTGCATCTTATTTACCCTCCTATAAAATGAGAATAATCACCCCAGTAGAACATTGTAAAGATTAAGTTGTTTTCTAATTCAGATTCCTTACCAGCATGGAGCTGTTTCCTGGGGGTTTCATTATCCCACCAGCAAGCCCAAGTTTGACTCTGAGGCCCAGAGCAATCCTCTGAACAATGGGGATAAATCAAGAAATTTAACAGTCTCCCAGTAAGCCACCCTTATCTATTTTGGGGCTGCAAGAGGCCAGGGTCTCAGTCTCACTGGGGGAGTGGGGAATATATAGATGATAAATTAACCCCAGTCTTCCACCCAGATCCCACAGCAAGAGGTGAATGAAGACTGGAAAGAGTTTTGGAATGCTTGACTTTTAAATCTGTATCATGCACTTGTAGTTTGAGTCCAACTGCTAAGTTAATACTGATTGGTTTTGTAGTGCTAGGTTTTTGACAATTCATTGTAATTAAAAATGTTGACTCCCAGTATTTAGCTGGGGTTAGTAGCTGAATAGGTGGCAGAGATGGATGCCTAGGCAACTTTATCCCTTCACTTTTGTTTCCCAAACACTAAAAAATTAGCTGATGAATCCTAATACCATCAGTGCTTCCCTTTCATCTGAGCATGCACCCACTTAAGGGTGTCTGTGACAGAAGTTTCTCTTCCATCCAAAGAATGTCCTGACGGGCAGTGGAAATAAACCCTGTGATATAAACCCCCTTTTAAGTTGTCTTTCAGAGGAACTGATGCTACTCTGCCTAATACAAAGAAAAAGGTGCAATATCAGGAAACTATAGTTCAAGTTCCTTGATCAAAGACACTGATTCTCTAGAAGGCTTGACCAGAGCTAGATAAAAACTATCTAGAGTTACACAGACACATGCAGCCTGCTATCAGCCCCCCATAGCTACTGCACGCCGCAGATATAAAAAGGGAATGCTGAAAGCTGTGTTCCTTTAAAAATCAGAACACATTTACATGTGCCTGCTGCAAAGCAAGTGACACTGTTCTTTTCTTTCTGAATAATCAGCCATTCATGGCAGCAACATAAAGCAAACACAGAGTAAAGCCAGAACAGAAAAAGCACAGTGAGCTCCTTCACAACTCTTCCTGGCTAATGGAGACAGACTACACAGACTAATTTATCAGAGAAAAAGAAAAGAGAATCCCTTGCATTTCTCTCTCATTTGGGCTGTCACAATCAGGAAGAAATGCCATCAAGCTAGCTTTCTAAAGTAACTTATTTCCTGCAGTTTCAAGTACTGATCCAAGAGCAGCAGCGGATCCAAAGGCACAGCTGTTCCTCCAAGGAAGACAGGGAAAGGAAATGAAGTCTGAAGTTTAGAGGAAAGGTATAATCCACAGTGATAGCAGCTGTTCTGTCTGGGTCACTTGGGATTTAAAATATTCCATCACCAGCTTTGTAACAAAACATTTTGCAATGTTGGGTGGTTTGGTTTTGTTTGGGGTTTTTTTTTTCCGATTTTAATGTGGTTTTATTGTCATAAAAGGGAAGATTTTAACACTGGTTAAAAACAGACAAGTGTGGACAAGCAGAGAAAAAGTTTCCCTTATTGCCTTTACCAATCATTTTTGGCCTTTAATGCTGTTAGCATCCTAGCACAATAGATATTGCAGAGAGAAGTCCTCCCAAGCCAAAACAGGAAGCCAAATGTCTACTACAAACTAAGTGAAAATTACCCCGAAAAAATCCAGACATATGGTATGAACTGAATTTGAACCCCTGGCTTTTAGAACTGCTACATCATTGTTTACTCTTCCATCACCATAACTGTCATTTAAGTCACTTTCAAGTATTTGTTCCATTATCACATCAACATGTCAGGACATAAACAGAAAAACTCTGCAGGCCAGCCAAAGGCAGTCAGTAAGAACAAAAATTCAAGAAAAGAACAAAAAATGTGGGGTTTTTTTTTGTTGTTTTTTTCTTTAAGGGGAGGAATCTCTTGTAATATATTGGAATTTAGCAGCCACAAAAAAGCAACAGCTTTCTCTCTGCCACACTGAAATGCTCCCAACCAACTCTTTGGTCACAGCAGAGCTGCAAACACAAGGCCAGCACTTGATTTTTACCAGTGCAGAGCTATAGTACATTCCCAAATACACTATTCAAGGGTTGAGGGGCTTCCTAAAATACCCAAATTTTCACCAAGACCTCAGAAATTAACAACAAAACAGAAGGGACCAGAACCAAAGGGATTCTGGTACAGCCTGTGAGCATCCCTGCTCACACCAACTCAGTCCCAGGGTCTGCAGGGAGGGAAGGGGAAGCAGGAAAAAACAAATTGGGTATCAGGAGAAGCATTTTTCATCATTATAGTAATGAAATCTGCTGGTCAGAGGAAAAGGGACAGGCAAGATAGTTAACTTATGATGGTATAAACCTGATTAAGGTTCAAGGTTACCTGAGAGCATCACATATATGGTGCAGTTCCAGTTGCTTACCAGTAAAGCTGGGAGGCATCTGTGGGCGTGTGGCTACGGGAACACCCGCACGGGTCCCTTGCAGCTGCAGAAAAAGCCTCTACAAAATTAAAGCAGTCCTGAATGATTCTGTGCTTTGAAACACAGAAAGGTAAAGATGGGTAAGTTCTCATCTCCAGCCTCTTTGACCATTCCTTTGAGGAATGTGGGGCTTCATTTTTGGGATTAGCTAAAAACATTTATTTTTTGCAGCTAACACACCCACGAAGCAAAGAAATGCGAAGGCCAAAATAATTTCCTCACCATTTTGAGGTGGAGCCATCCTTCTTTATCAAAAAACTTGACCACCCAGCTGATTTATGTAGCAAAGAGCAGGGAACAAGAGAAAAATCAAACCCAAAAAGCTCAGAAGCAGCCCTGGCCCACGCAGCCGAGGTGCAAAGTGTCACTACCACAAACCAACTGAGAACAAACTTCTCCCAACTGGTAAATGTAGCAGTGCTTGGCTGAATCCATCAGAGTTCAGTCCAATAAATCTCACTCATAAGAGCTGAGATGTATATTGATCAGCAAAGCTTAAAGAGCAATCATCAGAATCCCCTCCAGGTTGGGATCACTGAGCTTTTAGCGCTCCGAGAGACAATTCTTACCCGTGAGTTCATGATGTTTTCTTCACCTTCCTGTTCAAGAGATTATTTAAGACCTCCAATCACTTAACTGGATTGTTTTGTCCTGTTATGAGTCATCTACAAATTCCAAGGCACCATTAGATTCTCCTTCAGGAGCTGCAACCAACTCCCCAGATTGCCTCAGCTATAAAACTGTGAGGAAATGGGGTTATAAAAATTACAAACTCAGACTTCTACCCCCAGATGTCTTCTAGAATTCATGTGAAAGTGAAAAGATCTCACCCCCTAATGTACACTTTGTGGTTATAAACCATTCCAAATCCACACTACACTCCAAATCAAAAAAATCCTTTTTCTTGTGAACCTAAAGAGAGCAAACCAGAATGCTTTAACTCTGGCGGGGAAAGAGGGAGGAAAGGGAAGGATGTAGCAGCATTTCATGCTGTAATTATTTTATTATTATTTATTCCTGTTGTACACCAGCAAAACTTTAAGCAAGTTAAAAGTTAAGATAAGCAGTAACTTAAAGTTACTGCATTTAACTTTCTCAAAAAATGAACCAGTATGAACTATTTGATGTTTCGGGGTTTGAAGGCAAAGACTCAGTAAGAGCACAGCTTGCAGAATTTGAATAAATTAATAATAATAAACAATAAAATTTAATATACAGGCTGTCAGTCTATGTTTAAAAACACTTGGCTATTTCTGGTGAACAAAGGTTTACTCTTTTAAACTTCACAGTCACAACTGAGTAGCAAGTAAAAACAGGATACAGCACAACTAGAGACTTAAAATAGTGACTATTCTTCAGAGTTCTGCTCTATCACTGGGCAGAGAGCCAAGCCAAGCTACAATCTGAACCAAACCTGATTTGCACTGCTTTTAAAAACAAACCAGATCCTGTGGCAGCTCTGCTAATGCCACCCTTCTCTTCTGAAAGGTTTTCAAAAAGAGAAAGGCACTCAATAGAATATATCAGAGAGGACTGGAACTTGGAGCTCACTGATCATTTGGTAGCAAAAAGAATCCTTTCCCTCTCTGAAACATTTAAATCTAGCACAATGTGATCAAAACTGATCACTTTTCATGATCATGATGAGCTAACAGAGTACTTTCACAGAAAATACTCATTCTGAGCAAGGCAATGTATTTGTTTGCTGGTTGAGGGACAACACTGCAGAGAACAGAAAAATGAGTGTACTGGATGAAAAAATAAAGTTCCTAAAACCATCCCCATTCCTCCTATTGAAATGTCTCAGAAAAGATGAAATAAAAGCAGAGATGCCCTCATTAAGCAAGATAAAAATAGCTTTTATGTTCCATTTTTTATTTTTAGCTAAAGAATGAAAATTCAGTTACATAACCCTACAAGTTTCCTAACTGAGGAGATGATCAGGGTATGTTTGTACTCTTTGGAGTTCATTAAGTGAGGAGAGCACCTACCTCTGCTCTGCCAGGAGCTGCAGGCAGAGCTGGCTGAGTTACAAACCTCCTGGTACAGAAGAAATGTGGGATTTAGCCAAGGCTCACATTGGCACAAAAAGCCATTTCACCACCACCTTCACCAGTCCCCAAAACCACGCCGGCATGTCCTTCCCTCCAAACAATTCCTCCCACTGCATCTCAACCTTAAACCCTCCTCTTACAGCTGAAGAAATTGTTTGTAGGTCTGAAGATGAGGCATCAGGCAGTCCTTTAGGTATTAAAAATATCTCCCATTAAGAGTCAAAATTCTTCGAATGCAAAAGGCTCCTACAAATTCATCATTTCACTGCACAAGAGAAAAATCTCATTACAATGAGAAGGTCAGTGAGACATCTGAAACCGAGTAGGCTGCTGGAAACTTGTGCAATATCTAAGATTTTTTTTTTTTGCTCTTCCCACACCAGGGGAGAAAACACCACAGAGGGGATGAGAGGAAAAGAGGGTCTGGTAGAATGGTGATTAAAAGACTGAAACAAGGACAGACAGACAGAATAAAATTCTGCTTCTACAGCAGGTCTGAAGAGGCACCAGTGGACAGAAGGGCAGATCACAAATAACTGATACACTGAGTTGAGAGCCATCTCCCTGAAAATACACACATTTTGGAAAATCAACTCAAATTCCCTCCCTTTGGAGACCTCAACCATACAAGAAAAACAAAACTAACAGAACTAGTTGGGTATCAAAATTAAAAGCAAAATACACAGTGAAAACCTGCCTGTGAAATCCAGGCTTTTAGAGAAGGATTGTGAATTGCTGTAGAATTATTACGGGAGCCTAAATCCAGAACACATCATTTCATTCTCCTCTATTTCATTATTTAAGACCCATTTGTTGTGGGTGTGTGTTGCTGTTGTTTTATTGCAAAGGATTGTTCTGGTATAAGGGGAAGAATTTTCAGTTCCCAATAAATAATTTTCAAAAACAAAACTATTATCAACACTCAGTTACAACTTTATAATTTATAAAGTACCAATGAGATCATAGAAAAACATCCCTCATTGACAAATATGCACTTTTGCAATTCTTGTTTGGCTTGATGAGTACCCATGGAGATCTTGAGAGAAATCTTATTCCTGGATATCACTTACCCAGCACTAAATATGCTGTGAAACCATTTAAAACAAATCAAAGCAACGTTTTAAATATTAACTCCTACACACCATCAGATAACAGCAATCTTAGCTGACTTAATCAAGACCCACAAGCTCAGCTGCCACCTCAAGTTTCCTCCACAGCCTTTGGGACTACATTTATTTATTGAAATGCAGGGGTCTAGACCAAAATAAAATACTATTTACAGAACAACTTCCACTTCGGGTCAGAGCAGGAGCTTGTTTGGGGTGATGCTCACCACCAAAAGTTTAATGTGGTCAATCCCAGCCCATGAACTTGCACTAACAGGAGGCAAGGAACACACAAGCTGCAACGTGTAGGAAGGATCCTCAGCAAAGAATCAGGGTCTGCATCTTGCCATGGCATGCTAAATGTTCCATCACTAAAACCAGCACCATCAGTAAACGGGTTACAAAAGTGAAAATAAATGACGAACAGCAGATTAAAACAAGTGTTGTTTCCAAATCAGCACAGGTAATCCAAGAGGACTGGAAAAATAAAGATGTAGTTTACCTGATTTTAAAAAATAAAAAGAATTTTAAAAGATCTGATTCAGAAGCCTAACTACAATTAAAACTGGTTTTCAACATCATGTCCTTATACATGGGATTTTCCGGAGCTCAGGGGTTTCCCCCTCTTTTCCTTCTTTTGCACTATGTATAGAACAGCTCTTTTCTGTTTCATCTCACAGGTACTGAAGAGAGTTTGCACACAGGCCTAAAATCATTTTTCAGTGCATCATGTTCTTGAAAACTACTTTAAGGAAGGATTCCTGCTGTACTGTTTTGTGGTTGAATGCTTTACTTATGCAGAGAGCTCCTGTTTCCCTCTGCCCTTGCACTGATGCCAGCAGGTAATTCAGATTAACACAGCATCAACTCCTCCTGCTGACTGATGGTTTTACCATCCCTGTAACTTCTGCAGGAGGTTTGCAGCTCCTGCCTTCCTAACTACAACTCAAAGCTATCCAAACTACATACTTCAGGTTGTAAATATAAAACTGAGAATATCTAGACCTAAACCCACAAGTATCTAGAGCTAAAACTTTTCCAGATCTTTACTCCAGGCCAAGTTCACCTCTGGCAAAATACATTTGCAGTTCACTAACTGAGGAAAAATCCCAGATCACCCTCAAAGAGCTGGAAGAGATGACTGTACATAACCTTGAAAACATTTTCTCTTACTAAATGAGACATCTTCTATAAATGCATTGCTGCAAATGTTCTCCACCACTGAAGCTAAAGAAGACTTTGAAAGGCAGCGCACTGAGCTCAGCTCCACACTATCATCCTGTGAGTTACAATTAATTGAAATACTGTGGTTGTATAATCATAGTTTCATGTGCCTACGGGTCCTTTGCAGCTTTGCTCCATCATGCAGACAGACAGACTTGGCCACTGCACTGAAAAAGACTGAGAGCTGAAGCAAGCAGCTGTACCGCACAGCGATGATGGAATAATCATAAAAAAAAAAAAAAAAAAAAAAAAAAAAAAAAGCCATTGTCTCCTGGAAAACAAAACCTCACCATAAACCTGGCAGGGTTCATCAGGAGAAACCTTAGGCTGCTGACTGAAGCAGGAGAGTTCTCCAGCATGGCATATCAGGAGCTGGCTCTGTGTTTACCTTGGACAGCTCAGGAGGGTTGGGGAGAGCCGAGTGTTGCAGAAGAACAGAGATTCTTTGTGCCCCTGCGGGCAGCTCACCTCCGTGTCCTCCCCCTCTGATTTACAATTAATTCTTTCAAAGAATTAACGAGGCTGCCCCACGATTTGGGCACGTTCAGGGCAGCTCCTCACCCAGCCCTTGTTTGCCAAGTGAAGGCTGGTTGAGAGGTTGACATGCGGGGAGCGTGTTTGGCGGAGCAGAAACCAACTGCCTTGGTTCCGTGTCCTCCTTCATCAGAGAAATTAGAGGAAGATCACAGATGAAGCCTAAGTGACCTATTTCTCAGCCTGGAAATGTGCAAATTCAGGGTCCAAAGCCTGCATTTACAAAGGGAACAAAGAGGAAACACTGTCTGAAAAATTACCATTTCTGTTTGGAGAGAAACTCAGGATGCATTACTGTGACCAAGACCACTTCTACCCTCTGTGCTTGGAGGACTCACTCCTGATTTTGATGCATTTCTTTAATATCTTTCAGACACTCAAAAATGCTATTAGCTAGTCAGGAATTTCTTTTTTTATCAAATTATTTCATAAAAACAAGCCGAAACGTGGCGGTACTGTATCATCCTCATCATCAGTGCTTCCCATTTTTAAAACCCCACATTAGCATTCCTGATGTAACTAACCTTTTAAATACTGTTTTGCATACTATCTGCATTGAATGATGATCTGTGAATTCACAAAGAGACATTTTGCTCTCTTCTGCAGCCAGCAGGAACAAGCAAATGAGTAACTGTCTCATGCACAAGTACAAATTACAGGGAGGTGTGTGCCTGTGTATGTTTTACATGCACACAAAGAGGTTTAAACTTCTTTATTTATTTCTCTTTGCTCAAATGGCCATCTATGGCATCACAATATAGGCAACTCAAAAAAAACCAAAACAAACAAACAAACAAACAAAAAAAAACCACAGGACCTTTGGATTTAAAATATTCAGGTTTAAAACAGAAACACCAACTTCTTCCTTCACATAGTTTTCAAGAATTCATAAAAGCAATGCAGGCACTCACAAGTTTTGGTAAAAATAAAATAATAAATAAAAATACTCAAAATAAAAATACTCCAGCAGCAAATCCTGTCACAGCACCATCACACAGGCTGACAAAGCTCTGAATTATGTACTTGGGGAAAACAAAATAAATTTTGTACCCATGAGAAACACAGGTCATTACTAAGCAGTATCACCGTGTAGCACTCAGACACATCCTTCAAGTTAATTTGCACGGGGGGCTGTGTGAGCAGGAAAAGAGCATTCAAGCAGTTCAGAAATTTTTCAGAATGTTCCCAAATATGACCACTAACGTGTTTTTTTTTCCTTCTTCTCATTTCAGTAACATCAACACCAGTGCAGCTCTCCAGGCAGACAGGAGACAGAGAGGTTTGGGGGGGGGTCTCTTTTTTTAAGGTAAGAATGCAAGGTCCCTAAGAGGGAGCTCAAACAGCTCTGGCTGAAACCCCTCAAAGCTAAGTGACTTTAACAATATATCTTAAAAAAAACCAAACAACACAAAAGCAATCCTGGAAACCTGAGAACTAAATAAAAGAAATACAGGTCACAAACTATGCCCAAATTTTCTTTACAAATCTGCCATTCCCTGCCATTTGAAAAGCCATCCGTGGAGGAGCTCAGCACTATCTGTGCTATCTTGCATGTTAATGTAATGTTAATTAAAATTTTGAGGGGCAGAGACAGCCTTGTACCAGTAAATACATGCACTGCAGCAAGCAACCCTGGGCTGTGTTACAACAGAAATGGAGAGCAGGCCCTGCTGAACAGCCCACCCTTAAAACACAGAAATCAGCACGGTTCCAAAATCTCGTGCTTTACATTAAAAAAAAAAAAAAAGGAGTAAAACCACAGATAAAATACAAGAGTCAATGTCACACAGAAATAAAAAATAACCTCCCCCTCTTCTCACCCACTTTGTTACTATGGGACTGGCAGAAATCTGTGGATTATAAACATGAAGGTCCCACTCACAAGACAATTAAGCAGCTCCAGTGCTTCTATTGGCCACCCACCTCCATGACTCTTTGCAAGGTCTGTGTCTCCAAGAAAAGATGAGGGGGGGAAAAAAAAAAAAAAAAAAAAAGAAGCCTTCTGGAATTTGCCACCTGCAAGACAGGATGTCGTTGCTCCTGAGAACAGGAGAATACTTTTGAAACCAAAGACATTTATTTTTCAAATGAATTATTACTTTCTTCCCAAGTGAATGGTGAAAACAATAAATAAGGAGTTAATAATCATGCTCTGTGTTGATCTAGGCAAGAAAGATGTATCATAGCTGAAAAATCTCAGATGGCCTGAACAGCATAAATAGGTGGAAGATTACCAAGTCATAAGCAAGCTCAAAAGCAGCATGTGTACACACAAGAAATGGTGGCACAGGAGTTCTCTGCCTCTGCTAGGACCAGTAACCAACAATAAAACAGACAAGATGGTAAACACTACAAAAAGACAATTACTAATAATGAAAAGGCAACAGAAATGTTGGGCTCCTTCCACCAACTGAGTAAGGCGTTTTCAAAGCGTTGGTTGCCAGATGAAAAGGAGAGCAAACAGCAAAGTTCTGCTTAACCCCTTTTTGCTTTTACCCTGCATTTTAAACACAGATGAAATCATGGAATTTCAAAGAGAAAAGTCTACAAAGGAGACATTTTATTCAGCTCTTTGGTCAGTGTTTCCATCACTTCAGTACCCAGAATCCTCAGACAACTTATTCATCTTGGGTCCTTCTCTCAGTACCAGGTTCTTGAATATATGATGGGTTTCCAACTGTAGCACCTGGGTGAGGAGCACTCAGATTTGGGAGAAACCAAATTAAGATTCCAACTTATCATGAAGAAGGTGAATGCTAAATGTGAGAGTTAAATGAAGGACAACCTTTATTTGGATACTTCAAGAACTCTCAAGTATCCTCAGCTCTCCACTGCCAGCCAAGGACTGACCATCACAAGGCAAAAACCCTGGGGGATTGAGCTGCACGGGTACAACAGAGGTACAAGAAACAACTCCAGCAAAGGCAAACATCTCCAAATTGTCTTCTCTTTGCTCTCAACTAACTGGAACAGCATCCTCCATGAATTCTCAACAAAGACTTCAGCACACAAACAAGGCTCCAGCCTCACGCCTTCCCAAGCAGGAGCTGACAGCAGCAGCATCCAACTCAAAACAAATATTTACCCTCTCCTGATACAGAGGAAGAAAAGGAAATGTTTTCCTGCAAACCCAACCATCTCTTCTCTCATTCCCACTCCTTCAAAGGCTCAGCCATGAATTTTCTTTCAGTGTTGAGACAAGCAGGTGAGACAAGACCCACACAGCAGAGCTCTGGCATCCCTACACCTCAACCAGAGAAGACATCTGACTTTGAAAGCGCATTTCAATTTCTGCCGAAGGGGCTTTGCAGAGACATCAGCAGGCAGGGAGGGTTTGGAAGTGCAGCAATTTGTACCTACAACCCCCGGAGCTTGACAGCACCACTGTGACCACAGCCGGGGCTCTGCAGGCCCCTGGGCGCTCCCCACCCGCTCATCCCCCAGCCAGGGCTCCTCCTGCCCGCGGCCTGGGGCAGGAACCGGCCCTGCTGCCCCTGACGGAACCGGGGATGCTCCGCAAGGACCCGGGGGAAGCACTGCGAACCCCCCGGCCCAATCTAGGCCTGTCCCGGGGTGAGGAACCGGGAACCCTCCCCTCAGATCCGGGAGAAGGAAGCAGGACCCCCCCCCCCCCCCCCTTCCATCTCAAACCCGGGATCCCCCCCCCCCCCTTCAGACCTGGGCCTGTGTCTGGCGGAGGAACCAGAGCCCCCTCCCCTCAGAAACGGGCCTGGCACGGCCTGACGAACCGGACCGCCCCTTCAAACACTACTGACCGAACCGGGCCCCTCCACAGACCCGTCCCGGGGGACACACGGTCCCCCCGACCCAGCCTCGCCACACAGACGCCCCCCACCCCGCTCCTCAGACCTCAGGGGGCTGCCCCTGCCCAAGCCCTTCCCTCACCCCCATCCAACAAGGCAACCGGGGCCTTCCAACGGGAACCCAACACCCCCCCCCCAGGCCGTGCCCCGGGGCTCCTCGGAGCGCACCTGCCCCCTCCGCCGGCCCCGCCCGCTGGCAGGTGCCTCTCTCGGGAGGATGCTCCGGGTGAGCCCGGTACCGGGGGAAAGCGGGGAGGGGGCGGTTTGGGGATGGGGATAGGGATGGGGGGGGAGCCCGCAGCCCCCCGCCCCGCACCGAGGGCACCGCCCGCCCCCGCCAGGGGGCGCTGTTCGCCGCCCCGCCCGCCGCTGCCCCCGGGCCCGGGAGCTCTGCGGGGGGCACCGCCCCTTCCCCCCCCGCCCCTTCCCCAAATTCCCCCTCCCCCCCTCATCCGCCTTCACCGGGCGGCGGGGGTGGGGGGAGTGGTGGGTGGTAGAAGGGGGAAGCCGCCCCCCCCCCCAACACACACAGACACAGATACGGAGGGAGGGACACGAGCGAGCGGCGGCTCACCCGGTGGGCGCGGGTCAGGCTCAGGTCCTTCATGACCTCCTCGAAAGCCGCCGTCTCCTCCGCCTGCTTCTGGTTGTGCAGCGCGATCTTCTCGCTGAATTTCCGCGGGTTGTTCGAGGCCGCCATCTTCCCCCGTCCGCATCCCCCTCCCCGCGCCGGAGGGGAAGAGGAGGAGGAGGGGGGGGGGGGGGGAAAGAGGTGGAGGGAGAGGAGGGCGGGGGGGGGGGAGGGGGGTAGGAAGCAGCCGAGCGCATGCGCGGGGCCGGGCGGCTTGGGAGGGGGGAGCGGGGGAGGCGGCACTGCGGCTGCGCGGCGGCGCGAGGGGGCGGTGAGGGGGCGGAGGGGCGCGTGCGCCGTAGGGGGGAAAGGGAGGGGGGGGAGGGAGCTGCGTGCGCAGCCGCGGGGTTTCCCCGGAGGAGGAGGAGGGGGCGGGAGGCAGCGCTGAGGCGGCTGCGGGTGGCGGTGATGGGCGCTGCCGGGCGCTGCCGGGCGCTGCCGGGCGCTGCCGGGCGCTGCCACTGATTTGTCCCGTGTGCTCTCCCCCTGGGTTATAGATCCCTTGGGAACGCAGCGCACACATACACACGGCCTTCGGGGACCCCCATATTCTCGCTGGCCCGGCTGGGGGTTGGGAGGGGATAGGGGGGGTGTTGTTCCCCGCCGTGGCGGCGGCTGAGGTGTTTCCCGCCGAAAGTTGACCCGGTGTTGAGTGTCTCCGGTGCTTAAGGCGCCGTGAGTGGGTTTTCCCCGTACCGGCTGAGGAAAAAAGGGTGGGTGGGTGTTGGTGTGCCCTCACTTATCTTAAAAACCTTGCCTTGAAGCCGGAGGTCCATCCCCAAATCTCTACGGAGCCAGGTGCGTTCTATGCAATGAATAAAAAATAAAAACCTCATTTTTTTCTGCCAAAAGTTATTAATGAGTTCGCTGGCTTGTTGCAGAGGGGGTATATCCCCTCCAGAAAATGACAGGAGAATTACTGACTGAGCCACTTGTCCCAGCACCTCACACAGGCCCTGCCAGGCCCTGCTGAGGTGAAAAAGGTCCCTGGGTTCTGTTCATCCACCTGGAAATGCGGGCAGGGAAAGAAAAAGAGAGGGAAAGAAGCCACGGATTCATTAACCAAGCCTTTCAGATAAGCAGCAGTCCCTGCTCTGTGCTGCCTATCTCTTCCTGCAAGATAAGGTGAAGCTACAAGCCAGGTGATGCTTGAACAAGAAGAAATCTGCGATACCAAGACAAGGCATTATATCTATGGAATGTCTCAGGACTTTCCCGAGGGAATCAGAGGAGCAAAGTCTCCCATTCTGCTCCATTTAGGTGTCTTGTCCAGTCAAGCAGAGGATGGTCCCACAGCTCAGTTCCGAGCACAGACCCAGCCGGTTCCATCTCCACACCCAAGCCCCTTGCATTAGGCAGAAATAAATCCTGACAGTGCTGTTTCCTCACACCCATACATTGCCCATTATGCTTTCTTATAAAGTGGACACTCTTTTTCTTTCTTCTTCTTTTTTTTTTTTTTTTTTTTTGGTGCTTTGCTTTGTCCCTGACCAGTGATTGCTCCAGTAACCACATCCTGTCACGGCTCAGCTATCAGATCAAAGAATCCAGACTCTGCTCTCACTTCCAGTGCTGATCACCTTTGTGGCCTCAGTTCAGGCAGTTTCCCCGTCATTTATAAACATTTCCTGCCCACGTAAAAATAAGAGATTATAATTATCCACTGCTGCAAGGTTGTTGGAGATGGATGGATGAAGCTCAGCGACTGTCAAGATTAATGTTAAACACCAAGTCATGTCCTACCCTCAATCCCAGTTGCCAACTTGAGCTTTTTTTAAGTTTACAACACGGTGTGAGATACCATCTCTGAAAACAGAGCTGGGACTTAAAAGATTCATCCAGGCCCTGGCAGGATCAGCCCTTCCTCTGTCAGCCCTGACAGATGTTAGTCTAACCACTTCTTGCATTTTTCACCAGGAATAAACAACCGGCACACACGCTCAGTTAAATACCCTCTAGCTGTGTACATGAACAGCATATGACCTGCAAAATTGGCCCGTCATGCTAAAAGCATATAAATCATACAGATTTAACACTAAGATACCTATTATCCACATTGGTTTTGCTCGAGAAGCGAGACGATGATAAATAATTCGTCGAGTTATCCTGGATTTAATGCCATGGGTGGTTCTATCAAACATCTAGAGACCCAGCTGCCACTCTGCCTCTTCTATAGCACCAACAGATTAAGTGCCTAAGATGAAACTTGATAAATTTTCCCCTTTTGGATCTCCTGAGATGGAAGAGAATGAATTCTCCCCTCCGATGGCTCCTGGTTTGCAGGGAAGGAATGCAGATGGCCAGGGAGGAGGGGGGGTTATAACTTCCTCCCTCCAGAAGACTCCCTTCTCTTATTGTTTTGCCTCTGCAGCTTTATCAGATTGAATTCCAGCATGCAGCCTGGACCCAGCTTCTCTTCAGCTCTCTGCTTTTTAAAACAGTTTGCGGAACGAACTTCTCTTCAACACAATCTTTGTGTTTGAGTTTGGCTTCTGGAATTTCTCACCCACTCACAGCTCCACGTTTTGGGGTGTGGGTGGATCTGAACGGCTGCTTAAGTGCATGACCTAGCAGACAATGTAAATCTTGACTGCATTAAGACATTGGCAAGGAGAGGTTTTGAGACGGGTGCCAGGTTTCCTTCTCCCTCCACCGAAGGAGATATGCCATGCCTTGACAAAATGATGAGCTCACCCCAGAAATATTATTTATGTCTCCTGCCGTCTTCACCTTGAGCACATATGGGGCCATGTGAGAACAACTTGATCTCGCTGGAAAGCTGTGGTGGGATCCCCCGAGGCAGCAGCTCCATCTCCCCCAGCCTTCCAGACGTGTTAGGAAAAAAGTTTCTTGTAACTGAGAATCAGAGCTTTGCTCTGAAGCAAACAAAGAGTCACTGGAGAGCAGGGCTGGTGTGCTCACATCTGCTTTTCTTGCCAGCAACTCCTGCCAGAGCAACCTGCAGCTTCTTAGAGCAGATGCAAGCCGAGAGCAAGCGGGCTGCAGGGAGGAGGTTATGTTTACTTGTCACTTGTTTGTTATCCTCCAGGTCCTTTGGAATTGCTCTGGCAGATGAGATCCAGCTACTTCCCTATTCTCCCTTAGAGGTTTCAGAGGAAGGTGTGAGGCTGAGCAGCTTACACAACACCAGACAGCACAAGATTGTGCCTTGATCGACAAATAAGCTGACTTTTTTTTTTTGTCTACAGACACAAAGATTTTGATCTCTCACACTTCCTACTTAATGTTCCCGTTGACGTTCCCATTATCCTTAGAGAAGAATGTCCTGTGAAGTCCACAGAGTCCCTAGCTCCAACTGCTATTTTGATCTGAGCTCCAAACTGTGCTTTCAGGGGAAAACACTCCCTTGTTTCACTTGGAACTTCTGACCATTCTTTAAGACCTCCTTGTTTCCCAAGGGCAGAGAAAAGCACCTGAAATACCCTTTTTATGCCACTCATCCAATCTGATGAGCAGTCCAAGCAAACAAGCTCACAGAACACCTGGTTCTGCTCTCTGTACCAATATTCCCTTGTCACCCTTCCAGCTTCATTTGCTGTTGTTGGTTTTTTTTTTAACCATTCCCTGCAAATTCTGAAATCACAGCAAGCAGGCAAACACTGACTGCTAAAAGATATTATTCTCATTTCTATGAGCCCTATCTTCTGATGCTCTGCAATACTTTGGCAACCACAGAGAGGGTTCTGTTCTGGTTATTTTTTCCCCCAGAATCAAGGTTTGCCTTCATGCCACACCAAAACAAGAAGCATTCCAAGGCATGAGAGGAGCTGGTGAAGTGGCAGCCACTTCCTTTCTTTCCAAAGATAACACTTGGATGGGAGGCAGCACGTTCTCCGTGGGTATATTCACAGTCAGCATGAAAAAGTGAGGCACTAGGAGGAACTATGCATTTTATTGAAACAAACAGGAAAGCACTTTTCCCACAAACGGGAAATGCACTTTTTTTTTTCTTTTTTTTTTTTTTTTTTTTTTTTTACCAGAAAGAGATTGCAAATCACACTGCAGAGCAGAGAGGGAAGTTTATCAGAGAGCAAGATGTTTCCTTCCACAGCCTTCTGTCTAATCAAAGTCCAAAAAATTTGGTGAGATTCTATATATAAAGTAGCAAAAACCATTTTCTTTTTAAATCTCAGGGTTCAGCACCAGAGACATGAGCTCAAAGGGTCACCAGGACCAGACTTAAAATCCAAAGTGATTTCTGCAAACGTTTCCTGAGCACTGAGGGATAATAAAACTGCTACAGGGTAGGTAACAATCCCCACCACAGTGAAACCACACCATGATCAGGCCATGTCCTGCTCTCTTGAGCAGAAAAATCACCAGAAATACAATCTATGATGAACCTCTACCTTCAACAGTGGCTCCACAGAGCCAACTACCCGCCCACTCCTCTGGTCCACGTCCCAGAAACCAATCTCTGCCACCTCCATGCCTTAGGGCAGATGTTTACCTACAAGTTAAAGCCTCAGTTTTCATGCTGAAGTTATTAAACGAGTAATAATAATAATCTAAGGGTGAAGGGGAATTCAGCCAAGTTCAGGCACCTCCCAAGTTTCAGTAATTTTTGCAAAGTAGGAACGTTACAGAAAGCCCATTTCTGAGCAGGAAAACCACCAGAGTAGCCCCGTTTTTGAGCTGTTCTCTTTGCCCTGAACACACCAGGGTTTGTCACAGCAGTGTCCCTGGGACAGGATCAGCACTGAGCCCTCACAGCAAAGCATTTTTTTTCTAGGAAATTTCCCTGATTTTCTTACAAAGTCGGTGGTGCAGCTCTGGTCGCTGGCTGCGATTCCAACTTTAAACCCGTGGTGTATAACCTCTGTCAGCAAAAATACCTCTGCATCCAACCAACAGCAAACTCTACGTGGGGCTGCAACACCCTCTGAGGTGCCTCCTGGAACAGGGAGCCCCTGGGCTCTGCGGATGGAGGATTGGTGCCTCTGGAAAAGTGCATTTCTAAGAAGTTCCTCTCGGGCCTCTTGGAGAGCTGCAACGGAGTTGTTGGTAATTGCTGTCCTGAAAAAGCCTCAGCAGGAATGTAAGAACTTGTTTTCCACACTGAAAATGGGAGGTTCTTCACTGCAAGCTACAAGCCTTTAGCTGAAAACCTGCCCAACATCTGGCCCGGGGTCAAGGTTTGATTTTCTGGGCATTTCATGTCACAAAGGGTGGATACATTTTTAGGTTAACCCATCCTGGGGGAGGATGGGGTCCCTCTTCCTCCCTCCTCTTACCCCCTCTTCCTCAAATGCCCTTGAGGAAAAGCCTCAAGTGTAGTGGAGCTCCCTGGAATGTTGAGGAAAGTTGTTGGAAGAAGCACAGGACAACTGCCCTGGCCTGCACAATGCCTGAACAAACACCAACACACAGCTGCTTGCAGGTGGAGAGCATCTCTGCTCACCCAAGGACTAAACCTGCCCCCTTTCCATGGTACACACTCTGATTTTCTTCCTAAGAAACAGCAAGTACACGTTCTTGGCATAAGGAAGCTTCCATCACATGAAAACCCCCAAGCATGCAAAATTAATGTCCAGACATGCAAACTACACTGGGAGGCAAATTATTCCCTTCCAAACCTCAGAGACGTTCGTAAGTTCTTTCTCAATCCAGTTGTAAACCTCCATCCTTCAGGCACTAATGCTGAATGCAAGTATTGATACCACCAAAGAGCAAATCTGCATCTGCAAGGAGGCTCTCATGTTCAAACAAACCCCCAGGCCACAGAGAGAGGAAAAAAAAAAAGGATGTACTGAAAGCAAGTAATTGCAAACCTGGTTGGGAGACACAGCTGAGCAGGCCTGGTTATAAACATCAGAAAACCACATGTAAAATACTTTTTTAGTACATTTTTCAAAGCATTCTGACCGGAAGATATACATCAAAAAAAAAAAAAAAAGATTCAACTCAGCTAAAAGGATAAATTCTGCTCTTGGTACTCCAGTGTATGAAGTGTAACCCCAGTGACTTCAAAGAAATGGCTCCAGATATAAAGCAGTGTAGCCAGAAGCAGACTGGCTGGTAGCCTGCATAAACAAGCAAAAAAGATTTTCATTTTTTAAGAAGCCATATAAAATATTTCTAGCTAATTACGTGACAGGGGCCTGGGTGTGAAATAGCAACTGCAAAGCCTCAGGGACCAAGCCAAGAACCTTTGATTTGCTCCCTACAGCTTATAAAACTTTCTGAAAACTTTTGCCCTAACAGCTTTTCTGCTTTCCATTGCAAACTGCACTCATGCCACTCCACTGCTGCCCTCCTGCAGGCCTCACCACCACACTCTACTGAATCTTTTACTCTTTGTCTTACAATCTGAGGCTAATTTCAGATTGCACAGCTAAACCCACAGCTGTTTCCAAGCAGAAAGCACAGTGCATGTTCATTTTACAGAACATTCAGTGTTGGAGCCGTTGAAATTGTACCCACCCCACTAATAAATTTCAAAACTTCTCCGTGAAACTCACTAAAGTTGAAATATTCAACTGAAAAGTGCCAAACTTGTGTTACTGAAACTCAGTTATTAGTTTGGAATGAGAAACAGGAGTTCTGGAGTCTGTGGGATAATGCTGTGCCTACTCACCATTAAAATGCAGATTAGAATCTAAGCTCTCTGTTAAAAAAAAAAAAATCACTTGAAGGGTGAGGTGTGTGCGTGATGTATGGGTGCTCCCAGGTGAAATTCAAGAGAGCTGAGCCCTCTCAGGAAGGTGACACTTGCCAGCTCTGCTCCCTCACTTGC
Source organism: Phaethornis superciliosus (assembly GCA_023637945.1). Classification (NCBI taxonomy): domain Eukaryota; kingdom Metazoa; phylum Chordata; class Aves; order Apodiformes; family Trochilidae; genus Phaethornis; species Phaethornis superciliosus. Next base: position 3,731,037 of record JAJQWJ010000030.1, on the reverse strand, counting down.
CTGACATGCCAACGAGCCAAACTGTGAATTTATTCAGCCACATCCACTTTTCCTGGTCCTTAAGTCACAAGTGATGAAATCTCATTCATTTATGCAAGCAACTGGAAGATTTATTGTAAATCAAGTTCTGCACATTACACAACTGGCTAAAAATCATAATTAGAGTTGCACTGGGAAACATGTTTTATTTATTCTGACAGTAGTCTGGCTTCAATAATCCTAGAATGATAAATGTCCCTCAAGTTTGCAGAGTTTCAGCAACTGAAGACCTTATCACAGCTATGCAAGTGGAAATGTCTGATGAGGTTTGCTGTGGCTCACAAGAGGTCCCAAGCAGTTCTGTTGTGTAGCATCCTCTGAAATCAGCACCAGGGTACTGGGAGCTGGTGGGAGTGCCTTCTTGCTTTCACTGTAAATCAAAAAAAAATGAATTTTTCCACCTCTATTAAAACCCCCAAGCCCTCAGTAGGAAAGTTAGGACACGTCTGCACGAATTAGCCAGGTTTTGGATAGGGAGAGATGACAGTCGGGCTGCCGAGCTGACAGACCTTCTGGAAAAGGGTCAGTGACACCATTAATAGGATGCAGACATTCCCAATCTCCAGCTATTCTGCACCCTGCCAAGAGTTCTAGTGCTTTCTCTTTCTTTATAGTTTTAAGTACAATTTCAGGCCCATAAAACATCAGAGAAGACAGAAGCTATTATCCTGGCCATGACAGGAGTCCCTAATGGGACATGCAGACTCTGCAAATACCTAGAACTAATGATGCTGGGCTTTTACTGTTCCCCATCTGTTCAAGGGTATTTCAAAATGTACCAAATCAGGTTTACCCCCATAATGTTTATTGCTGCTCTGAGACTAATAAATGACTCCGAGTACAATCAAACATTTATCTGGCTTTGCTCATTCTTGAAGAAGAGAAAGAGAGGAGCCCAGTCCACTTGTTTTCCACGCAGGGCATCCTGTAAAGCTTTTTGTCCAGTGCAGCCAGGGAACATGGTTATTCAGATATTTATGTGAAGAGCCTGGCAGTCTTTTTGCAGCACAGCAAAAGAATCAAACCCATTTATTTTCAGAATGACCGACAGGTTATGTACAGAACAGCCCAAAGCCCCAGCTACAGACTTCACAGGGCTAAACCAAATTTCATTATCAATCCAGATGATAATGCACTTCCACAAATATTTCAGCCAGCCACTGCTGAATTTAGAAGAGCTAGTATTTATAGCTAACCTTATGAAAAATAAGTATTTATATTGCTATAAAAAGAACATTCCAGTAACAAAGAAAGGTGGTGCACAGCAGTGCTTGGTCTGGAGTTTTGGTGAGAGAAATCTGGAAACCTTTCCCAGCTTCTGCTCCACAGTGGCAGAGAATGGGAACACAGGTCCCAGGCATGTTAATGGAATAGTTTATTAAGTAGTTGATTGAACAGTTTGTTAAATAGTTCCTTAAATACAGTTACAGTATGGCTTCCTGCACCCTGCAATCTGCAAAGCCACCATTCCAATGTGACTCAAGAGGTTATGTTTATTTTTGCAAGGTTGACCAAACCTGCTTTTTAATTTTTTTCAAGGGTTTTTGGGGGTATTTTTTTTCCCCCTTTGCCCTCAACACACGCACGTACCTGGGAAGCTTGAAGTGAAAAATAAAGCAGTTTCCTGGTGATGAGATGCCAGCTATGGTCCCTGCATGGCTTTTCCAGGCATCTGATGTGGCTTACGAGCACTACAGCTGCATGGTCAGAAAATCTTGGTTATTAGAGGAGACCCAAACCATCAGTCGCTGCCCCAGCAATGCTTTTGGTAGGAAAATTTAAATAAACTTGGGAAGAATATTTGAGGAAAGCAGTGGTGAAGGAATGACACACTCAGAGGATTAATTGTATTCCGTAAATAGGAAAGCAAGGAGCCTTCCATTTGTTCCCCTTTTCATAAACATATGGAAGCATTAAAAAACAGAAAATCCATTATTTTGTAACTTTGAAGCTCGCCTCGAGTTACATTTCATCCTTGTAAAATCGGCATGTTATCTGCCAGGACAGTTTTGCAGTGTTTCTGGCTTTCTGTGCCAGACCAAATGAAGAGAGAATGGAGTAAATCAACTGCCTGAGAGCTGGAGAGCAGAGCTTGCCCACTGACTTCAGCACACCCTACAACAACAAAAACTTTTCATTAATTTATTACTGGCAAACCAACAGATAGATAGAAACAGATGAAACGAGGCACCATTTGAACTCAAATTTAGAATGCTTGAGTGAGGAGTACCTCCCCTCACCATACCAGGTCCAAAGGTGCTTTGATTTTGTTATTAAAGTATCTTCAAGAGAATCTGAGGTATGGAGTTCATGCTTCCCACAGACCTGCTCAGTGATTCAGTAGCAAAACATTCCATAGTGTCTCTCAAGGTTACAGCACAGTAGTTATTTAACATCAAAATGCAACAGTTTCTCTCAAAAGGAGACTGCAGACGTGAAAATCAAACTTCTGCTGGTACAAAATGAAGCCCTGGAAACAGAATACCTGATAAAAGCTTTCAATTCATTAATTGGTCAAATTAATTAGAAAATAAAAGGGCTCGGAGGAAAGTTCAGTAACAGCATTCTGTGTAGTAAACACAGATTTTACAAAAATGACAGTGTCATCTTCATCTCTTGATTTAAAATACCCACTGGCAACAACAACAAATCCAAACATTCTGCCCAGACTTCCCTCAGATCACGACACCAAGGATTTTATTTACAAGTCAGGAGAGAAAAACCTCCAAGCTGATGAACAAGTAGCACCTGCCTCCTTTGCTGCCCAAAAAGAGTTTGGATAAAGGTGTATTGGAGTGATCAGAAAGGCAGAGGCAGAAACTCCGGGTGCCCTCTGCTTCCCTGGGTCAGCCCTGACAAAGGGCTTTTTATTGCCAGTGAAGCTGAAGAAATTTTTGGCAGTTATAAAATAAAAACGACCATGCCCATTTATATGTAATCAAGCTATCAACATGGCTTTAGTGTTGCAAAAGCTGAATGTTCCAATTAAAGCAGAATTTCTGACATGCTGCTGTCTGGAGGGGGGGAGGAAGGGATCTGGAGTTGCAGTGGAATCCAAGCAACGGAGAACCAACAGAGACCAGAGGTGTGCAGGGATCAGTATTCCCCTTCCAGAAAGGGGGAAAAAACCCAAAGAAGTCACCTTTGAAAAGCAAAAATTTGCAATCCTAATCCAAGCACCTGAGCTCTTCTAGTTCCCACTGTCCCTTTATTGCTTCTGGAGGTCAGTATGTTATATGGGTTTTGGTTTTGTTGGGTTTTTTTGTTTGCTTGCTAAAAAACAACGAAGTGATATACAGTGATTTTTGGAGCTGTTCATAAAAATCACACCTGAACTCTTTAAAGCATACCACAGTTCTTAGTTGCTCCTGAGCTGTCAGTGTTTGCAGTGTGCGTAACATTGTTAAAAATATGAAAAGTTGGCAAAATGCACAAATCCCCTTCTTCCCCCCCAAAAAAAGAAGAAATCCAAGAAAAAAGAGAAAATCATTTTCCAGCTGTAACATCTGTGAAGTCTAACGAGCTGACAAGTGCTCCTGAGGAAACAGGCTTGCCAGGACACTCCAGGAGAGGAGGAGGGGTTTTGTGGAGGAGGGAACAGCTTTCTTTTTTTTTTTTCTTTCTCCTTCCCTCACCCCCAAAATGCACAACAACTGTGGGCACACCAAAGGGACACCACAGCACCCTGGTGACATGCAGGACAGCAGCTGGAGGGGCCAAGGGGGTGGCAGGTGGCTACCTCTGGGTGGTTACCTGCGGCAGGATGACAGGAGCACAGGCTATCCCAGCAAAAGACTCTGGGAAGTGCAGGTCCCTTTCCCATTCATCCGTTTCGGTGTTGTACACCTGCACGATGCTGGTGACGTTGTTCAGGTGCCAGTTGTAACCCCCTACAATGTAAATCTTCTTCTCCAGCAAACAGCAGCCCGCTTCCGACTGCCCGGCCCGCATGGGGCTGACTGTTGTCCACTGGTCCGTTTCAGGCACGTAATACTCCACAGCCAGAACGTCGAAGCACCGGTCCACGTGGTCCATCCTGCCCCCCAGAGCATAAATCCTCTTGTTTGCACTCACCATGGCGTGCAGGACTCTGGGTTCATTCATGGGGGTTTTAAACTCCCACTGATCCACGGCGGGGTCGTAACAGTGCAGGGCTTTCTTATCCTCCACCGAAATCCCGTACCCACCCGAGATGTACAATTTGTCACCCACCGTGGCTCCGGCGTGGCCCCAGGTCCGGCGTTTCAGGGAGCAGACGTAAGTCCACTCGTTATTTTTGGGACAGTACTTCTCCACGGAAGCCAAACTGCCCGAGCGGTTCCTCCCGCCGGTGGCGTAGACCATTCCACGGAGGACGTTGAGTTGGAATTGGATCCTGCTCTCCTGCATGGCTTGGATTCGCAGCCACTGGTTGAGGTGGGGGTCGTAGCGGTAGCAGATATCCACGGCTCCCTCTCCGCTGCGGTACTGCAGGTGCTGCCCTCCCACGATGTAGACAAAGTTGTCGAGCACGGCCACGCAGGAGTGGCTGCTTCCCACCTCCATCTCCGTCAGCTCCTTGAACTGCCGGGCGCCGGGCTCGGGCAGGCAGTAGGCTTTGGAGCTGACGGTGCGGTCGTTGTCGGTGTAGGGAGTGCCCCCAAAAGTGACGAGGGAAAGGACGTCCGAGCGGATGGTGGTCCGGGGGGACTGCATCTCGTGCTGGCGGAAGGGGAGGATCTGGTAGTTGAAGGCTTCCAACAAATACTGGCGGCACAAGACGTCTTCCACCATGATGTCCAAGGTCTGGACGCTGTCCACCAGCTCCGAGGATTTCATCAGGGGGAAGCGGATGTGGCAGAGGACTTGGCTGGCGTTGGCACGGCGGCTGGGGTCGTGCTGCAGCCAGCGGACGGCGGCGCGGAAGAGGTCGATCTCGCTGCAGCTTTTCAACTTGTTGCTCTGCAAGAAGAAGACGAGACGCTCCAGAGGCAGGTGGAGGAAATCCTCTTCTTCAGAGATCTGGAGGAAATGTCTAAAAGTGAATGCGTCTACTGATTCCTTCAAGGATGAGAGGCTAAAGGTGGTGGCCATCTGCCCGATGTTGAGACACGTTTCCACGCTCATGGCAGACTTCAGAAATTCTTCACAGAGCTCCACGACAGGCACCATCTGGAGGAAGACAGCAGCTCCCAGCACATCCTGAATACAGTCAAGATCAAGAGTCACTTCAGCACTGTAGGCAAAGTCTATGATGTGTTTCAGGCCCTTTGCAGAAACACCTTTCAGTTCGATCACATCTTGGCTGGCTTCTCTCATCCCACCTGTGAACATTGCCCTGGAGGTCAAACACACAAAGAAAAAATTCTTTGAAAATGATGTATGGCCTCAGAATTTTATTTGATTTTTTTGTTTGGTTTTGTTTTAAACACACTGATTCTTTTTGGGAGGGTGGGGGGAATGGGAGAATAAATCACGGTGAAATCTCTAAAAACCAAGAGAAATTAGAGTGTGCAATTCCTTACACAAACAGCGCCCTGAGAAGCAGCATCCAGCCAGCAGCAAGTCAAGTTTTGTTCAACCCTATTGGACCGCAGCACAAAATTTCAAGAAGCAGACAGAGCTACCAGAGCAGGGAGGGTGGTGCTCTGGACACCAATAAATCCACGATACTCAACAACCAAATGATACAACAGGATCTGCACCACCACAGATCAATAACCACATCCTGAGGAGCTGGAGTACACAGGGTTTGTCAGGACGAAGCAGGAACGCTCTGGTCTGAGACCCTCCCAGCTTGGGCCAAGGTTTTGGTTATCCCAGTCCACAGCCACAGGCTGGTTACGAAGCAGCTTAAATATTGCAGATGCAACACACATCTCCTGGGCAGTCTGGAAATCACAAACAGCCCCTCCAAGGTTCATCCCCAACACCTTCAGAAAAACAGGAGTCGCGGCCGCTTCGGGAAGGCTCCGTCATCTTGCAGGAGGACGGCAGGGGGTTAACGGGCAATTAAACAAATAAAGAAATAAAACCCAAGGTTTTGTTACAGCACAGCTGCAAGCACATCAGTTGACCAGGCCACGCTGAGATTAGGCCCTGGATCACCTCCTTGGGAGGCTTCAAAATTCCACAGGAAGCACACACCCCGCCAAGGACTGCGCGCAGACGTCTCGTAAACCGCTCCTCTGGAGCAGGGCTGTGGACCTGATGGGGATGTAACCCCACTTTTGGGGGGTTTTATACCTTTCTGTTGAATTTCATCAGTTCTTTGTTACCCAAGGGTGGCTCAGGGGGGATGTGCTTTGTGTAGTATTCAACAGGCAGTAGCTGAGCAGCTCTGGGGAAGCCAAAGTCAAGGTGGGTTGTTGGAAGGACACGGAGTTGTCCCGTTCCCTGCCATCCTCCACATCCTCCAGACTGTCACACAGAAGCCTGGCAGCTGCCTACACATTTTAGGTTGTTTTTTCCACTCTCAAGAACCTGTTCTTTTCCATCAGAAAGGTGGAAAAGGGGAAAGCATGGGGTCATTAGAGCTGCCTTGGGAACCTGCAGTGACTCTAAGGTGCAAGTCAGTCAGAAAAAATGCTGAACAGGCCTTGCTCAACATGGGAACAAAGGAATATCTTGGGAACGCTGTCAAAAGACAGGAGTTCTGAGTTTCCTGTCCAAACCAGGCTAGAAAACCTGCTGCCTCCCAGCATAAACCCAAGAAATCCTAAATGACCTAAATAAGGAAATAGCTCCATATGAAATCAGCTTTCTGTAACCGAGTGACCAGGAATCCTGCTGGCAATTATTTGTCTATCCAGCAGATGAGAGCATTCTGCTCAAATCCCCCTGCACATCCCCTGGCCCAGAACAGCACGTGGCCCTGATCCCCAGCCCCAGAGGATCTGCAGACACATGTGGACTCGTGCCTTAGCTGTGCAGAGCTGAATGTGCATCAGGAAAGAAAAAGCATTCCTGTTGCCATGATGAAGACAAATCATCAAACAGAATGCAACTCCTTTAAAAAGGGTTATGGTTCTAAAATGCTGATTATATAAATGCCTCAATTTCACTCTTTTCCCTCCCCCCCCACCTTTTTTTTTTTTTTTTTGCATAAAACCAGAGCATTTTCAAAAGCTAGATTATTCTGCCATTGTTCCCCAAGACAATCATCCTTAGCACCACAGAAGTTATAACAAGAAACCTACTCAGCAATTATATTTTGACAGTGAAAACACACTGGCAGTGGCACTGCATCCAGCATTTATGAATACAAATAGTGCCATTAGCATTTGGTGGGAGATCAGCTCCATCATTAATTGCATGCCTGTTAGAGAGAGTGCTAAGCTTGGAAGGTTTATGTTACCAAAGGGAGAGAGAAGGGAAGAGCCTAGGAAATAGGTGTGTACATCAGATGGCATCAGAGCAGCTGAAGAAATGTGTGAGAGATAGAAGAGAAATGCCAAGGGACACTCAAGTCCTTTGTTACCTGCTCAGTGAACAAGGTTGCTCGGGTCAGGAAGGAACCTACAGGTGAAGAGATTGCAAACCCCATGTGGCCCTTCTCCACCCTTCCTTGCAGTCCAGGACAACACCCAGGTCAAGCTCTCTCTTGTTTTGAGCCTTTCCTCCACCCACTGCCTCCTGCATGCCCTTCACCTGCTACTGCTGCTGGTTCTGCCAAAGATCCTTAACTCCAAAGAAAAGTCACTCCAAGTCAGAGAACTGTTCCAAAGGAGTCTGACAGAAGCAAAATGGATGACTACATATTTCTGCTTAAAACTGAATTTCCTGCTATGATATTGGCTCACTCTGCATTAATTTGGTTGATTATGCTCCAGTTTTCCACCCACGCGAGATGGGACAATTCTCTATCTCCAGAGGGCCTGGGACATGGGCACAGAAAATGCTTCGTGCTCACAGGCAGCACTACAGACAGATCAGTGGTATTTAGAGATAACCTGAGTGTATTTACAATGGTGACTTTACAAAGGATGGTTCTTCAATGGGATGATTCATTTCAGAGCCCTGGCTGCCACTCTGCAGTCAGCTCAAGTAGCTGCAGGGCAAAAGCTGCTGGGGTGGGTTCAAGACCTCAGCTTGAACTTGCATCTTGGCCCAGTAGCTCTAGTCAAACAAACCTCATCTGTGTGCAGGGAGAATGACCCTGAGCCTCTGCGTGCCTGCAGGTAACCCCACCACCATCTGTGAGGCAAACCATCCCTCCAAAGGGTCATGTGTGGGGGGAGGATTTTGGGGTGTGATAGGGAGGTTGGGGTGAGAGAGGATGGGGAAACAGAAAACCAATGGTAAAGGTAATAATGCCTGCTTCCCTATCAGATTCTCACCTGAAATAGTCACTGCAGGCAGCCAAGACAACTTTATGAACCTGAAACACTTCATTATTTATAGTGAGGATGACATCAAGCAGCTGAGCCTGAGCTCGGAGCGAGGCCAGTCCCTGCAGTAGAGTGGTGCTGTGGCCAGGAGCAGAGAACGTGCATTTCAGGGTGCTGTTCTTGTCAGCCATGCTAAAAACAGAACAAGAGAGACAGGCTGGTTTTAAATTAAAACAATATGTGGTATACCTACAAAGCATGCTGGGGAGGAGATTGTAACACGAAGCAGTTTGAGAGCAAATTCCCAGCTCAACAGCCACACGGAACATCACGACATCAGCACCTCGCTTGGATTCCCTTCTCCCAGCACAAAGGAGACTTCCAAATGTTGAAGTTAGACTTTTGCATGACTGACAGCCCACCCTGCTGCAGCATGCAGGGGCTTCGGAGACCATCCACAGCCAAAACCTCCAATGAAAAGTGGTGTCCCCACACTACAACTACCCCAGGGTCCACCCTGACCTTGACGTCAACCATAAGGCTGAATCACAGTTGCTTATTCTTCTCATCACCTTTCCTGACTGCAGCTGTTAGAATCTCCAGCCCGTCCAAGGACAGCCCTTCTAGCCCTGTTTGATCCTTTCCTTCTGCCTGACCCACAGGAGAAGAGGAAAAACAAAATATTACACAGCCCCGGCTGCTCTAAATAACGTCAACTGTTTGAGCTGCACTGTAAACAGTCCCCTCCCAGTGTAAATATTTCCTTGGTTTTCCCAATGCTTCTCGCACATGTTTCCCAGAGTAGGGAGCATCACTTGGCCTCAGATGCACTTGTCAGTGGAAGGGCTGCCCTGGGAGGTGAACATCAGCAGTTGTCTCTGCACAGAGGAAAAGAAGGAGGAGGAGGCTGTGGGTTTCCTAAGCAAGGAAAGCAGCAGGAGCACTGCCCTGGTCTGCTCCCACCAACAGCATCCTAAAGTCATCTGCAAATTTAACCCCACTCTCAACTACTTTTCAGGATGAAGATCCGAGTCCTCCTGGGAAGAAAATGTGCCCAGGGATCAGTATTCAGGATGGAGCTTCTGTTTCCAGAAGCAAACCTGCTCTTTGGTTTCTGTGTTTGAAGGAATAGTTGAGGGAAAGGTGGCATAAAAAATCCCAGGCAGAGCAGACTGAATCTGCAAAGCTGCATTACTTGTTCCCAACCCACTTACTCCTGTGCTTAAAGGGTGTTATTATTTAGGCAGAAGAAACCAATAAAGCCCCCAAAACCATCACAGAGACTGAGCCCAAGGGGCTGCACAATCCCATCCTTTGCTACCTAAACAATAACGAAAGCCACACACAATGGACAAAACAAGTAGGCAAGGTCAGAGAATAGTCAGGGAGATGGGATAACCAAAAAGGGGATGTAAACAATCCTCAAACAATCAGGAACAATGGACAGGACTTGCTCCTTTCCCAGCTTATTGGATTGCAATTTCCTGCAAGCTTTACCAAAGAGGCGAGTGAGGGGAAATCTGTGATGTTCATCAGAGCCCCGTGAGGGCAGATGCTTTGTGTGAGGAGCTCTAGAGCTCTCTGGGATGCTGGAGGATGCAAATCTCAAATCTTTACACTCTGTTTTAAAATTCCTCAGGCTTGGGAACGTGCCTCAAAATTCATGAGTTCCTACTGGGATGCCCAATACCGGTCAGCTGTGCTTCTTGTAGCACTGAGCTGAAATTCTGACTTTCAAGTTGAAGCAGACTAAAAAAGCCTGAGTTCAGAGAAGAGAGCAGAGCTACAACATCCTTCCTATAATAAAAAGGTTTAGCAAAAAGTCAGTTGCTGACAAGACCTTTATCCATGGCTCCACGAGCCAAGAAACATCTATCCAGTCCAGCTCTTCCCATGGCGAAGGGGGAAGGAGACTGGAGGCAGGGAGTGCATGAATATTCAGCAGGTCCAGCTCATTTTCCTCTCCTCTCTGGAACAATGGCTTTGATTCGCTGGACTCAAAAGGAGGAAATGTAGAGGATAAGCAAGGAAATTATTTTGCCTCTGACCACATTATCGGTCACTGAGCAGAAGCATTTTGCTTCAGGCTGCTCAGGTAAAACACACACGGAGAGCTCCATCTGGGAACTGGCAACTCCAGAGTTTATTGTAACTTCATGAGACTCCATCTCCTGCAAGATTCTTCTCAGGGGAAGAGTCTTCAGCATTTTTTTTTTTTAGCAGACCAATTGTAAATATTCCTTTTCCCAGCCTAAGGGCTTTCACTATATCCACAACCCTCCCTGGGCGGGAGCCTCTCCAAACAACAAGCTTTACCTGAACAAACATTCCTCTTTTTTTTTTTTTTTTCACTTTTAGTTTTTTCTCGATGAACTTTTACAGGCACTGTTAATAACCAGTGTGTAAGTTGAAAGTAGATGGAGGACTAAATCCGGGCAGGTACATATTTCTGTGCTGGAATAAACGTGTTTGCATGTGTGATTCATTTCAATGGGTAATTGTGAACAGTACCCCTGAAAAACTCCCTGTACCCGTTCCTTTGTCTGTTTACAGGTATAGAATAAAAGGATCCAATGATTACACAATCCTCCAGGGCAACAAAAAAAGACAAAACAAAACATAACAGTAAAAGAAGCACTGATAATGTCCAGTTTTCTCCAGCCTGGGGAAAGCAAACCAAACCAAACCGAACCATAATTTTTCAAAGAAACACATAAGCTGGAAGCAAAATAAAATCCACACAAAGCATGGGAAATCAAGAGATGTTACCAATAAAAACCAAAAAACCCAGAAAAACCCAAAGGGCTGGGTGAGTGGTGAGAAAACAGCTACAAACGGTTTGCAGTGGGGTTAGGGAAAAGGACTCTGATAAAAGCAGGCTTGGCTTAAGCCAGGTGGCTGTGCCACCAGTGGGCACCGTGCTGCCTTGAGCTGCTTCAGGAACAGAGAGGCAGCACCTGGGTTTCAAGAGACTTTAAAAAGAGGGAAAAAAAAAAAGGATTTTAAAAAAGGACAAAAGGAAACCTTGAGCATCTGAAAGTGCCTTTGTGAAGCTGTCCCTGTCTTATGTGAGCTCTGAATCTGCTGTGTACTTGTTGCTCGACAATTTGTTGCAGTAGAAACAGCCTCGTAGACAAACTTGGGAAGAGTTGCACCCACACCTCAGCAGTTCAGAACATGCCTTTCATCACACAACAGTGAGAAAGTGTTTATTCTTCCTTCCCCCTTCCCTCTCTGATGGAGGCAGGGCTGGAGAACTTCTAGAATTTTCCTTGTTTTTTCCTCTTTGTCCTCAAATGGACAGCACTGAGTGAAGTTCTCATCCTGCTGTAGAGCTTTGGGGAGGTTTCTGTGGCTGGGACATCCTTTGGCACACTAGCCTGGAGCAGAGTCAAGTGTGCCTGGCTGCACCTAGTCCAATTTATCCTTTGGAAAAAATGGAAAAGATAAAAAAGAAACCGATCCCATTCACACCAAGCAGCACTTTCCCTGCAGGTCCCGTGGGCTTCACGGGGATCTGTAAACATTCAGGGATGGGGCCTCCAACATGAATGTATTGCTATAAAGGTGACTTTACAGGCAGAGAAATCCCACTTGCCATGTGGAAACAGGAGTAGCAGTGAAAGGCATCTTTATATCCCCCTCACTGCACCCGCCACAGGAATGGTGGGGCAGGTGGAACCCACCAGAGATGTTGACTCGGAAGGGTCAGCATCCATGGGGAGCAGCAGCCTCAACAGCTCTGATCACATCCCTGGCACCCGATTTTCAAAAAAGGAACTGCCAGGGAACAAGTAATGGGATTGAGGATTTGTCTCCAAGCTGCTGCTCTGAAGCCAGATTACTTTCAATCCTCTCCAGTCACTGCAGGATAGAGTTCAGCACGGCGGAGACGGACAGAGCTTGAGAAAAATCAACCCAAAAAACCTTAGGCAGGTGGCAGGCTTGTGAAAATGTTAAAGCAAGGGTTAAGGGAGTGGTTCCAGGCAGACAGCTGGCAGGGAAGGCAAACAAGCCCAGCAGTTCTCCTCCTGCTGCACCTATTGCAGGCCATGTGCTCATCCTTGCCCCAAGCAGGCTGCCCACATCCGTGGCTGACATGTTTCTGCTTCATTTGCTGACCAGAAACAGAAGCAGCGAGGAGGCATCTGGAGCCAGAGCAAGAGGCTGCTAAAGCTGATGGGCTGAGAGACATTTCAGGTCCCTATCTCAAGAATCAGTTCAGAAGCAGCACAAAAAAAGTCCCAAAGAACAAGGGTCCCCTGTCTCTCTGCCTCCTCGGATCTCCACGCACTCACGTGTAACCCGAGATGTGTTTCAAGCTAATGAATCATTTCTACCAAATCTGTCCTGATGATTAAAAACATCAAAGCTGGAATTAAAGGCTTACCAAGCTTTGAGTTCATATTTCTGCCTGTTTGCAACTACTGCCCGAGTCCAAATGGAGAGAATTATACCAGGCCAGATTATAACATTTCAGTGATAGAATTAAATAAGAACAATCTTTGGCTACATGACTGCTGTCATCATCATCATCCTCCTCCTCCTCTCCTACACCAGGGTCCTCCCTGGGAGGAGGGACAGCCTCTGCATCCCAGTTCAGCATCCTTGCTAACATCCCCATTTCCTCTGCTCTCTGGGCAGGTGGTGCTTGCTTTCATCTTTCCTGATGGAGCAACTCGAGGGGGTTGGCAAGATTTCCAAGCAGGGCAAACTTCCAGCAGCAAACCTCTACTGCAAACATGAGCTGGAAAGGTGGGACCCTGCAGGGCATGGCTGGGGTACAAAAGAGAAGGGAGGAAAAGCAGCAGTGTGTGTGTGCTTGCATGCACCCAAGTATGTTGTGCCACAGCTTTTCTGAGGGTAAAAAAAAAAAAAAAAGGCCTGGGGATTGCAAAATAGCCAGCGAGGCACCTTCTGAGCAATCAAACCTGCAAGAAATCTGAGAGCAGCAGAACTACCATAAAGCTGAAGAGGAACTTTATTTAGAATATAAGGTATGAATATTAAGGACCTTCTCAAGAAGCTTTGAAAGGCAGCATTACAGATATTTTAATAATGCAAATCATTTAATGCCTTTAGTTTCATGCCTAAGTAAAAAACACATTCAGATTCTGATTTTTAAACTACAATTAAGACACTTAAAATCAAAACAAAAGTCAAACTCCCTCAGATAAGTCACTGGTAGCCATGGTTACTGTAATATTTCAGATCCTGGGCTTTATATCACATGCCCAAATGATGAAAATTATTTTTCAGCACCTCACACTAACAAATGTTACATTAGGGCAAAAAGGCTCAACCCTACTGAAGATAAAGGCCTTTACTGTAGTCCAGAGGTCTCTGCTGTTTCATGGACTCTTATCAGGATTTTTGGCCAACACTCCCTTGGCCTTTGCAACCCCTCACCAAAGGGCACTGAGAGGATTCCTTGAAGTTTGGGTGCAAGGCAGGTAAGATACTGCCAGGAAATGTCACTTAAAAATACTTGCCCTCTTGACCTACTTTGCAGCAAGCAGGATTGTCACCAGCACCCCATGGAAATAACATTTACCAGTGCTTCCCTGTCCAAATTAGCAACAACAATAAGGACTTAATAACCAGCAACTAATTCAATACTAACACGTGGAATGAAGGAGATGCTTTCCAGCATAACATCATCATCCTTAGGAAAGATATACAAGCAAAATCCTTTAATCAAATTCTTTGTTCTCGTTTCCACCTCCTTCTCTTAATTCCTCCTATTTCTCTCCTCTGCCCCCACTCACTTTCCTCTCCTGACACCCTCTCTTTCATCCAAGGCAATAAACACAACTGGAAAGCCTGAGACTAACATCTCTATTTAGATGTGACTAGCAATTTGGAGTGCTCAGATAAAGTGATTACAGATGGGTCTGAGTTTTAGGAGGAGTGATACTTGGTGTGAAAACAAAGGGCTTCTGCAAAATGCCTGGGGAGTGAAGTTTGAAAATTCTCACTGCTGCACCTCCAGTCTCAGAACTGAATGCAAGTCAACAATTGGCAAAAGAAGAACAAGGAGAAAAAAAAAAAAGAAAAAAAAAAGCTCAACAAACCAAGCTTTTTTTATTTGTAATTCAGGCTTGTCCCTCTCACAAAGAGGGAACTGAGGTCTCAGGAGACAGACTGCCCGACGCTGGGATTGGAATGGGTGCTGCTGGACAGCCCACGCCTGCTTCAGCTTTGCATTTACTGAAAACAACAATTAAAGACACATTTCACACCAGCCAAGAGGTAATTTATCATTTCAATTTTTAAGTGCTTTCAGAATCAGTTCCTACTGATCCCTTTATTTGCTCATTGACCTTCTTCTCCCAAGGAAACTCTATAACCCAAAGGTACGGCAGCAAGTTGAAGCCTGTTCAATTATTTTTTTATTTATTTTTAAATATTTTTTGTCCCCTAAGAAGTCACAGACACATTTCCAAGTCTGTGTTTTTTCTTTTTTTTCTGATCTGGAGTCACAAAGGGCCCAGCAGACACACAAATAGATTCTGCTCCCAGGTTGTTTGCAAGCCAAAGGATGTGGGATTTTGGTTTCTGCTAAAAGCACTAATAAAAGTGGTTATCTGTCAAAAGATGGCTGGCCTGGTAAAATGGAGCACTGGAGCAACCAAAAAACCAAAGGTAATGGCTCCTTCAGCCCAAATTTACACACTGGGGTCTTGGAGGGACAGAAAATGTCATGATCTACCATTTATTTCCTCTCTTACCCATATCCAGAGCTACCACAGAGAATCTTGTCCTGTAAAGGGATTTTCCTGAGGCACCCCCAGTCCTGCCCCAACCTCCTCCAGCAGCAGAGAGCAAACATCACCCATCACTACCACCACCCTGCCCTACCACACCCCCAACTCGGATTTTTACAATAAGTAAGAACGGGAAGATATTACCCCATCCCCCAAACTTTCCCATGATTATATTCTTGTCAGCCCCAACCCTAATCCTGCTGAGCCAGGAACAAACTGAGCAAATATAAAAATCACTCGAAGCATATAAATTACTCTGGCAGCCCCAGGCAGTGTCACAGCAATGAAAAAATCAGCTGCTCTCCATTGCTCCTGAGCTCAGCCAGCCACACAAAGACCCCCAGAAGGACAGTGGATTTTACACCATGTAAAACTTGTCTGTGTGTCCAGGGTACACGGCTGAGTACAGCCTTGATCCACCCGACCCTTCTGCTGACAGCGCTGCCTTAAACACTTCCACACTTCCCCCCACCATAAACCCTTACAGTCAAAAACCCTGCCGACCCCCAGCTCGAGGAAAAGGAGAGCTACAGACATGCTGGATCCAAAAAAAAAAAAGGCAAAAAATAATCATTTTTAAAAAGGTAGAACCATCCTTCTCCAACACAGCGCGGCAGTGGATTTATTTTCTGTGCCTGCCATCCCCTGCACACCTCTCCCAGCAGCACCCGTGGCAGAGCCGCTGTGCAAAGGCCGAGAGGCACCTAGTGGTGTGGGGAAGCACAGCAGAGCCACCAAGGCCACCCCAAAAGTGGCCTTCTGGAGACCACCTCACTCTTCCCTCCACCTCTGCTCTCCCACCCTGGGGTCACGTCTGTGACTTTGGGAACGGCGCGGAGCTGACGGGGGGCACGGCTTTCACCCAGAGCTCCCTCAGGACCTGGCTCAGCTTCCCAGCCTCTCAGAGTTTCAGTGGTGGCTGAGTGATGTTCCTGCTGGGCATGGCCTGTTTCAGCTCTGCCAGCAGCTCCTAACAGCTCACAAAGTTACCCCCACCCAAGAAAATCCCTCAGCCACCTTCTCCCACACAACCGGGCTCTTCCCTACGCACCTTGGAAAAACCCCGAAACACTTCAGCCTCTGCCTAGGAGGTACCTGGAGCAGTGTTTGTCTCAGCTTGTTTCTGTGCCACTCAGTTGCATCCTCTGGGCAGTGTTGCAATAAAAAGGCCAGGACTAGTTCCACACAGAGCAGGTACTAGAGCATGCAGTGCACTGCAGCACACCTCTCCTCACCCTGTACCTCCACCCTCCAGATTATCAACTGGGAGCTGCTCAGATCTTAAGGAAAAGCGACCTGAAATGATGAAACAACAAACAGGAGAAAAGCCCACCATCCTCTTAATGCAAATAAAAGACCTGCTGTTTTCCAGCAGATGCAAGCAGCTGCCCTGGCACTTGGCATCAGCACACCAGTTACAATTCCATTCCAGGGTCAAATCCTCTTACTGCCGCTGTAGCCCGTTTCCCTTGTTACCTAAATCCTCTGCCCTTACCACTTGATGGGCTTGTGCCCACCCTAAACATCATGTTTCCCAACATCTTGGACAGCTCCCAGACAGTGCCACCCTCCCTGCATCACCCAAAGGGAATAACCTCAGACCACCAGAAGTGCAGCAACAGCTTTTCTTCAAGATTACAGATCCCCGTTTTATGTGCAGCACGAGAAACTGGAAAAGATTCCTTAGCCACTGTCCTGTGATGCAAGGCTCTTCCTTAAGAAGCTGTTAATGCTAAGCCACACTTGGAGGTAAGACAGGAACCTTTAAAGAATCAGTGAAGTTTACTTTGGGGCTAAATAAAACCTCCATCTCAGAAGTCTCACAACACTGAAACCCAAAGCAGCCGTTATTTTTTTTTACAGTGATTCAATTAGAGCGAAAACATTTACACCACAATCTACAAGACCTAACAACTAAAGCTGCCTTAAAACTGCCCTGTGGCAGAGGATAGAATGTAGAAGCCACACAAAACTAAACTTTGAACCCTTTCAAAAGGAAATACTAAAAAAAATAGTCTAATTGAAGACTGAAGCTACAGAAGATTACAGGAACACAAAAGCAGGGCAGACTCACAGCCTTTGTCATTATCTTCCCCGAGATGGTTTTACTCCATCCTCCTGAACATTTACTCCCACCACTTTCTTCAGAAAAAAGAAGGTTCAGGGAGTTCAGGTCGACTTTTTCTAGATGTGAACCCAGACATATGTACTTGGAGCCAAGGAAGACCTGCAGGTCTCCCTCACTCATTCATTCTGGGGTTGAGGGGTGGGATGGCTTGCAGCAAACACACCCATGTGTAACAGTTTGAGGGAGGTTTTTGAGAAGTGTTTATACAACCTGGCTGCTTTCCTTTCTTTGAGGGATTATTCCCAATTTGAGAGACACACAGGTCTCCTGAGCAGCTTGTCTGGACACCCTGATTAGTTCCTGCTGAAAGGCCTGCGTGATAGCATCCTCTGCAGCATATGAAAAGACATTTTTCCAAGATCTTTGCCATGCTGGTAGTACAACCCCACCTCACCCACACTGCAGCAGAGTTCAGCGCCTCACTGGCTAAAGCACCAATGGAGTTCAGCATTTCCTCTGTACTCACTTCCTCACTGATCTCAGATCATGTCTTCAGGAGCAGCACTGCACTACAGAGTGAATTATGTAGCCTGAAACTCAACCTCCACATGATACCAAAGGCTGGGAGTAAAATATTAAACTCATTTGTAACTCATGAAACTCTATCCATAGAGGAAGAAAGGAGAGAGCGAGAAGGAAAAAAACCCCCAAAGTTTATTTCCAAATAGAAGATTTGTGCCACTTGCTTTTCAATGCACAAACCTGACCTTATCTCATACTATCAGTGTGTTGAGAGCTTTTTTGTCCACACCATCTTGCCCAGCATGTTCTTTATCGAATGCAAGCAGAGGATCCCCAGCAGACAAGTTGATTTCCATGCTCTGGGGAAGGCAGTGTACTCACGGGTACCCAGCACCAGCCATGCGGTAGCAATTCCAAAGATGGAAATTCTGCCCGTGCTGTTTGAGTAACAGTGCAGCACCCAAATGGCATGTGTGAAACAGCAAGAGAGGACTTTGTCCTTTTGCCTTAGAGAGTAAATAGTGAGTGCAAAAAAGTCCCGAGTGGGAGCACTTAACAAGGAATCACTGCTGACAGGGAATGCCCTTCAATTTTTCCTCTCGCTCCAGAGAAATGATGGAGAGTGTCCACCATCCCCCATCAGGTTTCTCCTCTGCATTCCCTGGTAAATCCATCCTTGAAAACAGAAGAGTAACCCCCAACAAGAAGCAGTACCCCGATTTCAAGGGGGTTTACTTTAACAAAGAAAACCCTGAGCAGGCAGCCACAGGGAACCCGACGGAGCTACAGGTCAGGGAACAAAACTGCTGCAGCTCCAGTCTGGGTGATTTATCATGGCCCTAAAACAAATTACTTCCATTTCTCACTGCTACACACCCAGCACTGAGAACCTCCCAAGCCAGTGGCCCTAGAGACACCGGTGTGAAAGAAGTGCTGCTGTTCCTGTTCTGAGAGGGGAGAAAAAGGAGGTGCAGAGAGATAAAATGAATTGCTCCAGGCAGCACAGCAGATAGCTTACAAAGGCCGTCGTAAGAAAAAAATAATAATGTATTGACATGTAAGGTGAGAATTCAGACAGGCTTCTCCAGAGCTGTCCAATGACTGTAAGAACTTCCCTCTCCGTGGTGTGACACACAGGGTGGTTATTTCAGGAGCGACCGCAGGGAAAGTTAAGTTGAGGACAAATGATGCTTTGAAGCCAAGTGACAAGTTGACAGCACAGCCCAGAGACAGACAACACAACTTTCCAAGCACTGTCCAAGGCGGGAACTTTGGGGATAACGACAGATGAAAACAAAAGAAAAACAAAAAAACAAGAAAACCCTTTTGGGAACAGAAACTCCTCCACAAACAGGTACCACAACCAACATCCACCCAGCAGAACCCCCTCACAGGTACCACCATCAGCTCTCTGCTGCCTTCCAGGGCTGAGTGACCCCACAGGGACCCAAAGCGGTGACCCAGGAAGGGGCCTGCAGCCTGGGGGCTGCAGAATGGGCCTGAAACACCAAAATTTGGGTATCCCTGCAAACCTACAGACCTAAACCCACCACACCAGTGGTTCTGTAAGCCCTACACAAGCAGGGTCTATGTGTGCTTCATGATATTCTCTATTTTAGAGCTTCCCTCCTCAGAAACTCCACCACAAAAGCAATATTATTAATTATTATCATTATCTTTCAGAGGCCCTTTGGCCTTGCTCACAACCCCTTCTCAGGACACCAGGCCGTGCTTTCTGCCTCACCTGGACCCCCAGGGAGCAGCAACGCCGAATTAAATAAATAAATAAATTTTAAAAAATCAATTACCACAGAGACGTTTATCCACGCCGGAGGAAGGCGGCCAAGCACCGGGGTCGCCACCGGGCCCAGCCGATCCCCGCCCGCTACCGAGGCCCAGCCGGGCCGGGCCCCGAACCCCGCCCCGCCGCCTCCAGGACCCCCGGTCCAGGCCTTGCCCCGGTCCCGGCTCACCTACTGGGCCGCTCCGCTCCGAACTCGGCCCCGCCGGACTCCGCCATCTTCGCTGCGCCGCCGCCGCCGGGCCCCGAGCTGGGAGGCGGCGGGAGCCGCCGCGTTAAAGGCGCAGGAACGAGCGGGGAGAACCGGGGAACCGCGCTGCTCCCCCCGGGGCTGGCACCGCCCCGAAGCCACCGGGGACGGTCACACACACCCCCAAACCCCGAGGGGACCCCGGAGCTGTCACCTCCCCAGGGCTGAAGGGAGCTGGAGGGCTGACAGAGCCCCGAGGATGAGGGGCTCCGGGGCTGTCATCGCATGAGGGGTCCCAGGGGGCTGTCACCTCCCGGGGGCCGCGCTGAGGGGACCCGGGGCTCTGTCCCTGTCCCTGCTGGGGCAGCCAGGGGGTGTCCACACAGATGAAGGGATTTTGGGGGGTTCTGTCGCCGCCCCACGGCTGAGGGGACCCGGGGCTCTGTCACCACCTCACTATGGAGCTCCTCATGCCATCACCCACCCGTGTCCCCTGCCCGTCCCGAAGCCCTTCAGAGGTCTTTGCCAACTTTGAGAATTCGACGGAGTTTCCCTCAGGATTTCCCTGCGAGGACCGTCCCTCCCTACGTGCCACCAGCCTGGCACAACCCCGGTGACAAAGCCCTCCACGGTGAGGGACCAGGTTTTATTGTCGAGAAATTCCTCATGCAAGAGCAACTCTACCCTCCAGAGGGTGCAGCCTTGTCCTCGGAGGTGACAACCCCTCCGGGTGACAACGAAGCCTTCACCACATCCCCACACATGGTCAGCAGCGACCGTCGGAACCGAGGCCAAGTGCTGCTGGGTCCGTGAAATTTTTCGAGCCTGTGAGCATCTGGAGAAAGAGGGAACGGGTCTAGAGGGCATTCCAGTTGTGAATGGAAATCAGGAAATTATTCGTAGTGGTGGCTCTGCCAAAGACCTGGGGTAAATTTCTTTGATTTACCATGCCTCGGTGTCCACATCTGTATAAGGGAAAGGGGGAATTCCTCCATGAGAATAATAAACACGCTTGGAAAACTGTGAAAACACTCTTTCAAGTCAGCCTGATGAAAACTTCATGTTCTGGAGCCCTCTGCTTCAAGGAGAGCAATCTGTTTCAGAGGCGAAGCTGTGTATTTTTCTTATTTAAACCTTCTAAATCTGCTGGAGCATTAAAAATATTTGGCATTTCCACAGCACATTTCATTCCCAGCTCCAAATGCGTTTTACAGACATTCATTAATTAAGCCCCGTAAAACCTTGGGGAGAAAGGGAAGCAGTACTTATTAATTTGCTATTTGTATTGCTGCAGCTCACGGAGACCCCAGCCAGGACCTCGGGCCCCTGTTATTTTAGACCTGACCTCCACAGAAGAGGAGATGTCAGCACAGGGAAAGCAGGAGGAGATGTGGGAGAAGCAGCAGAGGGAAGTTTGAGCTGTAAGGCATCAGCAGAGCCCATAGCAACCTGCCCTGATAATTCACCTCGATGCCCTTTCCAGCAGGGAAGGTGGGCAAGGCTCCTGCTCCACCTCTCCCTCCACCTCTCTGCATTTTGCTGCTGTTTGGGGGCTCCTGCCCCTCTTTACCAACCCTTTCTCACCCTGCATCTTCAGGCACCCACTCAGCTTCATTCCATCCCTTCCACTTTACCCTGGGGCTACTTGCTCTACCTCTAGCTTTGCATCCCACTCTTCCAGAAGTTTCGAATGACCGCTTGCTCTTTTTGTTTTTATTTTTAGGCCCATATAGATATTTTCAGTGCATCTATTTCAGTTCCATAAGTACCCAGCACTAAACCAGCCCTGCTGATGTCCTGCCTGTCTGGGCTGCCCTCTTGCTGCAGACTTCTCTGTCCCGGGTGGGTTGGCAGATAGGAGCTGTGAACGTTACACCTCTGCTTCCCCTTCAGGAAAAAACAGGCTGTGCTGCATGCTGTAAATGCCTTTCACATGTTCCCCAGATCCCAGTTAAATTGAACCCCAGAAGGTCTCTCAAAGCATGAAAAATGCATTTATAAGACACTGGGAGGAAGATGTATTCCATAACTACTCTGGTGACCAGGCGTGCTGACTTGTGTCATGTGGAGAAGGAAGCAAAAGGGGGGATTTCTTGTTATTTTATACTGCTGATGGGATTTTATCTCTCGCAGCAAATCGGGGAACTTTTTTGTTACCATTATTGTTTGATTTTATGGGCCATTTGATATTTATTTTTATTTCCATTCATTATTTGTTGAGTGCACTTAGCCTCTTCCCCAAGGAGCCTGCCTTATATCTAAGGTGATTTTTACGACCAGGGTTAGCACAGCATCTGAGCAACTTGCACAACTTTAATATATTTATCCTGCACACGCAGTATATCAAGGACTCTTGGTATTCCTACTGTGGGCTGCCCCTGAAATAGCAAATCTTAACTTATTAAGTTAAAAAAGAAGAAGAAACTCCAAACTGTTTACATTCCTCTTCTTTCTGATCTTCATTTTAAGCCATCAAGATGTATTTGAGTCATATTTTCACTCCTTTTTTTTTTTTCTCCCCCTTACAAAACATGAGGTCTAGCAATGTACCTTTTACTGCAAGCCAAGCTCTCGCATATCCCACGACTCCCGCAGCTGGGGCTTTAAAATCTTTGTCCAACACTGTGAGACTAATGACAAAATCATGAGCTGGCAGCTCTGCCTTTTCCTCCGATCTTTTCATTTCATCCCGCAAGCGCTCACAAACAGCAATTCCTCGCAGTGCTCTTGGTCCATGCAGTTTGTGTTGGGTGGAGGAGGTGGGCAGCTGGCTGAACGAGGGTTTTTTTTTTATTTTTACCCTCAATTCTTGCTCGATTTACCCCATTCAAAACCTCTCCATTCATTTATTCCCCATCATTCCAGAGGAGCCCAACCAGTGACCTCCCTCCCACTCCATGTCTCCGCGCAGCATCAGCGATGAGCACTGCTCCATCTCCTGCCCGTTGTGTGTGCCTGGAGGGTGCTGTGGGATTTTTTGGTGCCTGTGCTTCTGGCCAGTTTGATTCCCTCTCAGTTTCTGGATGAGTGCTCTCTGCTAATCCCCGTGTAATCCCAGCAAGTGACTGAGCCCAGGGAGGGATGGAGCATGCGGGCCAGGGCACGGCTGCGTGTGCTGATGGAGCTCTCCATGTAAAGATGGGCCATGGCATGGCTTGTGTTGGCTCCTTCTCCCCCTTTTCTTTTTGAGATGATCCTTTTTCCCCCTCCCTTTATTTTGCCCCATCAGGATACCGTGCCTGCATCTCTCATGATCATGTTCAGGCTTGGAGGTGTTTTAGCTCCCCGAGACATTATGGGTCTCTCCCGGGAGGCTGGTGAGATGCTCTCTCCTTCCCTCCTTAAACACCACTCTGCCACCTGCCACCACAAATGTGACCAAGCACCAGCCCTGGAGGACATGGGGGTCTTAGTGATGGGGTAATACCCGAGGCCCCAAGCAGGATGAGGGCTGTAGGCTCCCCCCATCCTGAGGTTCCCAATCTCCTGCTCTGTGGAGCTGAGCAGACGCTGCTGAGGCTGCAGCCCAACACGCTGACCATGCAGCATCCCTTCCTTCCTGGATGGAGCCAACCTGCCTCTTGGGCTGGGCTCCCACCCCAGGGCAGCCTTTCCCACCCCAGGCAGCAGTGTTGCTGGCTCATCCATCACAGCTCACACACACACACACGTGTGTGCTGGCAGGGACAGGTATCACCCTGCCCAGCACCCAGGAGGAAGGGAGAGGGAGGAGCAGGCATGAGTGGGAAGCAGACAGCAGAGCCACGTGGGGTCTGGCTTGGGGAAGCCTCAACACCTTCTTATATGAATCTTGGGCTCCTTCCACTCACTCCCACATGAGGCAACCACAGAGGTGTCCCCAGCGCCGCTCGGCAGCGTTGCAAGGCCACGACCCAGCAATTCCCCTCCTACTCCTGCACATGAAATCACCCCTGTGAAATCAGGGGGGTGGCTCCAGCACCCAAAGGTGAGCAGGTGCTGCCCCCAGCCACCACCTCAGCACTGGGGGGAGCCCCATTCCCACCCTCCCAGCCAAACCACAGCCATACATCCCCTCTCTCCCCTGGCCAGCTTTGGCTCTGCTCCTCACCTGGCAAAAGAACACACGGCAGCGAAAATAAACACGGAGGGAAACGAAGCCCCCGATGGCCCCGGCGAGCAAAGCCTGCCTTCCAAGAAGTAATGAAGCCCAGGGAATGGAAAATCCATGTCACTTGGCTGGATGGAGGGGCTGGATGCACACAGAGAGCTCCGTGCCGGCTGCCCAGAGGGTGCTGGGTCCCCACCCGGCATGGCCACGGCACAGCAGCTGCACCAGGGCCAGCAGCACGGCTCTGAACTCTGACATTTGAAGAGGGAGAATAATTTGGCTTCATTAGCCTTCCCCTTCTTCCCCCCCCCCCTCCTGCCTGGAGCGGTCCCTGGAGCCGGGGTTGGAATGTGCGTGGTAAGGACAGAACCAATCCCATTAGCACGAGGAGATTTGTTTTTCGTTTGGTTTGGTTGTTGTTTGAATCACCCGTGGCTCCACTTCCTTGGGTCAGAGGAAGGAGGATGGGGAGAGGAGACTCATGGATGTGTTTTCCCAGGTGGTTGTCCCATGGCCACGGTGTTCCCCTGCCAGCCTAGATGGCTGATTTTGTCACCACCGGGAGGTTTCCATCTTTGAAGGCCACAAGAGCTTTGCTGCTGGCTCCAGGATGATGCCCAGCATGGTTTGAAGAATTTCTGAGGACAAGGGCTCATCTCCCATGGGTTGGGATGGTGCTGGGACCAGTGGCACTGTCACGGTTGATCCTCTGTGCTTCTCCTCACCCCACATCCTCATCCTCACGCCATGGCTGGATGGAGATTTACCTCCCTTGGGGTTAAAGCTGAATTTACAGCTCTGCATCTTGGTCGGAACAACACCGGATTGCAGCCATGTGCTCGCAGGAGCTGGGCCAGGGGCAGCAAGAGGCAGCTGGAGCAGCCAGAAAATTTCCTTTCCCCAGCTGAGATCGGATCCCCGACTCTTTTTTCCATCATCTTCAAAAGCCCCGTGCTGGCTGGTTCCCCTGGCTGTGCTTTCTCATGGCAGACCCTCATTCCTCCACCACCAGACAAGAAGAAACCTCCCCCCTTGGTGGCCTCATGGCCAGCAACATCTCTCTGGGATGCGAGTGGGAAGGGGTGAAGGAGACCAAGGGGTGCAGAGCCAGGTGAACCTCTCCAGACTGGGATCATTGGTCAAAAAAAAACGTGAAAATGAGTGTTAGGACATGAGTGTGCAAGGCTGTGGGTGGCTCACCCGTTGCTTCCCTCTTTGCTGGTGGGGCCACACACCACGGATTTTCCTTCCCCCATGCAAAAATTAAAATGGAAAAGGCGTCGGGTGGAAAAAACCCCCCCCCGGCTGCCTGCTGGGGGGAGTGGAACCACCTAATTTCATGCATCTTCTTCTCACCAGACTGGGGTCTCTCCTCACCTGCTCCTGGGCACAGCTCCCTGCACCCCGAGCCAGCAAAGAGGAATCTGACTCCAGTTTCAAGGCCAGGAGCTTGTCCACGGTTTGTAGCCCGGCTCCCAGCCCAGGAGGGAACCCCCTTGGAGCCTCTGCCCATGGCAGGCAGGGTTTGCCAGCTGTCTGCACCCATCTTCTGCTTTGCCACCTCTCTCTCTGTGGCAGGGGGATGCAGAGACCCCTGACCTGGGGGTCTCATCCCTGGGTAGCACCACCCTGGGGTTGCCCTCTTCCCTCCTGCTTGCTCCAGCATCCTTGGCACAGCTCCAAGCTGCAAACACCATCCCTCTGCCCTCTGCTCAGCATCCACATACTGCCTGGGGGTGACATCCCACCCTTTGTTTAGACCCTGGAGGGACCTCAGAGCCCCTTCCAGTAGCAGGGAAGCTGGGGAGGGACTTTGGACAAGGATAGTGACAAGATGGAGTGGACTTTGGACTTGGAGTGATAGGATGAGAGGGAATGGCTTGAAGCTGGCAAAGGAGAGATTGAGGTTGGACATTTGGAAAAAATTATTCGGTATGAGGGTGGTAGCCCAGGGAAGCTCTAGAGATTGTGTAGCCCAACCCCCCCACTAAAGCAGGGCCACCCAGAGCACGTGGCACAGGAATGTCCCCAGACACTTGATGCCAAACCTCTCAATCCAGGGAATCTGCTGACCCCATGGCGGGGAGGAGCATCACTCCATGAACCAGCCTAGGCAGGGGATTTCTCTCCAGTTTTTTTGAAGTTTCCTTCAGGCTCATCTTGCAAAGATGGGGTGGTGATCTGGGAACAGAGCAGGGCTCAAGCCTGCCCTGCAACCAGGACCAGGCACCCCAAAAGTCACCGACTCCTCCAGCTCTGGTACAAACCTTTTATTTCCCCTCCGTCTGCCAGATCAGGGCTGGGTTTGCCCTTTGGAAGCAAAGCTTGTGGGGGGGAGGGGGTTTCCATGGCTGTCCCCTCCCCGGCTGCACCCCCAGAGACAGGGAGAGCATCAGATCCACCCCATGGGCACCTCCGAGCTTCGGGCTGAGCCCAGCGGCCAAAAAGCGACAACGAAAAAGGGTCCCCCAAATGGACACGAGACACCCCCTCCCACCCGCCACCCCCCCAAACCCCGGTTCCCCAACCCCAGATATGTTGCACGGTGAAAGTGATGACACAGAGCAGCACAAAACCGGTGGGGGCTGGGGATGAGACCCCCCCACCCCTGCCCCACGGCCCCCCAAGACCCTCTCGGCACCGAGAAGCGGCAGCACACGGGGAAAGCCAAAAAACCCAAGGGCAGGGGGGGTCGTGGGTAATAAGTTAATCTGTACAGGGGGGGTTAAGGGGAGGTAGGAGGGATGGCCACCACTGAGCTGTCCCTCCTGAGCAGAGGGGTGTCCCCTGGGGGGCTGAGGAACCACATGCCAGTGCGAATCAAACCATGGAACGATGCAGGGAGTGATGGAGAAGGGTGGGGAGATGGGGAGATGTCCCACCTCCCACTGAGTCTACAGAACAGAGCCCCGAGGAGCCAGGGGACAGAGAGGACCACACCCAGGGGGTTCCCTGTGAGCCCAGGGACCCCGCAGGCAGGGATGCTGAGCTTGG
The DNA here is from genome assembly GCA_023637945.1 of Phaethornis superciliosus. Taxonomy (NCBI): domain Eukaryota; kingdom Metazoa; phylum Chordata; class Aves; order Apodiformes; family Trochilidae; genus Phaethornis; species Phaethornis superciliosus. The sequence goes on along the minus strand of JAJQWJ010000030.1, from coordinate 3,704,257 downwards.
GATGGAGCTCCCCTGGCAGCTCCCACCTCCTCCCCAAGCTCAGACACAACCCAGGAGAATTCACCACCTCATCCCCTGCTCGGTCCAACCCAAAGCATCCCAGAGCAGGGAGGGGAAGGAACCATCCCAGGGCCCCTCAGCAGCTCCGGGATGGAGCTGGCTGGGTCCTGGAGTGGGCACAGAAGCTCTGGGATCCTCTCCTCCTCCTCCTCTCTCCGGCTGCCAACCCCAAATCCATTCGCCACGTTTCGAGTCCCCGAGGCAATCGGCTCCGTCGGAAGGGCCTTCCCAGGGTTGGAGAAGGCGCCTTGGAGGCTCAGCCCAAGGTGGGAGGCCAGGGATGTGCTGAGCCAAAAGCCCCAAAGGCTGCAGACATTCTCCATCCCCCACTCCAGCCGTTTTCCCTCCTGCCCAGTGCTGGAGCTGTGCCCGGAGGGCTGCGAGGCCCCGGGGGGCTGTGGTTGGGAGGAGCAGGACCCCCCTGCTCCATCCCCTCCATCCTCCCCACTCTGGCAGCTCTGCTCTTGGCTCTCAAGTGCTGAGAAACCAAGATCCCGGGAAGCAACGTGTCTATGGAGGAGGCAAAGGCAGAGCCCAGCTCCAGGGAGCCTCCTCGGGATGGTGGGACCCAGGTGGATGGTGTCCCCAAGTCCCAACGGGGACAGAGCCTGAGGCGTCCCTAGAGGAGCTGGGGACATGGGGAGGTTGGAGGGGCAGGGGAGCAGGGCTGGGGACAATGCTGTGGGGACGGTGACAGGGAGGTGGCATGGAGGTGGTGGGAAGGGGCAGGAGAGCTACAGGATGGTCTTGTCCAGGTCCACCTTGAGGGGCAGGGGCCCCGCGTCCTCGCTGCCATGCGTGGGGCACAGGGTGACAGCGATGACGGGTGGCAGGGGGAAGGCACCGGGGCCATCCAGGTCCTCCAGGTATTCCTTGTCCCCGTTGATGCTCAGAGGCTGGAAGAGAGGCAGAGGGGACCCTGCAGCCCCAGAGCTGGCTGGGGATGTGCCACATGGCTCAGACATGCCAAAGAGCCCAATCTGGTGGCCAGGCACCACAAACCTGGTGGCCAGGGACCACAGACGTGGTTGTCAGAGGGCACAAACACGTTGCCCACATCTCACCCATCCATGCTGGGGAGACCCAAGGGGCTGGGGACCCCCCTAGGATCCCCCCTGGGCTACTCTGAGCATTTGTGACCTCATTTCTGACCTGGGTCTTGACGTGCTGCTCGGGGGCAGTCACCAAACTGGCACAGCTCAGCCACAGCATCACCATGATGGAGAGGAAGAGGCAGGCAGCCAGGATCCAGCGAGGAAGCCCCGAGCGTCTGTAGCACCCCCCCAGCCCCCACCAGAGAGAAAGGATGGAATTTATGGCAGGGCAAAAAGGTGGGAATATGGGGGAGAATGGAGGAACATCTGCTCCAGGGCAGGGGGGGGGGTGTCTGGCATGGTCCAGGTCCAGCCCCTCTGCACCTACTTGGACATGCAGCCAAGGAAGTCGTGCTCTGGCTGCGGGGGGTCCTGGGGCTGCACCTTCCCTTTGCCTCGTGGCTCCTTCCCAGGGGTTTTTTCCCCCTTCACCCGTGGGCCTGGGGGGAGGAGAGGTGATGCTGAGCCCCAGCACCCACCCTGGGGCCACCTGCTCCCCTCCCTTGCCAGCACAGGGTTGGGTGTGAGGGTGCTGGGTGGTCCCCGCTCCCCCCCCAAGGACCCTCTGCCCACTGGGAGGGGCTCAGAGAAACTGGGTGCAAGCCAGGAGGGCTCAGAGGCTCCTGGACCCCCTCCCCAAGGCAGCCTGGAACCCACCCCCCTCCATCCTGGACCTTTGTGGGGGTGGGGGACACGGGGGCTGGACCCCAGTCCTGGCTGCTCCAGCAGAGTCTCCTGCACCTCGGGAACTGGATACTCCACCTCGGGCTGGGACTGGTGGGTGAGCAGGGAAAGAGGGAGACAATGGTGACTGAGGGGGGGGGTCCCCACCCCACTCAGCACCCAGTGGAGAGGGGACATGGGACCCCCCCACCTGAAACACCACGACTTTGCCATCATCTGCCTGCAGGTAGAAGGTCCAGGTGGAGGAGATGAAGCTCTGGGCAGAGCTGACGATGTCGTTGCAGAAGGTGGAGACCAAATCCAACATGGAGAAGGTTGGGTCCTTCAGTGCTGGGCTCTGCGAGGGAGCAGGGACACTGTGTCACCACTGTCCCCTTGCCACCCACCCTGGCAGACAACATCCCACCCAAGGATGTGGCTGAGTTGATTGAGGTGGGTACTCAGGGCTGGGGATGTGCAGAACTTGGGGTCCACCTCCAGGAGGATCATCAAGCCTGGGGTTGTCACCTGTCCCCTCAGCTCCAGGGCTGGCTGTCACCCACCCCCAAGGTCATCACTCAGTCTTGGGGCTGTCACCCAACCCCTTGGCCATTACCCACCCCCAGGAGGGTCCCTGAGCCAGGGACTTTGGTCACCAGGGCTGTCACCCATTGCCACCACCCAGCCCTAGGGCCATCACTCAGGGCCATTACCCAGGCTTGTGGCTGTCACCCAGCCCCAGAGTTGCCACCTAGAGCCACCACCCTGCCCCAGGGCTGTCACCTAGGGCCACCACCCTATCCCAGAGCTGTCACCTAGGGCCACCACCCAGGCCCTGGGCCATCACTCAGGGCCATTCCCCAGGTTCCTGGCTGTCACCCAGCCCCAGAGCTGTCACCTAGGGCCACCCCCCTGCCCCAGGGCTGTCCCCCAGCCCCAGCTCTTGCAGACAATAGGCTGAGATGCCGAGGGCGTTCCTCTCCTGGCAGCCTCTCCGTGCCCCGGATTCTTGGCCGTCGCTGCAGTTTGTTATTTTTAAAGCATCCCTGCTGGAATCCGCTTGGCTGCTCCCTGCCAGTGGCTTCCAACATTTTCCGACAGCCCCTTGCACGGTCAGACCAGCAAACAGGAAATAAATAGGTCAGATTCTGTATCTAATTATTATGCTAAATCTGCTTTGCCTGCCGGGCTGGGAACCCGAAGGAGAAAAAAAAAAAACAAAACAAAAAACTCCAACAAAAACCAAAACAGAACGCTTTGGGTGGGGGAATTGGGAGGGGAGTGATGGGTGCAGCTGGGTGACCCCCGTGCTCATCCCTGACCTCGGAGCAGAGCTGGGAAATGGGATCAGAGGCTGGGAAGGTTTGGAAACCGGGCTGCAAAGTGGGCTTGAAAGCAGCCCTGGCTTTCTCCAGCTCTGTCTGCGGGAGTCCGAGGCCAAAGCCCTTGGCCCAAACTCTGATTTAATTAATGGGGTAAAAGGAGAGTTAATTAATTGTAGGAGGAAAAAAAAAAAAAAGTGTTGCTAATTGCTGGGGAAGAGAAAAGATGAAAACTGGGGGGATCTGCAGCAGTCACTGGTCAGAACCTCTTGCCCTGGGAACTGGGTGGAACTGCCCTGCCTGCCTGGCCCAAACCTCAGGGTCAAGCCCTGATAATTTGATTTTACACTTTGGAGGAAGCAGCACAATGGGTTTGGCATGGATGAGGGACGATGGCTGCAGGGATGGAGGGAGGGATGGATGGATGGATAGTGGAGGGATGGAGGAATGGAGGGATGGAGGGAAGGTGGAGGGATGGATGGAGGGATGATGGATGGATGGTGTTAGGGGGGGGATCCTCACCTCCCCACCCCTCACCTTCTCCTTCCTGCTCTCCACCTCAGGCAGCTGCTTGTGGCACCCACTCACGCAGCCAAACTGCTCCTCAGCGTTGCTGTAGGCTTCAGCACATGCTGCAAAGAGGTGGGGGGGGGCCAGACTTAGTGGGTGCTTGACCCCCCTGATGACCCCACTCCCCAGCACCCACCCCCCAGTTTACACCCAGTGGGTGCAAAGTTGCAAACAAATCTGGGGTGTCTGGATGTGTCCCTGGGGAGAGAGAGATGGGTGGGAGGGAGGATGCTCAGGAGGGTGGGTGGGGAACATCCCCAGGGGGAGTTTGTGGGTATTTTGGGGGGGTGGGGGTCTCTCCTCACCTGCTTCACACTCAGCTCTGGTTGTGTTCAGCTCGGCACTCGCATCCACAAAGTGACAGATGGAGAACAGGCGGCAGCCCCGGTAACAGGCGTTGAGAACAGCATCCTGCAGGAGGAGGAGGAGGAGGGGGGCACCCCACTCAACCCCCACCAACCCTCCCCATCTCCCCCTGGGGGACTCCAAGCCACTGCAGACACCCCCCCCTGGGGCTGTCACCCCAAACCGTGGTGATGGTAGCTCCAAATTTGCAGCCAGTGGTGGGGTTCATGGCTTTTTGTCCCCACGGAGGAGGTGGCCTCGTCTACACCAGGATGTGTGGGACCAGCTGGGGGGAGGTGGGGGTGTGGATGGGCCCCCCAGCCCTGGTGGGAAAACAACTCCATGGCCATCCCCAGGTGCTCGCCTAGAGATGGCCCTGCCACCATGGGGACATGGGGACAGTCCTGGGTGTCACCCCATGGCCACAGCAACTCCAGTCCATGGCTTTCTGGGATGCTCTGGGTCCCACAGCCACCACTCAGCTCCATCTCTGTCCCCACTGCCATGGCCCAACCCACTGCCACGGTGTCACCTGGGCTGTCCCCGGCCCCGCTGGCCACATGTCACCAGGGATGCCACCAGGGATGGGGTGCAGAGCCCAGCTGGGGGGCAAGTGTCTGTCCCCAGCAGGTCCTCACCAGTGGCACCACCGACCCGGGGTGGCTGCCACCACCTGGGGCACCCCAAAGCCCTGTTGGAGGAGGCCACCAGGGCCCTTCCTGGTGTCCCCATGATGCTCCTGGTGTCCCCATGGTGTTCTCCAGTGTGGCAATGCCTGTGCTGGGTGGGCGTGTTGCCCCAGTGTTCCCAGTGCCCCCAGTTTCCCTTGATGCTACTGATGCTCCCAGTCCCCCTGATGTCCCTGATGCCCCAAATGCTCCCAGTTTCCCACAGTGCTCCCAGTCCCCCCCTGATGCTCCCCATGCTCCCAGTTCTCTTCATGCTACTCATGCTCCCCATGGTCCTGTTGCCTCCCATGCCCCCAGTACCCCCAGTACTCCCAGTACCCCTGATGCCTCCAGTGCTCCCGGTGTTCCCAATACCCCTGGTGCTCCCAGTGCCCCCGGTACCCCAAACGCCCCCAGTTTCCCCATGCCCCTGATGCCCCTGTACCCCTCTTGCTCTTGGTCCCCCCGATGCCCCCCTCTACCTCCAGTACCCCCCAGTACACCCCAGAACCCGCTGCTCCTGATGTCCCCGGTGCCCCCCAGTGACCGCTACCCCTGATGCTCCTTATCCCCCCGGCCCCCCAGGTACCCCCCATGCTCCTGATGGTCCCGGTGCCCCTGATGCCTCCGGTACCCCCGCTCCCTCCCGGGGCCGGTCCGGACTCACGGCAGCGGCCCGGCGGGGGAGGCTGCGGCCGCACTGCCCGCGGCACCCGGCGGTGTCTCCCAGCTGGGACGAGAAGGGATCGATGGTGGTGGCAGAGGTGGCAGCGGTGGCAGCGGTGGCAGCGGTGGCGAGCAGGGCCAGGCCGATGGCGAGCAGGGCCCGGGGGCTGCGGGCCGCCATGGCGGGCGCGGGGCGCGGAGCGGAGCGGACCCAAGGCCGGTGCCGGCCCCGCCGTGACGCGAACGGGAGGAGGGAGGGAGAGGAGGGGGGATCGGGGGCGGGGGGAACCGCCGCAGACTGCCGCAGCTCCACCGATACCGGCACCGGCACCGGCACCGTCGGAGCAGGGAGGATAAGGGGGTGCAGGGGAGCGGGGGATGCTCGGATGCAGGAGGAGGGGGTTGGGGGGGGGGTAGGAAGGGATGAGGGGGGGGAGGTTGGGGGGTACCACGGGATGCGGGAGGACGGGGATGTGTCCAGGAATAAGGGGTGAGGGGAGGTGTAGGGGGTCTGGGGGTGTAAGGGGACACTGGGGGATGCAGGGAGACTGAGGGACACGGGGGGGGTAGGGGGACAGGGAGGTGTATGGGGGCACAGAGGGTCCAAAGGGGCCCTTTGGAATTGGGGGGTGCAGGGGGATGGGGGAGTGAGGGGGTCACGGTGACACCTGCAGCAGAGAGGGACTGGGGAGAGGAGGGGGGGACATGGGGACCCGGGGACACACTGGCACTGGGGCTGCCCTGGGACCACCAGCGACTCACAGCCCTGGAATGTCCCCAGGGAGGGGACAAGCCCCTTGTCCCCAGCCAGCCTTAGACCCAGACGTGCCACCCCCAGGGGGCTCCCCAAGTCACCTTCGTGGGTTCCACCCGCACCTCGGCCCCGCAGCACCCACCCCACCCCCTGCCAGGGCACCGGGCTCTCCCTGACACCCCAGATTTACAGCTTTGATTTCCCAGGATTTGAAAGACATAAAAGGCTCAGGCTTGCCCCCCCCTTGCACGTCACTGCCCTGCCCATCAACCTTATTTATGGCAGCACCCCAAAGGCAGCCCTGGGGGGGGGGAGAAGAGGAGGAGGGGGGCTGGGGACTTCATTACCCTCCAGCCCTAATGGGGAACATATGGCAGGACCCTGGGGTGGGGGAGGAGAGGGGGTCCCCTGGTCCCAGCTCAGGATTAAGGGGTTCTCCATGCCCTGGGGCAGAGGGAGAAGGGGGGGGTTGGCTGGGGAGGTCCCCCTGGGAGCAGGGAGTGGGGCCTCTCCTCGCCCCGCTGCTCTCCACCACTTTATTCATCTTGTTAACCAAACCAGGGCTGGGAGAAAATGTGCTCGGGAAGGGGGGGGGGGGTCTGACAGGTCGGTTGTCCTCCCCCCTTCCCCCTCCTGGAACCCATCCAGCCTCCTGTCTGTCCCTGCTGACAAACGGCCAAGAAAATGGGATATATTGGGGACATCACCCCACACGTGGTGCCACAGGTGAGGGTCCCATCGGCTAAGGGGGAGGATGATGGAGCTGGACCCCCATCCCCAGAGGGACCAAACCCCCCCAGATTGAGTGCCAGGAGCTCCATGGCCGGTGGGCAACACACCTGCCCAGCCCCCCCCTCCTTCCACTCACCTTTTCATGGCAAAAACCTCCTTCCCAGGCAATAATATCCCAGTTGGCAAATATTTACTGCCCTCCCTCCTCCTCCCACCCCTCTCCAGAACCACTCCATGCCTTTTGCATTTATCACTACTGACCTACATTTCTTATTTTCTTTTCCCTCTGGAGCCTTCCACGATGCCATTGCCTCCCCCCACCCTGGTCCCCATGCCCAGGGGACTCGTCACCCTGTGTCCCCACCCCACAGAGCCCGTCCCTTGTGCTCAAGCACCCCCTTGACACCAACTGCTTTTTTTTTTTTTTTTTCCCCACCTCTAGAAATCAGCAACCTCCCTCGTGGGACTTTTTGTGCTCCCCAAAAGCAAACAGAAGGGGGGGGGGGGGAGGGAGGGAAGGTGCAGCCATGAGGATGCTCTTCAGCAAAAGTAAGGAGGGGGCTGGCAGGGAAGGGGTTAAGAGGGTTATAAATTACCCATGGATGTGGAAATGTGACTGAGAGGAATATAAAGAAAACTCGGACTGCTGGATTCTTTGCATTTCTAGCCTCTTTATTTTTCCCCCAGGTCACTTTAAAAGGATGCAGGCTCCACAGCGCCTCCCGCTTTTTCTTGGTGGTGGTAGTGTGGGGGGGGATGTTGGATTTTTTTTGTTGTTGTTTGTTTTTTACACCCTGGCCCTTGAGCCAGATGCTGTCTCGGTCCAAGTACTTTATGGGAAATCAAATAATCATTTTAATTCAAGGGGAGATGTGCTGGGCCCCGGTGATGCGTGATGGAGGTGATGGCAGGAAGGTGAAAAACCAGACCCAGGATGCTCAGCCCGGCTTTGGGGACATCCCCAGGGCCACCCCGAGGTCCTGGATCCCTCAGGGGTGGGGGGGGACATCCCGCCTGGGCAGAGAAGGAAGGGGCTGGATGTTTGGGAGCTGGGCCCCACAGCCAGATCCTGCACCAGCACAGGGCAGAGAGGCCCTGGGAACCGAGGCACTCCAGGGGGGGGGGGGGGACAGCTGGACCACGCCAGCCCCTGGGGACCCCCGTGGTGATGCTGCCAGCCCGGCATGGGGGACAGAAGGGGACAGATCCTGCCTCCCGGATGGTGCTGGTGGGCAGGAGGGAGCAGCTCGTTAAAGGTCAGGGTCAAAGGGCCACGCTGAGCACATCTGACTCAGAGCAGGAGGTGGCTCTGTCACCATCGGCCACCCCCCTGGTGCTTTGTGTGTGTGGCGGGGACCTTGGGCTGGCTCTGTCCCCTCAGCTCACAGCATCAGCTCTGGGGGTTGTCACAGGGCAGGGAGGGTGACTGTCCCCCAAGCCGGTGACACCGAGGGCATGTCCTTGGTGACACCAGTGGGGACCAACACCCCCCCCCCCACCACTGACCCCCCCAGTAAAGCCTCAAAACACCTTCTGGTGGCTCCTTCACCCATGTCCCCTCTCTGCCAGCGCCAGGATGGGTGTCACCCCCCAGGAGCCCCCCATGGGGAGGGGGTCACAGAGCAGATGGGGGGGGCAGCAGTGCAGGCAGCACAGGTGCTGCTGCCCCCCCACCCCTATTCCAGAGGGGGGGGGGGGAGGTGTGGAGATTTGTCCAGAGGGATTTTTTTCCCGGGGGGATTCGTCTCCTCCCCCCCCCAAACCAGCACCCATCCGTGGCTCCCATCCCAGGGGGGCTCCCGGGGGGGTGTGGAGCGGGGGTGGCCGCCAGCCCCGGAGCAGCCGTGATTCACTCAGCCAGACTGCGGCTGCTGGGGCTGAAGTTTCTCAGGCTGGGTGGCTCCCGGAGCCTGACATTTTTGGGAAATTTCAACAAAAACACTTCAGAAGCTTCCAAAAAAACAGGACGCTGGGAAAAGGCATTGTTTTGCCTCCCTCCTGCTCTCTCTCTTTTTTTTTTTTTTTTTTTTTTTTTTTTTTTTATATATTTTCTTCTCCCAGCTCTGCAGCTCCTTCGGTGCCCAACACCTCGGAGCCCCTCAGTGACCCCTGCACAGTGTCACCCCCCCTTTTGTCCCCACACGACCACAGGACTCAGGGGACCCCTTTGGGACGAGCACCCTGGGCCACCCCCAGGGCTGTACCCCCCCCACTGCATCCCCTGCAGGGAGCGATGTCCTTAGGGCACAGAGCTGGGAAAGGGAGCAAAGGGACAGGGAAAGCCACCAAGCAATGTCCCCATGGGCTGGAAAACAGCCCCTCCAGCTCTGAGCCCCCAAAGCCACCCCCAAAGCTCAGCTCCGGCAGCGGCCCCGTGGCCTCGGGGCTGCCAACCCCACCCCGACAGCAAGGTCAGGGTCACCGGGTCCCTCTGTGTCACCTCTCGGGGAGGGACACTCTGTGCCTCTGGTCTCCTCCCACCCCCCATGGCTCAGCCAGACCTAAAGGACACACAGCTGGGGACAGCCCAGCCTGGGGGACAGTGGCCTTGCCACCCCTGGGACCTGCCGTCACCCATCTGGAGAGCAGAGCAGCTCTTGGTGACACCGTGTCCCGGGCGGGGGGACAGGAGGGGACCCGGGGATGGAAGTGCCGGTGGCTTTGTCACCGTGCTGATGGCAGAACCGGACATGTCACCAGCTCCGGGATGCCCTGGGGACAAGTGCAGCTCCAACCCCGCGGGGGTTTGACCCATTTGGGGCTGTTTTCCCCCATCTTGCAGGTCCGGGTTGTTTGTTGTTTGGGTTTTTTGTTTTGTTTTGTTGGGGGGGAAACGCCGGAGCCGTTGGGTTGGGCAGAGCCCGCGGGGATCCCGGGGAAAATATTCCCATTTTCACCTCAAAAATACAAAGGAGATTTCGGGTTCCTAAAGACCCTCGGGATGAGGGCTCAGGGGGTGTCCCAACCATCTGCGCAGCCCCGGGGGCACGGGAGGGTCCCGGGGAGGCCGCGCTGAGTCACCCGTGGGACGGCGGCCCCGGGGCGGCTCTTACCTTCCGTGGGGCTGGGGGGGAGCGGGACCCCGGCCCCCGGGCGTGGCGGGGGGGATTCGGAGAGTTACAGCATCCCCCGACGGTACCGGGAGCGCATCGTGCATCGGGGGGTGGGTACCGGGGTCGGTAACGGAGCGGGATGGCGGGGCCCCGGGGTCGGTGGCTTTCTGCCCCCCCGGGGGCGGGCCCGGGCGGGGCGGGGCGGGGCCAGGGCGGCATTTAGGGCTTTGGTTACCGGGGGGTTGCTCAGACTTGCTCGGGACTTCCCCGTACGTGCCGGTACGCTCCGCCGCCCCGAGCACCGACGGGCACCGACGGGCACCGACGGGCAGCGGAACGGGCCATGCCGCCGTTACCGGGACTCCCCCCGTCGCTCTCCCCGTTGCTCTTACTCTGCCTCAACCTCCTCCGTGCCGAGCCGCTCGCCTGTGAGTACCGGGACTTACCGGGCGGCTCCCGCAAGGTGGGCGCGGGGTGCGGGAAGGGGGGGGACACGCACCGGGGGTCCCGTCGGGGTCGGGGCGGGAGCTGTACGGAGCCCCCAGGAGCTGCTCCGCTCACTGCGGGCTGGGCGGTGCCGGGCCATAGGGTGGGGGTCCCATCCCCGTCCGTGTCCCCCCGCCCCGGGATGCGGGGGGGGGCAGCGCCGGGCGCACCTCGGGGCTGTGCAGCGGAACGGGGACCCCCCCGCGGAGGGCAGCCAGGAACCCCCGGCGATCCCCTGCAGGCAGCAGAGATCGCCCCCTCGCCCTCTCCGTCCCCGCAGCCCAGTCGGGAGCCCCCCCGCGCCCCCCTTCTCCCAGCAGAGAACAATAGAGGAATTTTTTTTTGCTCCCCCCATCCCCGAGAGCAACCGGGACCCCCCCGCCTCCCCTGGGAGCGGCGAGTGACCCCTCTCCCCATGGAAAAGTGGGAATCCTCTCCCCGGGAAAGATCGGTCACCTCTTGTGTGTCCCCCCTCCCCTGCCGTGCAGACCCCCCCTCCCGGAGAACAATGCGGCTCCATTCCCCACCCAGGACAATGGAAACCCCCGTCCTCCGGCCGGAGAACAATAGCGAACCCCTTCCCCACTCGACCCCGGGAGCCATGACCCCCCCTTGCCCACCCCTCAGCCTCTGAGCCCCCCCTCCTCCTGCTGGGAACAACGGGGGGACCCCTATTCCCTTCAGAGATCTGTGCCCCCCCCCATCCCAGAGAACAATGAATCCCCTCTTCCCCACCCAGAACAATAGGGAGCTCCCTTCCCCCTTTTTTTTTTTTTTGGGGGGGGGGGGACGGGGGAGAAAAACAATGACCACCACCCCTAACCCCCCTGGGGGGCTCCCCATTGCTTCCCATTTGGGGGTCCCACCCGCTGGTGGCAGGTCCGGGAGGTGCCACCTGTGGGCTGAGCTGTGGGGTCAGCCCTGGGGGGGGGGGATCGGGGTCACCCTTTGCCCTGGGAGAGGGAGATTTGGGGAGGGGGAGATTATGGGTGGTCTCCCCCCTTAATGGCAGGACCCTCAACCCGAATTTGCCTCCGTCCCACCCCTTGCTTCCCCCCGCGGCCCATTCCCCGCCGCAGGAAGTTTGGTTTCCTCCCTGGGGGGGGGGGAGGGCGAGGGGAGATTTGGGGGGCGAGGGATGGTCCCTCCGACACCCAAACGGGTCCCCTCGACAAAAGCCATCACCTCCCCAGCCCTGTCCTTGCCACGGGGGGGGTCCCTCGTCCCCCCCATCCCTCCGTGTCTCTGGCAGCGGGGTCTGACAGAGCAAGAACCGGGGCAGGAATTGCGGGAGGGGTGGAGGAGGGAGGAAAAAACCCCAAAAAACCTCCCAAAAATCCCTTCAGGAGCCGTTAGCGGGAGCCTCCCAAGCCAGGAGGGTTTTGGGGTGCAGCGGGGACCTCCCCCTCCTGGGAACCCCGTGGGGGCCGTGGCTCAGGTCCCCTTTGGTGCTGAGCCCGCACCCTGGGGGTGTCCCCATCCCTCTGGATTCCCACCCCGGGACCCCCATTTGTTGACTTTTTGGGGGTGCGGGGGGAGCTGTGGCCCCGCAGCCCCTCGACGTGCGGCGCTGGGCAAAGGCGAAGCCAAATCTCCTTTTAGAGAGCGAATGTTTCCCCTGGGTTGCGCTGGGGCTGGAATTCCTCGGCTTTTTATAAATCCCTCCTCGAGCCGAGGGATGGGCACCCGAAATGCCACTTGGGGAGGAGAAGGAGAAAAAATGGGGGGGAAAAAAAGGACAAAACAATGGTTTTTGGGGGCCGGATGCGCCTGCAAACCCCGTTGCTTGAGCTCGAGAAGCCCTCTAAATATTTATATATATATATATACATATAAATTTATTTTTCTTGCAGGATTCAGAGCTGCCCAAATTGCCTTTTGTTCTTCAGGGCATTTATATTATTTTTTCCCCTCACCCCCCCGCCCTTGCACATCTCAATAAATCTTTTTTTTTGTTTTATTTTTAACCTCCTGATCCCCGACACTTATCAGAGAGGGGTTTTTATTCCTTCTTTTCTTTCCCAACCTCTTAAAACGCCCATATAAAAATAAAATGAAATCCGGCCCTTCGGAAGAAAAACATAAACGTTCCCGACACCTTGGAAATGTGGTTTTACTTTATAGCATTACTTAGCACCTGATCAGCATTTTTTTTTCTAATAGGAAAGCCATAAAAACCCAAAACAAAACCAAAAAAACCCCAACTCCAGAGCAGGTATTTTTGGTTGCGACTTGCACATTCCACAGCTTGCCTTGGGTCTCTCCGGCCCTTTTCCTCTCCGAGCGGGGAAAACTTCACACTTTTCCCTTTTAAAACACATGTTGGGCACTGGACATGCAGGGGAAAGGGGTGGAAAAAAATTGCAGGGGATAAATAAATGGATTTTTTAATATATATATATATATATAAAAATAAAATAAGCTTCTCCGGAGGCTCCTGCTTGGAAGGGATTAAAAAAAAACCCAAAAAACCGCAGGGAAAAAATAATATAGATGGAGAAAATTGGCCTCTCCGGAGGGTCCCACTCGGAGGAGGGGAAAGGCGTTGGGTTTGGGGTGGTTTTGTGTGATTTTGGTGCTGTTTAAATGAAGATTTAGGAGATTTAGGGCCTGGAGTTGTTCTCAAGCTCCTCTGGGATGGGGGGGGGGGAGGATGGAGCCATCCCCAGGGATGCTCGGGGTACCCCGGGTGTCAATGTGCCCGGGGGGGGGTTGACACATACATACCCTCCCCCCAAAAAAAAAAACAACAAAAAAAAACCCAACCCCAAGCTTCCTGCATCCCCGGGGGGGCAGATCTCTCCCCTGCTAATGAGGATTTGGGGGAATTAATCGCGGCGGGCGCTGAAAGGCGCTGGGGGCCCGGGGGGGTCAGAGGGGAGCGGAGGTCGCGGTGTTTTCCGGGCGGTAATTTGGGATAATTTGGGATCTGAGCCCGGCGCGTGCGGATCCCAACGATGGAAACGGGGGGCGGGGGGGGGGGGGGGACGAAAAAAAAAAAAAAAACCTCCGGAATGGTCGGGGGGGTTTTGTTCTTTCAAGTCTGAGAGTAAAAAGGGCTGGAGAGAAAGAAGGGAAGGGGTCGTGTCCCCCCCCCCCCAATCTGGTGGTGGCAGAAAAAGCAGGGGTGGAAGGGGGGGGGTTGGGAAGCTCTGGGTGGGGGTCTCGGGGGTGGGATTTTTTTTAGGGGGGGCTGCTGGCTGGTGTCTGTTGGAAAGGGGAGGGGGGGGGGGGGGGGGAAACAACCCCGCCAAACTTTCTGTGGTTGTTTTTTCAACGCTTTTGTCGTGGAAAAAAAAAAAAAAAAAGGGAAAACTTCAACGCCACAGCTCTGGAAAAGCCCCAAATTTTGGCAAGACCCCCACGGGGGGGTGCAGCAAAGAACCCCACAGGGCTGCCCGTGGGGTCAGCCCCCCCCTGAGCCCCCCCCCCCCCCCCCCAGAGCTGGAGGGGGGAGCCCGGAGCCTCCTCAGCTGGGGAGGGGCCGTGCCCTGATAAGTACAGAGAGAGGTTTATAAATATTAAAGAGAGATTTATCCAAATGTGGATGTAAACCGATAAAAAATAGATTTAAAATATGCTAAAAAAATATATATATATATTTAAGTGTATTTTGCAAAGATTTTTTGATATTTAAATAGGTTTCATTCAACCTAGGATCTTTCAGTGGCTATAAAGTAGGTATAAAATATTTTAAAATATATAAAAGCAGATGTAGAATCTATTTAAATATACAGAAATTGATCTAGAATGTGTTCAGATATATAGATTACATTCTAATATATTGAAATATGTACAGAATCCAGTCAAACGCAGAGAAATAGAGGTAGATCTACTGAAACAGAAATAATTGTAGAATCTGTTTGAATAGATAGAAAAAGATGGAAATGTGTTCAAATACATAGAAACATAAAAATGTGTTCAAATGTTCAAATATATAGAAATGTAGCTGGAATCTACTGGAATATCTAGAAATAGATATTAAATATATTAAAATACATTGTGGAATCATTCAGCTTGGAAAAAAACTTGAAGAGCATCAAGTCCAACCACCAACCCAACCCCAGCAGCCAACAAAACCCCATCCCCAAGCACCACGGCTCCCTCCATCTGTATAAAACACACCCGAAATATATTTGAATATTTTAAAATATCCATCCAAAACGCCACTATCTTTAAGTGCCCCTAAAATATATTTTAATTGATAAAGAACAGATGGGGAAGGCAATCAAAGCTCTCCAAAGAGACCTAAAAGATATTTCGGGAGATGAAGAGCAGCCGTAAAACGCGTTCAAATATTTAAAAAAAAAAAAAAAAAAAAGTAGCTCTAGATATCAAACAATCCCATTTTTATTTCCCCCCTCCCTTTTATCTCCCTGGCTGCAGACCCTGCTGTCATCTCCCCCCAGGACCCCACTCTGCTGATGGGCTCCTCGCTCCTGGCCACCTGCACGGTCAGCCCCGACTTTCACCTGAAAGCCGAGGATTTGTACTGGACCCTGAACGGGCGGCGCCTGCCCCCCACCTCCTACACCCCCCTGGGTCCCACCACCCTGGGGGTGGCCTTGGCCCACCTCAACGGCTCCAGGCAGCAGTCGGGGGACAACCTGGTGTGTCACAGCAGAGACGGCGGCATCTTGGCCGGCTCCTGCCTTTACGTTGGACGTACGTCGGCCCCGCCGGCACGGGTGTAGGGACAGAGGGGGGCACCCACCCCGAGAGGGGGGCACCCACCCAATGAAGTGGCACCTGACCCAATGAGGTGGCACCTGACCCAATGAGGTGGCACCTGACCCAATGAGGTGGTGGCACCTGACCCAATGAGGTGGCACCCCCCCAATAGGGTGTCACCCCCCCCAAGAGGGGGTCACCCCCCCAGTAGGGTGTCACTCGCCCCAATTCAACAGGGTGCAGGCAGGAGCAGGAAGGACCCTGAACCCCTTGGTGAAACCCACTGGTAGCCACGGGGCTGGTGGCCAGGGGGTGGTGGGGAGGGTGGTGGCTTCACCCACCAAACCCTGGGCTTTGTTTCATCCCCTTCTGCCTTTTGTGTTTGTTTTTGTTTTTGTTTTTCCCTTTCTCCCAGTGCCACCAGAAAAACCAGTCAACATCTCCTGCTGGTCCAAAAACATGAAGGACCTCACCTGTAAGTGGGCACCAGGGACAGAAGGAGAAACCTTCCTGCCCACCAACTACACCCTCAAGTACAAGCTGAGGTGGGACACCAACCTTAATTCCCATGAAAATAAAACGTTGGGATGGGGGGGAAGAGCAAACTTGGTGTCCCAAGCTTAGGGGCGGGGGGTGGAATGAGCTTCCTCAGGTCTTGGGTGCCACGTGGTGAGGAGGAGGAGGGTGAGGAGCTGCTGGACAGTGGGGTTGGTGACCCAAGACCTGGGTGGTGTCATGGTGCAGCCAAAGCAACCATGGTCACCTTGCCACCTGGGGTTGGTTAACCAGGGGGCTGGTTGACCATGGGGTTGGTTGACCATGGGGCTGGTTGACCATGGGGTTGGTTGACCGTGGGGCTGGTTGACCGTGGGGTTGGCTGACCATGGGGCTGGTTGACCATGGGGTTGGTTGACCATAGGGTTGGCTGACCATGGGGTTGGTCCTTCAGGTGGTACGGCCGGGACAACACCTGCCAGGAGTACCACACAGCAGGACCCTACTCCTGCCACATCCCCAAGGACCTGGCCCTCTTCACCCCCTACGAGATCTGGGTGGAGGCTTCCAACCGCCTGGGGGTGGCCGTCTCTGACGTGGTCATGTTGGACATCCTCGACGTGGGTGAGCATGGGGAGGTACCACCACCCGATGGGGACCTCCTGGGGGTGACAGAGGGGGTGGGGGGGCTGCAGGAAAGGGGAGGTCTTGGAGCTGAACCTCTCCAAACCCACTCAGGCTCCTGACTCCCGTGGACGTGGGGTTCTGCTTCTGGTTTTTGTGTTTTTTTGGGGGAGATCTCTTGGGTTTGGTTTTCTTTTGGGTCTTTTAGGGTTTTTGGGTTTGGTTTTCTTTGGGGTACCTGGTTTGTGGTTTTTTGTTTCTTGGTGGGGTTTTTTGGTTTGGTTTTGGTGGCTTTTTTGGTTTGGTTTTCACTGGGGTTTTTTGTGGGGGTTTTGAGATTTTTGGGGTTTTCTATTTTTTTTTTTTTTTTTTAGGGTCGGGTTTTTTTGGTTTGGGGGTTTTCAGGGGTTTGATTTTTTCTTTAGTTTTGCATTTTTGGGGTTTTGGGTTTTTTTGTTGAGTTTGGGGGAACTTAGGGGGGTGTTTGTTGGTTTTGTTTGGGGGGGTTTGGGGCTGGTTTTGGGCATGGTATTTTTCGGGGGGGTCCTTTCACCTTCCTTTTCCTTTGCTTTTGGGTTCACTTGTTGGGTTTGTTGTTTTTTTTTTTCCCCTTTATTTTTCTTCCCTCCTTAACCCCCATGGCGCCACCTCCCCCATCCCCACCACCCCTTGTCCCTTGTCCCCTCAGTCACCACCGACCCTCCCTCTGATGTCCACGTCAGTCGGGTCGGGGACCTTGAGGACCAACTCAGCGTCCGCTGGAGCTCCCCCCCTGCCCTCAAGGATTTCTTCTTCCAAGCCAAATACCAGATCCAATACCGGGTGGAAGACAGCTCCGAGTGGAAGGTTGGTCACCAGTGGGGTGGGGGGATGGCTCCTGGGGCCCAACTCTTCCCACACCGCCCTTCTCCTCTCCTCCCCAAGGTGGTGGACAACGTGGGCAACCAAACCTCGTGCCGCTTGGCCGGGCTGCGCCCCGGCACCGTTTACTTTGTCCAAGTCCGTTGCAATCCCTTCAGCATCTATGGATCCAAGAAAGCTGGGATCTGGAGTGATTGGAGCAATCCCACTGCTGCCTCCACCCCCCGCAGCGGTGAGCGCCGGGATGGGAGCTGGGATGTGGCCAATGGGTCCAAAAAGGTTCTGGTCTGGTCTGCCCTGCCCTGGGGGGCTTAACTGGGATGTTGGGTCCAGTTTGGGGTTGTCCAGTTGAAGAGGGATTGGGATCTGCTGGAGAGAGGCCAAAGGAGGGTGAAGAGGGTGATGAGGGGACTTGGACATCTTCCCTATGGAAGACTGAGGGACCTGGGGGGTGTTCAGTCTTGGGATTTTCTGAGTGGCTATAAACCTCTGAGGGGTGGGGGGCAAGAGGAAGGGGACAATCTCTTCTCAGGAATAGGACAAGGAATTAATGGGTTTAAAAATGGGAAGTTCCACCTCAACAGGAGGAGAAATTTCATGAGGGTGATGGAGCCCTGACCCGGGCTGCCCAGAGAGGTTCCGGAGTCTCCTCTGGTGGCTTCCAAACCCAGCTGGATGTGTCCCTGGGTGGGGTTGGACTCCGTGGTCTCCAGAGCTCCCTTCCAACCCCTGACATTCCATAACTCAGTGTTGGTGGCAGGGGGACACCCCCCCCCCCCCCCCAGAGCCAATTTGGAGCTCAGCTTCCCCACCCAGCACCCCCAACCCCTTTCTCCTCTCCCCTCGGCCGCGCTCCACCCCGCAACGGAGACCTCAGGGTCCCCTCCCTTCCTGGTGGCACCGTCCTTGTCCCCACAGAGCGGGCGGCGGGGGGCTGTGACCCCAAGGGGGGGGAGCAGAACACGACGCTGAGGAGGGAGCTGAAGCAGTTCCTGGGGTGGGTGAAGAAACACGCCTACGGCTGCTCCAACCTCGGCATCAAACTCTACGACCAGTGGCGCGTGTGGCTGCAGAAATCGCACAAAACACGCAACCAGGTAGGTAAGGAGCATTTCAGACTTCTTTACCCCACCCTCAGGGGGGATGTTTGGGGGTTTTGGGGTGACCTGACTCCATCCCAAGGGTGATGGGAGGTGGGGTGATGATGGGGCCCCCCCGGGGGTGATGGAGGTGGCGGGGATGTCAAATGTGAGGGTGCTGGGGGCATGATGTGGGGTGACATCAACCCTAAGGATGGTGGCAGTGGGATAAGGGGGGGTGACACCATCCCTAGGGATGGGATAAGGGGTGACACAATCCCTAGGGATTCTAGGGGTGGGATACGGGGTGACACAATCCCTAGGGATGGGATAAGGGGTGACATCAACCCTGGGAATGGTGGCAGTGGGATATGGGGTGACACCATCCCTAGGGATGGGATAAGGGGTGACACAATCCCTGGGGATGCTGGGGTGGAGGACATGGGGTGACACTGACCCTGAGAACGCTGGAGGGGGGGTGACACCAACCTGGGTGACAGAGGTGACAGGGGGACACACAGACAGACAGTGACACAGGGTCACGTGGCCGCTGGCACTGCTCCTTCCCGCAGGTCCTTCCCGCAGATAAGCTGTAGCCCCCGGGGGCCCGAGGAGCAGACGGGGCGCCCGGAGCCCCCCCGGGACCACTGCCCCACCCGGGGGGGGGAGCAGGAAGGCGAGCGGGGCAACGCGTGGTCCCCGCAGCCCCGGGCTGGGGCCTGCAGCCCCCCACACCCCCCGGCAGCGAGGGGACCCCCGGGGAGGGCTGGGGGGGGGGTCCTGCTCCTTCCCCGCAGCCTCGGGGGTGAAAGGGGCAGTGGGGGCTTCCTGGGTGTGTGCCCCCCACCCCCATTGCAGCCCCTCTGGAAGTGATTTTTTTTATTTTTTTATTTTTTTTCTGTTTTTTCACCCCAGGGATGAAAATTAAGGGGGGGGGGGGGGGAGGTGTGTGTGTGTGTCCCCTGGGAGGGGGGAGCCCGGCTGCTGGGGTTTGCCCAGTGCCTGCTCGGGTTTTGATTCAAACCAGCCGGATTTGGGTTCCATTTCAGTCAATTAGGAACAGATTGAAGCTTAATGCCAATAAACCTCCGAAAAAAAAAAAAAAAACCAACCCAAAACCACCACCACCACCATCATCAACCCCCCCCGGGGGTCTGCGTCAGCGGCGCGAGGGGATGGGGATGCAGCCAAAGGGGAGCCCTGCCCCTTGTCAAGGTGGGGGGGACACACACAGGAGCCCTTCAAACCAAAGCAGTCAGGCCAATGGGGTCACTTTTCTTTTGGGTGACCATAAAAAAGGAACTTGTGGGGGGCTGGAGCTGCTGTGGAGCACAGATTTTTATTTTTTTTTTTTTGGGGGGGGGTCATCGAGGCCCCTCAGCAGGCTGGGTTGTGGTTCCCCTTGGGCAGAGCTGGGGAGGGGGACCACCCCTAAACCCAGGGATGCTGAGGATGCAGGGGGACCCCACCGCTGGCAGGGGGGTCCCAGGAGAAGAGGCCAAGGGGGAAGGTGCCCACCTTGAGCGGTGAGGAAGGAGCGGGGCCCCCATCCCCCTCCCTCAGCCGTTCCCACGGGGCCGCCCATCACTCCACTTCTTCCGAATCGTACTTGAGATCCTGGAGAACTTCGCTGATTGCCTCGGTGGTTTTAATTAGCCTAAGGAGAGCGGATGGAAACTATAAATAAAGCCCAGATGGAGCGTATTACCCGGCCCCCCCCGCCTGCCCCGCGCTGTTTATGAAACACTCAGCCCGGGGAGGCCGGCGAGCCAAAAAAAAAAAAAAACAAAAAACCCCTTTCCCAAAAAAACCCCCTCCCAAGACTCCCCCTTTCCCCAAAACGCCCCCTTTCCCCCCCAAAAAAAACCCTTTCCCAAAAAGCCCCCCGATTCCCCCCTCCCCAAAAAAACCCCTTTCCCCCAAAACGCTGCTGAAGGCACCACCTGGGCCCCCAGCTGAGGAGAGATGGGGGGGGGGCTCCCCAGCAAGGGCTGAGGGGGGGGCTGCTGGTGTTGAAACCAGGAGGAGAGAGACCCCCACCCACTTGTGTTTGAGGTCCTGCACCTCCTGCTGATGGGTCTCATCCTGGGGATGGTCCTGAGCGCGCTGCCGGGCCAGCTGGAGCTGTGCTGTCTGCGGTGGGGACACGGGAGAGGTGACATCCACCCCCCCGTCCCCTCCAAAAGTCACCCTAAGGACCCCCCCCGCCCCCCAGGACCCCCCCAAACCGGCACCCACCAACTGCAGCTTCTCCCGTTCCCGGTCCTGGAGGCGCTCGAGGTGCTGGGCCAGGTCGGGCCGGGCCAATCGGTCCCGCAGGCACCCGGTGATGCTCAGAACCTCCCTGGAGATGCCACCAAATGCCACTGTCACCTCGTGGACCAGCTGGCGGTACCGCGGGAAGTCGTAGTGGGGTCCGGTGCTGAGGTAGGCACGGTGTCCCCTGGGGAGGGGGGCAGGGAAGCCACTGTCACCTCACCCAGGGGACACCAGGATGGGGACACTGGGAAGGGGACACTGGGGACACCCACTGGGAAGGTGACACCCACGGGGATGGTGACACCACCAGGATGGTGACACCCACCAGGAGGGGACACCGGGAGGGGACAGCCACCAGGAGGGGACACCCACTGGGATGGTGACACCCACGGGGACAGTGACACCACCAGGATGGTGACACCCACTGGGATGGGGACACCACCAGGAAGGTGACACCACTGGGATGGGGACACCCATGGGGACAGAGACACCACCGGGAAGGTGACACCCAGGGGGACAGTGACACCACCAGGATGGTGACACCCACTGGGATGGGGGCACCCATGGGGACAGAGACACCACCGGGAAGGTGACACCCATGGGGACGGTGACACCACCGGGAGGGGACACCCATCACCCACACCATCACCTGGGTGCTGAGCTCCCGTTGTCCCCACACTGCGGGGCTTTCCCGGTGGCAGGGTCACCCCCCGGTGGCAGGGTCACCCCCCCCTCGCCATCAGCTGACCTGGCAGCTGCTTTTTTTTATTTTTTGGGGTAATTTGCCGAATTTTCTCCATTTTCACTCCCAACCCCGCCACCTCCGTGCCTCCTGCCCCGCTCCGCCTCTTCCCAACAGGGAAGAAAATTAAAAAAAAATAAAAGGGGGGGGGGGGGGGGGGGGCTCTGGATCTGGGCCCCCCCGGCTGTGCCCCCTACTCACTCCTCCAGCTGCCGGTACCGCTCGGCCCGCTCAGCCTGCAGCCCCTGCAGCCGCCGCAGCACCGCGGGCACCTCCGAGCCCGTCTGTGGGGACAGGGGGGTGACAGCGTGGGGACAGGGGGGGTGACATCCCAGGGACAGGGGGGGTGGCACTGTGGGGACAGGGGGGGTGACAGCGTGGGGACAGGGGGGGTGACATCCCAGGGACAGGGGGGGTGACATCCCGGGTATAGGGGGGGTGACATCCCAGGGACAGGGGGGGATGACAGCATGGGGACAGGGGGGGTGACATCCCAGGGACAGGGGGGTGGCACTGTGGGGACAGGGGGGGTGACATCCCAAGGACAGGGGGGGTGACATCCCGGGGACAGGGGGGTGGCACTGTGGGGACAGGGGGGGTGACATGCCAGGGACAGGGGGGTGGCACTGTGGGGACAGGGGGGGTGACATCCCAGGGACAGGGGGGGTGACATCCCGGGGACAGGGGGGTGGCACTGTGGGGACAGGGGGGGGTGACATCCCGGGGACAGGGGGGGTGACATCCCAGGGACAGGGGGGGTGACAGCATGGGGACAGGGGGGGTGACATCCCGGGGACAGGGGGGGTGGCACTGTGGGGACGGGGGGGGTGACATCCCAGGGACAGGGGGGGTGACATCCCAGGGACAGGGGGGGTGACATCCCAGGGACAGGGGGGTGACATCCCGGGGACACCGATCCAGCGTCCACCCCCCCGGTCACGGCGCTTCAGCCGGGGGGGTCTCAGCCCCACCCCCCCCGGGTTCGGTCACAGGGGAACCGGAACCACCCCCCGGCCATGGGTGCAAAGCAGAAAGGTGCCCAGAACCTCCCCCGGTACCGGGACCGCCCCTTGGACCCCCTCTCCCCCTCCCCCTCACTTTCCCAACCCCCGTGGCCTCTCCGGGTCACGCGTGGCCGAACCGGACCGACCCCGGCAACCCCCACCCTCGGCCCCGTCTCCCTAAACCGAACCGGTACCGGCACCGCCCCCCTCCCCCTCTCGGGTCCCTTCTGAACGTCCCGGTTCGGTTCGGTTCGGGCCCCCCCTCCCGCTGCCCCGCACCCCTCACCATAACGCGCCCGCCCCGGAAGGCGCAGGCGCGGAGGAGGCGGAGCGGGGCTGGGACCGCGGTTCCGCTGCCATCTGCAGGCCCCGCCCGGTATCACCGGGTCACCCCCCGAACCCCGCCCGGTATCACCGGGTCACCCCCGAACCCCCCCCGGTATCACCGGGTCACCCCCCGAACCCCGCCGGTATCACCGGGTCACCCCCCGAACCCCCCCCGGTATCACCGGGTCACCCCCGAACCCCGCCCGGTATCACCGGGTCACCCCCCGAACCCCCCCCGGTATCACCGGGTCACCCCCCAACCCCCCCGGTATCACCGGGTCACCCCCGAACCTCGCCCGGTATCACCGGGTCACCCCCCGAACTCCCCCCGGTATCACCGGGTCACCCCCGAACCCCGCCCGGTATCACCGGGTCACCCCCGAACCCCCCCCGGTATCACCGGGTCACCCCCGAACCCCGCCCGGTATCACCGGGTCACCCCCCGAACCCCCCCCGGTATCACCGGGTCACCCCCGAACCCCGCCCGGTATCACCGGGTCACCCCCCGAACCCCCCCCGGTATCACCGGGTCACCCCCGAACCCCGCCCGGTATCACCGGGTCACCCCCCGAACCCCCCCCGGTATCACCGGGTCACCCCCGAACCCCCCCGGTATCACCGGGTCACCCCCGAACCCCGCCCGGTATCACCGGGTCACCCCCGAACTGCCCCCCCCGTCGATTTTATTTCAAACCCTCATTTTTTTAGGGGGGGGGGCGTTAAAAAGAAATAAACAAAGCAGACAGAAGGGGCCCGGAGCGCTGCGCTGTTTATTGAGGGGGGGGCAGGGCGCAGGCGGATGGGGGGGGGGGGGTCCTGGGGGTGCTTCCCCCCCCCCTGCCATTTTACTTGACCTTCTTCTTGGGGCGCAGGTTGTTGGTGTGCCCGCACTTCTTCTTGCGGCAGTTGACAGCGCGGGGGTGCAGGCGGGCGTAGCACCTGGGGAGGGGGGGGACACAGGGGTGACACTGCTGCCCCCAGGGAACAGGGGGGGGAGGTCCCCAACCCCCCCCCGGGGACAGAGGGGACAGAGGCGGAGGGGCAGGGCCCTACTTGCGGCAGATCATCTTGTCACAGTTGTATTTCTGGGCCAGCTGGCGCAGGGAGGGTTCGATGATTCCCCCCCGGAGACGCAGAACCAGGTGCAGAGTGGACTCTGGGGGGAGAGAAACGTGGAGGGGGGGGGGACACAAAGGGGAACCCCGACCCTTCCCCCCAAACCCTCATCCCGGGGGTCCGGGGGGGGTCCTGAAGGGATCCTGGGGGGATCGTGGGGGGGTCCTGGGGGGATCGTGGGGGGGTCCTGAGGGGTCCTGGGGGGATGGTGGGGGGGTTCTGGGGGGATCCTGAGGGGATCCTGGGGGGGGGGTCCTGGGGGGGTCGTGGGAGAGTCCTGAGGGGGTCCGGGGGGGGTCCTGGGGGGATCGTGGGGGGGTTCTGGGGGGATCGTGGGGGGGTTCTGGGGGGGTCCTGAGGGGATCCTGGGGGGATCATGGGGGGGTCCTGGGGGGATCATGGGGGAATCCTGGGGGGATCGTGGGGGAATCCTGGGGGGATCGTGGGGGGGTCCTTGGGGGATCCTGGGGGGGCTCTGGGGGGGGTCCTGAGGGGATCCTGGGGGGGGGTCCTGGGGGGATCGTGCGGGGGGTCCTGAGGGGATCCTGGGGGGGGGTCCTGGGGGGATCGTGGGGGGATCCTGAGGGGGTCCTGGGGGGATCGTGGGGGGATCGTGGGGGGGTCCTGGGGGGATCGTGGGGGGATCGTGGGGGGGTCCTGGGGGGATCGTGGGGGGATCCTGGGGGGGTCCTGGGGGCTCCGGTACCTTTCTGGATGTTGTAGTCGGCGAGGGTGCGGCCATCCTCCAGCTGCTTCCCCGCAAAGATCAACCGCTGCTGGTCCGGGGGGATCCCTGCGGGAAGGGAACACCGAGGGGAAGGGCTCGGGAAGGGCTCGGGAAGGGCTCGGGAAGGGCTCGGGAAGGGTTCGGGAGCGGCCCCGGGGCTCCCCCCCCCGCCATGCCCCGTTCTCCCGGTACCTTCCTTATCCTGGATCTTGGCTTTCACGTTCTCGATGGTATCGTTGGGTTCCACCTCCAAGGTGATTGTTTTCCCCGTCAGGGTCTTCACGAAGATCTGCATCTTGGCACCGCTCGGTTCTGCGGGGGATCCCCCGCGTCACACCGGGACCCGGACCCCCCCTCCCCGCTTCCCCACACCAACCGGGCCGGGCAGCCTCAGCCCCACTCCCGGGATCCCCCCCCCTCCTCCCAGCCCCGGATTTGGGTTCCCAACCCCGGTTCCGAACCCCCCGAACCCCCCCTCCCCCCCCCCCGCTCCGCTCCCGGGCCCGGCCCCGCGCGCACCCCGCGCCTCGCTGCTGAGGAAAGGAACGGCCGGAACCGGAAACCGCCCCGCGTCACTTCCGGCACGCGCTCAACCCGCCCATTCTCTCCCCTCAGCGCCGAGCGGTTCCGGTACCGCCGGGCCCGAACCCGAACCCGAACCCGAACCCGAACCCGAACCCGAACCCGAACCCGAACCCGAACCCGAACCCGAACCCGAACCCGAACCCACCTCACGGAGCTGGGATCGGTTCCAAATCGGCCCCAGGGACCCGGAACCGGGCCCCAGGGACTGGAGAGCAGCCCCAAACTGACCCCACGGAACCGGGACTGGACCCAAGCTGACCCCAGGGATCCGGAACCGTCCCCGAACCGACCCCAGGGATCCGGGAATGGCCCCAAATGAGCCCCACGGACCCGGACTCAGACCCAAACTGACCCCACAGAACCGGGACTGACCCCAAATTGATCCCACAGACCCAGAATCGGACCCAAACTGACCGCAGGGATCCGGAACCCACCCCAAACTGACCCCAAGGAGCCGGGAATGGCCCCAAATTGATCCCACAGAGCCGGCATCGGACCCAAAGTGACCCCAGGGATCCAGGACCGACCCCAAACTGACCCCACGGGCCCAGAATCAGACCCAAACAGACCCCACAGAACCGGGACCGACCAGGACCATCTCCCTGAACTGAGGAATGGCCCCGAACCATCCCCATAATCCCGGGAATGACCCCAACTGATCCCGGGGATGGGATTTGCTGCTCTCCTGACCCACCAAGGAACACAACCCCAGGTCCTGCAGCCCCTGCTTTTTACTGATTTACCCCAAATCCCGGGCTTGACACCCCCGTGGCTGGAGAGCGTTCACCCCCCCTCAGAAAAAAAGGAAAAAAAAAAAAGAGAGAAAAAAATCCCAAACCAAATTCCAACGTGAATAGAAACACCGAGTAGAAAGTTCTCTGGGGAACGGGGGAGAAAACCCCAGGGATTAGGGGAAAAATCCCCAGGGAATGGGGGAGGAATCCCCAGGGTTTGGGGGAGGAATCCCCAGGGAATAGGGGAGGAATCCCCAGGGATTGGGGAAGAAATCCCCAGGGAATGGGGGAGGAATCCCCAGGGAATAGGGGAGGAATCCCCAGGGAATAGGGGAGGAATCCCCAGGGATTGGGGAAGAAATCCCCAGGGAATGGGGGAGGAATCCCCAGGGAATAGGGGAGGAATCCCCAGGGAATAGGGGAGAAATCCCCAGGGAATGGGGGAGGAATCCCCAGGGAATAGGGGAGGAATCCCCAGGGATTGGGGAAGAAATCCCCAGGGAATGGGGGAGGAATCCCCAGGGAATAGGGGAGGAATCCCCAGGGATTGGGGAAGAAATCCCCAGGGAATGGGGGAGGAATCCCCAGGGAATAGGGGAGGAATCCCCAGGGAATAGGGGAGGAATCCCCAGGGATTGGGGGAGAAATCCCCAGGGAATGGGGGAGGAATCCCCAAGGTTTGGGGGAGGAATCCCCAGGGATTAGGGAAGAAATCCCCAGGGATTAGGGGAGAAATCCCCAGGGATTGGGGGAGAAATCCCCAGGGAATGGGGGAGGAATCCCCAGGGAATAGGGGAGGAATCCCCAGGGATTGGGGGAGAAATCCCCAAGGTTTGGGGGAGGAATCCCCAGGGATTAGGGAAGAAATCCCCAGGGAATGGGGGAGGAATCCCCAGGGATTAGGGGAGAAATCCCCAGGGATTGGGGGAGAAATCCCCAGGGAATGGGGGAGGAATCCCCAGGGAAAGTTCTCCTGCCTAAGCCAGGTCGTTGGCCGTGTCTTCATCTGTCAGGGATTGTCCATTGAGGGCTGGGAATTCCTCCCGGGATAAATCCTCCAAATCCTGGCTGGTGGGGGGGGAGGTGAGGTCAGGGCTGGTGGTGTCACAGGAGCCCGTGCTCTGCTCAGAGGTGGGGGGCGTGGGGGGGCTGCTCGGGGGGAGGGGGGCAAAGGCTTCGTCATCTTCCAGGATGGGAGATTCGTGGATGTCTGGGAAGGGAAAAGGGAAAAAGGGGGTGAGGTGGGGGGGCTGATGGGGTCTGGGAGGTGTCTGGGGAAGGGGGGGGTAAAGAAGGGGGGGGGGGAAAAGGAGGGGGGGGGGAAAAGGAGGGGGGGGGGGGGAAAAGGAGGGGGGGGGGGGGAAAAGGAGGGGGGGGGGGGGAAAAGGAGGGGGGGGGGGGAAAAGGAGGGGGGGGGGGGGGAAAAGGAGGGGGGGGGGGGGAAAAGGAGGGGGGGGGGGGAAAAGGATGGGGGGGGGGAAAAGGAGGGGGGGGGGGAAAGGAGGGGGGGGGGGGGGAAAAGGAGGGGGGGGGGGGGAAAAGGAGGGGGGGGGGGGGAAAAGGAGGGGGGGGGGAAAGGAGGGGGGGGAAAGGAGGGGGGGGGGGAAAGGAGGGGGGGGGGAAAAGGAGGGGGGGGGGAAAAGGAGGGGGGGGGGAAAAGGAGGGGGGGGGGAAAAGGAGGGGGGGGGGAAAAGGAGGGGGGGGGGAAAAGGGGGGGGGAAAAGGGGGGGGAAAAAGGGGGGGGGAAAAAGGGGGAGGGGCAAAAAGGGGGAGGGGCAAAAAGGGGAGGGGCAAAAAGGGGGGGGGGAAAAAAGGGGAGGGGCAAAAAGGGGGAGGGGCAAAAAGGGGAGGGGAAAAAGGGGAGGGGGGGTTGTAAAAGGGGGAGTGCAAAAGGGAGAGGGATAAAAGGGAGAGGGGTAAAAACTGGGGGGGAGAAAAAAAAGGGGAGTAAAGGGGTGACTGGGTGACTCACTGCTGAAGGCCTCTGGGTACTGCTTGGCCAACTTCCCCTTCAGTGTCCTGCGGGAATCAGGGAATTGTCAGGGTTGGAAGGGACCTTTTAAGTTCATCCAGTTCCACCCCCCTGCCATGGGCCGGGACCCCCCCCCCAGCTCAGGTTGCTCAGCGCCCCATCCAGCCTGGCCTTAAAAACTCCCAGGGATGGGGATTCCACCACCTCTCTGGGCAACCTGGGCCAGGG
The DNA here is from genome assembly GCA_023637945.1 of Phaethornis superciliosus. Lineage (NCBI taxonomy): Eukaryota > Metazoa > Chordata > Aves > Apodiformes > Trochilidae > Phaethornis > Phaethornis superciliosus. The sequence goes on along the minus strand of JAJQWJ010000030.1, from coordinate 3,676,420 downwards.
TCTCCCCACCCTCATGGGGAAGAACTTCTTCCTAACACCTCATCAAAATCTACTCTCCTCCAGTTTGAATCCATTCCCCCATGTCCTACCAGAGATCCTAAAGAGTCCCTCCCCAGCTGTCTTGTAGCCCCCTTTAGGATCCTGGAAGCCACAAAAAGGTCTCCTCAGAGCTTTCTCTCCAGACCCAACCACCCCAATTCTCTCCCAACACTTCCATGACCTTCAGGAGCTCCAGAATTCCCGGTGAGGTCTCACCCGAGGGAAGGAATCCCCTTCCTCACCTGCTGACCACCCCGCCCAGCTCATGGGGGATTTTGGGTGCACCCTGAGGGCTCTGGGGGGGCTTCTCCCCCACCAGTACCCCCCCCACACCCCCCCAGTTCCTTCCAGGCTGCTCCCACAGCCTTGGGATTATCCCAACCCAAATGTGGGACCTTGGGCTTGCTGGGCACCCCCAGGACGGTGTGGGCAGAGAGCCAGAGGAACCCCAAGGTAGCATGGGACCCCGGGGAGTCAGAACGGACCCATCAGAACCACCAGGTCCAATTCCCATCCCCTCCACAGCCCATTCCCAGAAGTCTCATCCAAACCCTTCCCCAGCTCCCAAAACCAAACTGGATCCTGGAGCTGCTCCAGCCCAGCTCCAACTCCTCCTTTACCCCCCCAGACCCTCCCGAACCCCCCCCCGAACCCCGTTTCCCACCGGATCCTCCGGAAGATGCCGTCCAGGTCCTTTTTCATCTCCACCAGGGTCTTGGTGTGGTGCAGGAACCTCTCGTTCATCTGCTGCATGCGGAGGCTGGACAGGTTGTTGAAGTTGAGGAGCATCTCGTTGGTTTTCTCGAACCGATCCAACCTAAAGAGCAGGAATTCGGTAACTCACCCAGGATGCTCCCGGGACCGGGGCTGCCCTCGGTTCGGTTCGGTTCTGCCGGGACTCACATGTTTTTTTGAGCCAGGATGATGGCGTTGACATCCTCGGCGTTCACCATGCCCAGGACCCGTCCGCAGAACACGTGCGAGGCCGTGGGCTCCATGGCGGCCTGCGGGACCGGGACCGGTAACCGAGACCTCCGGGACCGGTAACCCAGACCCCCGGTACCGGTAACCCAGACCCCCGGTACCGGTAACCCAGACCCCCGCCCTCCGGTACCGGGGCCTTCTCCCACCCTCCGGTAACGAACCCCCCCCCTACTCCCCGTTACAGAGCCGACCCCACCCACTCCCGCCGCCGGTACCGGAGCCTCCCTGCCTGCCCGGTACCGGTACCGCCCCCGCCTCCCCACCCGACCCGGTACCGGCCCCCCGGGGGTGCCCCCAGAGCCTCCCGTCCCGGCGCACCTGGGGGAACCCGTCCCGGCGCTTCACATGACGGGAGCGGTACCGGGGGCGGTACCGGCGGTCGGACCGCGGTTCCGGGTGCGGGGTCACGTCAAGCGCGACCCGGTGACGTCATCGCGTCCTTGTGTCACGTGTGGCGAGCCGGAAGTGGTGGCAGCCGGGGGACGGAGAGAGCCCAAACATCTCCCCCTCCCTTCTGCCCCCCCCCCCGGCCCAGCGGGCACCGCGGGGTCACCCCGGGACCTGGGCCGGGACCCCCACCCCGGACACCCCCCCCCCCCCCCTCCATCGCCGCGGCCCCTTTAAGGCGGCTCCGCGCTCCGCCCGCCCCTTCGTGACGAGCGTTCCCGTTGGCCAATGGGGTGAAGGCTGTGGGCGGTACGGGACCAATCAGAGCGAGGGGGCGGGGCCATCGCCTTCCTCCGGGGGCGGGGGAGAGGTGGGTGCGCGCGCGGCGGCCGTTGCTAGGGGGAGTTCCCGGCGCGTGCACGGTGACGTGGGGGGTCTCGCGGGCGGGGGGCGGCACGTGGCGAGGGGAGGGGGGGGGGGGGGGCGGACCGGATCCTCCCGGTACCGGTACCGGTACCAGGCCCGCACCGCCACCCAAACCCCTCCCAACTTCCCACCCCGCAGGGCCCCGTCCCCTCCCCGGGGCTCCCTCGGCCCCGTCCCCTCCTCCGCGGCTCCCCGGGTTTGGATCCCCGGTTCGGTCCGGACCCGGGCTGGGTTCTCCTCCCCGAACCGAACCTCTCTTTTTCCCTTCCTCGACCCAGGTCGCTCCGCCGCGATGGCCTCCAGCGGGGAGGAACCGAGGAGCGGCTCCCCGAACCGGGCGGTCACCGACACCGGTACCGAACCAGCGGCGGCGGCTGACGCTGCTCATCTGGACACGGCGGAGGAATTCGAGGTCCTGGAGGAGGAAGAGGAGGAGGAGGAGGAGGACCTGAGCGAGCTGCCCCCGCTGGAGGACGTGAGCAGGGCCCCGGTACCGGCGCAGCGGAGCGGGGGGGAGGCGGCAGAGGAACCGCCGGACTGGGTCGATGTTCTGGGTGAGAGCCCTGGCGGGAGGGGGCTGGGCTGGCGGGACCCCCCCGGGACCCCCCCCAAACCCCATCCGGGAGTCAGAGCAGCGGTGGGGGGGTGAGGATTCCCCCCCTTCCCCCGGGAGCTGATGCGGTTCCGGTTCTTTTCCCGGGCCAGGCAGCGGTTTGCTGAGGAAGAAGACGCTGGTGGCGGGGCAGGGGGGGGACACGCGTCCCCAGAAGGGACAGGAGGTGACAATTCGCCTGAAGGCCTCGCTGGAGGATGGGAGGGTGGTGGAGGAGGAGCCCGCCCTCACCTTCACCCTGGGGGACTGCGATGTTCTGCAGGTCAGCACCGGGACAGAACCTGCTCCTGGGCTTCCGCGGGGGGAGCAGAACCTCCCCTTGGGGGGGCCCCGGGAGGGTTTGGGGTCGGGGAGGTCCCTGGGCTGTGACCCCCCCTGTTCCCTGCAGGCTCTGGACCTGTGTGTGCAGCTCCTGGAGATGGGGGAGACGGCTCAGATTGTCTCAGATGCCAAATACTGCTATGGGGCTCAGGGCAGGTGAGCGGGGTGACCCCAGACAGGGCTGGGAAAACTGTCCCCTTCTATTCCTGGTGACAGAATTCCCTGCCACAGCTTCCCGGGCAGGGAAAGCCCCCTCAAGGACATCCAGCAGTGTGGGAACGCTCCGCATCGGGGCTGGGGAGCTCCCCGTGGCTCTGGGTGCTCAAACCACCCAAGCCAGAGGTTGTCACCCCAAGGTTGTGCCCTTCTTTGCCCAGGAGCCCTGATGTCCCCCCCAATGCCACCCTGACCCTGGAGGTGGAGCTGCTGGGGGCTCGGGATGCACCGGACCTGGAGCTGCTGAGCGGGCAGGAGAAGATCCAGCTGGCAAACCGCAAACGGGAGAGGGGAAACTTCTTCTACCAGCAGGCAGATTACGTCCTGGCCATCAACTCCTATGACATTGCCCTCAAAATTCTCAGCTCCAGCTCCAAAGGTACCTCCTGCTCCCCAGCCAGGGCAGGGCTTGGGCTCCTTTCTTCTCATAACCCAACTCCCGGGGGGCTTTGCAGTTGATTTCAGCCCTGAGGAGGAGGCTGAGCTGCTGGAGGTGAAGGTGAAATGTCTCAACAACCTGGCAGCTTCTCAGCTGAAACTGGACCATTACGAGGCAGCCCTCAAGTCCTGTAACCTCGTGCTGGAGCACCAGCCAGGGAACATCAAGGCCCTTTTCAGAAAGGGCAAGGTGAGGCTGGGTGTGCAGCCCTCCTGTCCCTTCTGTAGGGTGGGGGTAGGGCCAGGGGACAGCTCCTCACCCCGGTGTCACCTCCCAGGTGCTGGCTCAGCAGGGGGAGTACAGGGAGGCCATCCCCATCCTGAAGGCAGCGTTGAAGCTGGAGCCTTCAAACAAGGTGAGCTGCTCCTGAGCCTGCAGGATCCTCCCAAACCTCAGTGTCCCCTGTGGAGGACTTAGCCCCCCCCCCCAGAGGTGTTCCCAGCTTCCTGCATGGAGCAAGGCTGGAAAAATCTGGGGGGTGGTGTCCCCCGGGGTGCAAAACCTGAACTCTTCCAAGCTTTTGGGTCCCTTAGCTCCGTGTTGGCTTTGGTGTCAGGACACCCTTCCTGCCCAGCCCAGCTCCTGCCATCCTGCCCGGCCTGTCCTGGCTGCTCCAGAGTCACCCAGCAGTGATTCATGGGCTTGGTAGGAGCTGCCCAAACCTCTGTCCAGAGCTCCGGTCAGGGTGAGCTCTGGGTCAGGAATTTCCTGTGGGTTAATGATCAACTGCAGGGCAGGAGCCTCAGGAGAACTCAAAAACCAACTCCAGGAAAGGGCTGTGGCACCTTGGGGTTCGGTTCTGCGGGTGGGCTGCAGTTCTTCACTGGGTCTGCTGCTTTATCCACCTCTTTTCCTGGGAATTTCACCTGATTTGTGTCACGAAGGTCACGGTGCTCAGCACCCTGCAGAGCTTGTGGTCTGGGAGCACCCATGGGGAAGGGTGGGGGATCCCAAACTTTTCCTGGTCTCCAGCACATCCGTGCTGCTCCTGAGCCCCTTGGGTCCAACCTTTTAATTGGAGAGAGGCAAAAAATTCCAAGTGCCTGGCAGTGAGGTGACCAGTGAAGCCAGGAAGAGGGCAAGTGACCAAGTTCTGGTGCTGCTGGGACTCCCGAGGAGGTGCTGGTACCAGATGGCCAGAACGTGGAACACGGATCGGTACCAGCTCGGGAAACGCTCTGCTCCACCTGCCTGGGATGAGGAATCCGAGGAATCCAAGTTCTCCCTAGGGAACTGACATTCTATGAGCTGCTGACGTTTGTCCTGCACCCATGTGCCACCCCCAGGCACTTTGCACCCTCGGCTGTCCCCGGTGTCACCGCTGAGGCGTGGTGTGACCCGGTGACAGTCCTGGCCATGTCCCGTGGGCTGCGGACAGCGTGTGTCACCAGTGGGAGCCACCCGGAGCGGGGTGTCCCCAGCAGAGGGCACAGCTCGGCCGTGGCACCGGGTGGCTGTGACACAGCCCTGGCTTTCCTGCCACCGCGGGCTTAGGGAAGGGCTGGTGGTGCCGTGCTGGGCTCCATGGGGCTTCTCTCCCGGTTTTGGGGAGGACGTGGAGCCTTTTCCTGCTGGCAGATTCCCAGGTTGTGCTGCAATTCAGCTCCAGAGAGGGCTGAGTTTAATCCCAGTGCTCCAGCCCGCTCCCAGACTGAAAAGTGGGAAAGCTCAGGCACGTCTGCCCCTGAGGCAGGCACTTTGCCATCTCAATTAGAGAAGAAAATCCCTTTTTCCTCACGTCTGGAAGCAGCTCTGCTCCCCACTGTCTGCTTGGGGAAGGGACAAAGGGACACTTGGACCTGCCAGGGTGTCCCCTGCCAGCCTGGTGCACCCCCCAGGGCTGCTGCTGAGCTGTGGCACTGAGGTCCCTGTCCCCTCCCTCCCCTGCCAGTAACATCAGTGCCACCTTCTCCCCCTCAGACCATCCACGCCGAGCTCTCCAAACTGGTGAAAAAACACGCGGACCAGAAGAACGTGGAGACAGAGATGTACAGGAAGATGTTGGGGAACCCCAGCACCCCTGGAGCTCCAGGGAAATGCAAAGACAAAGTGCCCTGGGTAAGGGCTGGCACTGAGCTGCAGGGGGGGTGTGGGGGGGTGAGGGTCACCCCTGGGGGGGTGGGCACAGGGGGAGGGTTTGGGGACCCCAGGCTGTGCTCCTGGCTCTGCCCAGCAGCTCCAGGCCCTGCCAGCTGGAGGCTCCGGACTTTGGTCCTGAGGAGCTCTGGCAGTGTCACACAGTGTCACACAATGTCCCCACCGGCCACAGAGCTGAGGGAACTTTGGCTTTTTTTGGGATACGGGAGCTCAGCGCTGCCCTGTGGCAGCACATGGGCTCTGTGTCACCCCGTGTCACACTGTGTCACACCCCACTGCCACCGGGGCTCCACGTCCATCCCTCACCCTTCTCTCCTCCTCAGTCCATCCCCTGGAAGTGGCTCTTTGGTGCCACAGCCATCGCCCTGGGTGGTGTAGCCCTCTCCGTGGTCATCGCGGCGAGGAACTAAGGCTGGCTGGTGGCCCCCGTGGCACAGGACCTGTGCTGGGATGTGTCCCTCTCATCCCAGGGACTTCCACTCACCCAGGGATTCATAGGATCACGGATGCTTTCTTGGCCGGAGGTGCTGGATCCCCCTCCCGCCATCCCACCCACCCCGTATCCCTCCTGGCATCCGTGGGGACCCCCGAGGGGCACGGGGGGTACGGGGTGGCTGTCACCAGCCTGGTGGTCCTGCTGACATGGGATGGGATGGGAGGTGGAAGGAGACCACGTGGGTACGACCCAACCCCTTGGTTTCTGTGGGAAGTGGCATGGATGTGCCCCCCCCCACACACACACATCCTGGGGGGGCTGCTGGTGGCTCAGCCCCCACCCCAGGCCCCCCCCTTCCCTCCCTGGCACTTCCCCAAGGTGCAATGTCCAAAGGAAGCCAAAGAACCCCGCAGAGAGAGGGAGGGAGGGGAGCAGAACCCCCTCTTCAGGCTGTGTTTTGAGGGTCCAAACTTTTTTTTTTTTTTTTTTTTTTTTGGGGGGGGGGTGTCCCTCTGTACCCTGCAGCTCTCCCCAGCCCGGGGCCATCCCCACCTCAGCTCTGCTCTCCAGGGGGGGTCGTAGCACTGTCCCTCCTGCCCCAAACTGACTGTGAACTTCCCAAATAAAGGATAATTCCTTCAGGTCCGGGCCTTTTCATTGCTGGATAATGGGAAGGCACCTCTTGGCCGTACCCCCCCGGTTCTTGCGGGGTCAGATGTTTAATTTTTTTTTTTTTGAGAAGGGGGGGGGGAAGTATAAAGGAATTTTTACAAACTCTATAGAGGCAGCTCCATGGCCGCAGCACCCTGGGGTCTCTGCTGCTCTGCTGAGGGGGTCCCCGGGGCCTGGCTGGAGGCAGGGGGGGGAGAGATGCAGGGGCCCTGCCGGGGGGGGAGTGGGACCCGCAGCCTGCGAGCCGTACTCGGGGTGTGCAGGGCCACCCGGGTCCCCTCAGGCCGCGTCCGGAGGGGGAAGGTGAAGGTGAAGGTGTCACCCCGGGGGGGAAGGTGTCACCCCGGGGGCAGCCGCCACCTCCCCCGGGGTCCTCCACGGCTGAGGCGGCTGCGCTAAACCACCTTTCCCATGAGGCACCGCGCCTCTCATTTGCATAATCCCCACCCCCTCCCTCTATCCTCCAATCCCCTCGGGCGGCCGGCGCGTCTCGACCAATAGGAAAACGCGTTGCCCACCTCCTCGCCCCAGCAACAGGAGCCTCGGGGGGGGTGGGCGTGGCTTACGGAGTGACAGCGCCGCCGCCTCATGAATAATGCATGAGGGGGGCGTGGCGGCGGCGGGAGGCCCCGGCGGCCCAGGCGCGGAGGGGGAGACGGTCCCAAGATGGCGGCGCTGCAGGCGGAGCGCGGGTACGGGCTGTCCTGCGGCCGCCTCGGCCGGGGCACCCGCGTCTCCGTCTTCCACGTCAAGCTGACGGAGAGCGCCCTACGCGCCTTCGAGAGTTACCAGGCCTGTAAGGTAATGAGCGGTGGGGGGGGAGGGGGAGGGAAACGGCTCCGGTTAAGGGGTTGCCGGACGCCACGAGGCCCTGGACGGAGCAAACCCACCCCCCCCAACCCCCCTCCTCAAAAAAAATAAAACAACCCGGGGTGGTGAGGGGAGCTCTGCTCAGGGGATGAGGTGAGGGGACAAACCCGGGGTGTGTGGTGGGGGGGAAGGGCCGGAGCCCAGCGGATGAGGGGGGTGAGGGGGGGGTGTGGGGCCCTCCCCGGTGAGGGGCTCCTGACCCCCCCTCTCCCACCGAATGAGGGACCGGGGACAACGAATACCTGAGGGAGAGCGGAGGGGTCTGTGTGTGTGTGTGTGTGTGTGTCCGGTAACGCCCCGGGGGTAGCCCGGTACCCCCCCCCCCCCCCCACATTGGTGTTTGCGGGGTCCCTGTGGGTGAGCGGGGAGGGGTCGGGATCCTTTGCTGAGTTCCTAAGGAGGCCCGGGCGGTGTCCGGGTACCTCCTGGTAGCTTTTTGGGGGGGGGACACCCTCATGTCCCTCCCCCAGGAGCCCAACCCTCGGTGCCATCCCCCGGGAGATGGGGGGGGGCCCTCTCCCCGGTGCCCCCCGGTAAACGGCCTGGGGACATCGGTGCCCCCCTCCCGTGAATGTGCCGTGGGTTTTCAGGCCTTGGGGGGCCCGGTCTCCCCCCGGGGGGGGGTTTTATGTTTGGTTTATATCCCCCTGAGGGGGTCCCTTCCTCGCTGCCACCCTCCCCAGGTCACCCGGTTGTCCGTGTGTGTCCCTGTTGTGTCCCCCTCCTCCTGATCCCCGGGGGTGGGGGGGTGGCTTGAGGCTGGGGCTGTATTTTGAAATTTCCAGATTGTCTTTTCTGAGAGATTTCCTTGAAAATGCCTCCAGTGAAGTGATTAGTCACGGAAATAAAGAAATGATGGCACTGCTTGGCCCCTGGCCTTAGGCTGGACCAGAGAGGGATTCAAAGGCTTTTTTTTTTTTTTTTTTTTTTTAAAGGATAATTTTATTTTTGATTATTATTTTTCCTTCCCTCCTCTGAGCCTGTGAGCAGTGTGTCTGTCTCCTCAGCTTGCCAGGGAGCTGGGGGAAGCTGGGAACCTAACCCGTTTGTCATTAGGAGCCTCCTGCCTGCCAGCTTCTGTAGGATAAACCATATGTTGTCACAACACTATTTTTAATTTAGGGTGTTGGTTACATCACATCACTGAATTGGGCAATCTCTCTATGAGGACGAAGGTAATGACTCTACCCAGGTTTATCAACTTGTATTTTAATGAGTGTTTATCAGCATTCTGAGAAGTCAGTGACAGTAAGTGCCTCAGTTTGACTGAGTTCTGTGCTTTTTTTTTTTTTTTTTTTTTAACCGTTGAAAGAAAAAAATACCCCAACATCCAAAGCAGTGTTTTCCTGTGTCTCAGGAAAGCCTTTTGGGGGAGAGAGAGTAGGAAGACTACAGGCAGCTGTGTTAAATATTTTGGGAAGCTATTCCGGGTCCCTGTCACACATGAATAGTGGTGTTTATTTTCTAAATGAAGTCTGGGCTCTAGGTTGTTTGGTGGCCAACGGCCACTAATGAAATTTGCTTCCTTCACCACCACCCAAAAGAGAAATAGTCAAAGGCTACTGGTGATTAAATGGGCAGGAAAGGATAAGGGCAGAAGAGCTGCCTTGTTTGTAGAGTGAATAATACAACAATTAGTGGGCTATTAAACACATATGCTCCGTCTGCATTTGTTCTATAAACAGTTTCTCCAGCTTGTTGAACATCTCAGCTGTGGGGAGGCCAAGAAACAACTTTTCAAAGCCACCTTGAGGGAGCCTGTGTTTGTCCAGCCTGGGCACTGCTTTCATTTTGGGGCTGCAGTAGGTAAAAGGAGAAAAACAAACCAAAACAAAATACAAATTTGGTAACGTTTCTTCTGCTGGCTTTGTTTTTAAAGGTGGTCTGAGTGAGGGCAGTGTTGTGTCAGGTGGATAATGGACTGGAATCCAATACTCTTGTTTGTGTTACCTGAAGGCAGAGGTGTGTGTGTGGCCTGACCTGTTTTATCCACCAGGATGGGGGGGATTTTCTGTGCCAAGGCTCTGACCCTTTGCCAGGCCAGGCAGGGGGATGTCTTGGGTTGCTTGCTTGAGTTTGTTCTGGGTCTAATAATAAAATATTGGGATTACATAACCCAAAAATGATCACCCAGCTGGGCGAGCTGCCATTTGTTTCTCGTGTCCCCTTGTGCCAGAGCAGTGGTGTTCTTGGTGTGGAGCTGGATCATCAGGACTGTGGAGGGATGACATTTGTCTGCTTGAGTCTCCTCTGCTAAACTGACTGTGTTCTGGTGAGGAAAAAAGGTTGCAGGTTGATGCCCAGCTCCCTGTTTCAGGAGGTTGAATCATGTACAGGTTGGATCACGTACAGAGAAGATGGAGCTGCTGGTCCAGAGGTCCAAATCCATAGAGCTGCCAGCTCCTTGGGAGCCCTAAAAAGATTTCTTTCTCCAGTAACAGGGGATTATGCTCACCTGAAAGAAATACAAGTCTTAAAAATAACCCTGGCTTCAGAGGGGACACTTTAAGATGTCACCCAGCAGCTCCTTGTGAAACTTGCTGCCCCTGAAGCTGCTTCCATGCAGTTGTGAAACAGTCAGCACTGACTGCTGAGCTCTGCAGCTGAAAGCTGCACTCTGGAAAATGTGTCCCAAGTCAGTTTGTCCACTGCTGGAATGGAGCTGGCTGAGCCTAAAACAACTCCTGGTTCTCCCAGGAGTCTGATTCTCTGTTAGCTGGCACTTCCCTCCTCTCCCTTTGGTGTCTGCAGGTTCCCTTCAGGCCTCCCAACCCCCCCCAAAAAAACAAGGCATGACTTTCCCCCATCCCTTCTGGGCACTCTCCAGCTTTTTTCCTGCTCCTGTCGAGGTTTGAGGGAGCTCCTCATGCCCCTGCCACCTTTTCCCCTTTATCCTGGATCCTGTTTTTCCCTCCTGGTGACAGCATGGTCTCTCTCCTACCACACCCAGCAGCCCCTCCATCCCTGGCGTTCATCCTTGGCTTTTCACACCTATCCATTAATTTTTTTTAGCAAGATTCTGAAAGGGGGGTGGTTCTGGGGAAGTAGAAATCATCCTGCACCACTTAAAATGCCACCTGGTGCACCTGAAGGTGCCTGGCAGCAGGTACACCTCCTCATGCCAGCGAGCCATTGGGGCTCTTCCTGGAACCCTCACCTGGGAATTTCCCTGACTTTCACATCTTTATTTTAAAAAAACACCCCTTTTTGTGGCTTGACTGATGGATGCTCTTTTGATAACCAGGACTGCAGCTGCACACCTTTTTTTTCTATTCTTTGTGGCTTCTTTGTTGACCTCCTGGCTGCTGAGGGAGCTCAGGCTCTGCTGTCAGCCCCCAGCCTGGTTTGCACCGGAGCCTCGTGATTTTAGGAGGATGTAAAAGAGGTTTGTAGCATCCCTGCTCTGGGCAGCACGTGATGCAGCAGCTGAACAGTGCCTCCTGCTCACGTTGGACCTCTCTGTCCCTGCCACACGGGATGCTTTGGAACAGAAGCCACCCCTGTTGCTTCACCAGTGAATTTTGGCAGAGGCACAGATATTTACTGCGGGCTGAGAGAACCCCAGCATCTTGCCCCTAAAAGCCCAGCTCACCTTAAACTGCTCTTCAAACTGAGAGGGACTGAAGGAATTTCTCAAAGGTGAGGGTTAACCAGACCCCTTGTAGTCACTGCTTGTGGAGAGAGCTTTCTGAGAATTACATTTTTAGAGCAGGTTGTTCTGGATGCCTTCATCTTGCTGTGTTTAAAGCACAAAACACAAAATGAAGGCTCCTGCTGTCATTACAGGTCTTTAGGGTAATGTGTATTCCTGCTGACTTGGGAATTGAAAGCTGCTTGCAGGTGTCAGGAGGAGAACAGCCCAGCTTCCGAATCAGGATTCATTGAATTATCTCCCAGCTTTTTGCATCATTCCTCTAACCTGTTTTTTCCTGCCCTATTAATTCCCTGCTGCTGGAGCCCCGTCAGAACCGGGGCTGTTACGACATCGGGAGCGTGAGTCGGGGAGCTGAGTGAATGAATCAGAGGAGCTGGCTGGAGAGAGAGGAGACTCAGGGAACACGTACAGCTCCCAGCAATCAGCAAAAATGGGACAGGATATGCACAACACCCCCAGCTGCTCAGTGTTCTTGTCACCCAAAGGTGGCACCTCCCCTTTGAAAGAAGGGGACAGAGAGATGTTTCATGTTGTGCAGGAGCAATGGGGTTTTGGGGGGGCTGTGGCAGTTTCCTTTCAATTATTTAGGGTAGTTCTGTGTTTTGCTTTTCTTTTTTTTTCCCTTTTGACCAATATACCATTTGGATCTGCTCAAATTACAGATTCATCTCTATATAGTTTTCAAATTGCACAGCAAAAACTGTCTGTAATTTCCAGCTGACGTGACGTTCAGTTGCTATGGGATTCAGTGGCAAATTATAAACCCATTACTTTTTTTTTTTTTTTTTTTTTTTTTATACTGGTGGTGGAAGCCTAAAGAAGTAGGTCTGACTGGTGAGGTGCTAAGGGGAAACAGAAAGTTTGTGACAGAACCCTGGTGATCCCTGATGCTTCTTTCAAACCTGAGCTGCTTTCTATCAGCAAATCATGCGGCGCCCTTAATAACTTTTGAATAATAACTTTTGTTTTATGCTGTCTAGCAGTACTGGGGGAAGCAAGCTTGAAGGTGATCCCCATAGAAGGTTAACCCCTTAGATAGTTTTTATGAGGCTGGGTTAGGTTTTTTTGAAGATCCAGAAGCAGAGCATTTTGGCACTGCCATGGGTGGCTCTGGCAGCTGGATCCTGGCGGTCACAGTCAGTACCCAGCAAGACAAAACCCTTGCTCCTTTCCAGCATGTTCTAGAGTTGGTTTCTTATTCCACTTCGACAGCATCAAAAGGAGAAATGAAAGCTATTAAAATTGATTTGTTTTTTTCACTTCTCTCTTTAGGTCTCTCTCCCACTCACCTCTTACCTGGCCAGTGTCTGCTCCAGTGGCTTCTGTGCTTGCCCTGAGCCAGTCAGCTGGCAGAGTGTGGAGTCTGACTGTGATCCTCCAACATCAGGGTGGTGGTTTTTTTGTTGCTTTTTTTTTTTTTTTTTAATTCTGAAGTGCTCTGTCCTGTTGAGTTGGTTTTTGTCATAGTGCTGCTTGGCAGAGGGATGGTGGCTGTTGAAATAGTTGACTCGCATTGTGCCGACTGTTGGGATAGCAGAAGAGCCTTTATTCCTGGCAAGGGAGGGGAAGTTTTCCTTTGGAGAAAAAAAAAAAAAAAGCATTTGAGGTCTGGTTAGTAAATAAAATGTGTTATCTCCTAAACAGTTTGCACATTTCAAACCATTTCAACCTCGGGGGCTGCCTCGGAACGTGTGAGCGTAAACTTTGGGAAGCGTCTCCAAATCCCTGGTGTTTGTGCATGTTGAAAAAATGGGAAGGGACAGACTGCATGCGTCACTCTTGTCCTAATTTGTGCCAGCTAATCCATGGGAGAAGAATACATTTTGGCTGACTTAGTGGTTTTGCTGCTCATGCACACGAGAATGTGTTTGAATGGATGGATGGATGGGTTTAGGGAGACTTTGAAGAGATGCTCTGTGTGTGTCTGGGATCCTCTGCCCCATCCCCTGGTTTGTGAACAGACTTGTGTAATATAGCAGCTTTTCTCTGGGGTTTGGGGAAGGAGAGGACAGGTTGAAGGGGCTAAAAGTGGTTGTCAGCTTGGTGTCATAGTGTCAGGAAGGTTGAGATGGAATTAGCTGGGAATAATTGAGTTTAATGCTTCTTTCTGGAGAGAACTTAATGCTAATGAAAAAGCAAAAAAACCAAACCCAAGCCTGATAACCTGAGCCATGCTAAGATTTTATATAGGGTGGATACAGAGGAGACATCACCAAAACCAGGCTTCTGCCTTCAAAATGTGCCTTAGCTTGGTCTGGATGAATTATCCAGGAAAGGAGCTTGGATTTGCTGCTAGGAGAGTTTTCTATAGGAGCTCATGTGTAGCTAAGAAATATCCCATGTACATAAGGCAACTTCTGCACACCATGGTAACCTAGTATTGATTTTTGACTTTTTTGTTGTTTGGTTTTGTTTTGTTTTTTTCTCAAAGAATTTATATAATAAAGAGGATGATAAACCCCTCAGCAGTGGGTTTGCAGGGTGCTAGTGTGTGTTTCACTGCTGAAGTGGGAAAGCAAGTCCAAAATCCAGTCTTTTTTTGCATTGCTCCAACAAAAAGGCAGTCTAGCAAAAACACTGCTCTGTGCACTAGGTCTCTCCTTTCTTTACATTGGACTTGTGCCTTTATTAATTTAAAGAAACCAGCTTTTGTTTTACTCCAAAAAAAGAAGTCACCACTTGTTAGCATGACTTCCCTTTACTGCCCACCTTGAGTCTTCCATGATCTGGTGCAGCCTGATTGCAGTTAACCCTCTGTGCAGCACAACTTTTCTTGGGTTTTCTTACAAATTTACAAAAAACCAAAATATTTTCCTTTCCAGGCCAAACACCACCAGCATTTAACCTTTCTTCTTAGCTGCAGAACCTTCACCCATCCAAGCAGACTCTGGGCATGGTCCTGGGGCTGTCCTCAGAAGAGCTGAACCTTTGTAGCATTTAGATTTCATCAGTCCAAACATCCTCTTGACTACTTGGCTCAGGTATTTGGGGACCTACGTAGCTGAGCTGATTGGGCCACCCTTTGATCAGAGCCACCTGACAGCCCTGGCACTTTGGTTCCTCCAGGATCAATCCTGCAAGGAGAGCTGAAGCTGCTTGTCATTCCTCAGCAAGAGCAAACCTGGCACTTCAAAGCCCAGCAAAAAGAGGATGGAAAAAATGCTGCCTCAGTCCCTATCACTGGGCCCAAAGGATCCATATTTTTCTAAAAAAACTGAGGTGGAAGACACTAATTTAATCTTTTTTCTATATTCTTCCCCACTGAGGGTTTGTTCTGCGGCGGGCTGCAATCAATACATTATGTGCCAGTTGTGGTTATTTGAATCATATTTCCACATTTCAGTGTCTAGACTTTATGTTTGGGTGAGTTTTGTTGTACCTTTCCAGCTCCAGCACTGATTTCAGTTGTTTTTGGCTCCTGGTTTCTCTGAGAAAATGAAACGGGCTGTGTTTCTGTCTCTCCCAGTCCCCAAAAAGAAGGGAACAAGAGGAATGGCAGAAAACTGAGTGGGTTTTAAAGCTCCTTTGGTACCATTTTTGAGGGAACCTTTGTGGAGATGAGCTGGGCTCTGCCTTTTGGTGACTGAAGAGGACAGGAAAAACAAAAAGGTTTCTCCCTGGCTCTTCCCTGAGCAAAATTTGCTGTGAAAAAGGGTGGGATTTTAGTACAGGCAAGCCAGGCTAGAAAAAGTGAGCCAGCCCACATGTTTAGAAATAAAAAAAAACCCCGTTGATAATCCAAAAAGTAAGAATGTTGAGAGTGAAGCAGCCTTTTCATTGCCTGTCTCTCCCCTGCCTCATTTTTAGCCATCAGCTTTCCTGGGGCTTGCAGAGATTCAGGGATGTGACTGGTGACAGGAGTTGGTCTGTGGGAAGTCTGGGAGCATCTCTGGGGTGCTCAGAGAAGCTGACAGTGCCACAGACCTAGGGGACAATAATCTTGGGGTGACCAGAGGGTAAGACAGGCTTCAGGAACAGAACCAGCAGAGAATGATGGGGAAAGCTGAGCCTCTGTTGCTTTGATTCTGCAAATGAAACTCCTGATCTGTGGTCAAGTGTATTACGGATAAAACCAGGGAAAGGAAATAATTGCCCAGCTCCTAATTAACTTGTAAACTTTGGTGCCATGAAATTTCAAAGGCTTAAGGGCATCTGAATAGCAAGAAAAATTGGTTGGATGCTGTGAAAAGCTGAAAAGTTGTGGTGATGAGTTCGCTTTGCCTGTCTGTGGATCAGCTCTGGGCTTCCCCTTCCTCCCTGGCAGGTTGAGGGGCTCCAGCTTGGTGCCAAAGCCCTGGTTTTACCTCTTCCAGGGAGCTAAGCTCCTTGCAAACACCAAAGTGTAAATTCTTCCATTCCTTTCAGATCCAGGATTCAGTGGATGCTTTTTCAGAGCCCGGCATGGGCGGAGTAGCAAGGAAGCAAATTTTTCCACCCTGCCTGAGAGCTTGGGCAAGCAGAAATGGTGCCTTGGAAGCCAAATAAGGGAAGTGCTGGGCTCACCTTTCCTTGGGGAGGATGGAGAAGGGAGCAGCCCAGGGAGAGCCTAAGGTCTGCTGGGCTTTGAAGTCCTTCCCCGTGGGGCTGATGCTGGAGGTGTGGTTCAGCAACTCCTGAGCTCCCTGACTGGTGGGGCTTTAGCAGCCCTCCCCAAAATTAAGGTGTAAACTCATGATTCAGAGTGAAACTGCTGTCAGAGGTGTGGAGCTGAGGCAGAGTGGAGCCTCCTCTCACAGGGTTTCCTCCTTTTCTTCAGCAGCCTCTGATGGCAGCCTGTTCCCAGCAGGACTTTGCTCTCCTGGGTAGTGGAAATAGATTTTTGAGAGCACCCAGGGCACCCGTTGACCCTTCCAGGGGTGTTGAGCCCCAATCCTGACCTCTGCTGCTTCTTGAAGAGTTAAGAACCAACTCTCCTCCCAGAAATAGTCTCTTAAGCAGTGCGTAGGAGCTCTGCTGCCTGATTTCTTTTGAGAAGTGCTTTTGGTGTCACCTGTGACAGTGACCTTGCTCTCTTTCCCTTCTTCATGTTTGTGGTGGTCCTGGCCACAGCCTCTTGCTTCCTTCTCATCCCAATAAATAATAATAAAATCAACCTTTAGTTATCTGTGGGCTCTTGTCAGTCAGGATTTGCTGCTAAGGGAAGTTGCTGGTACTTGGCCTGTTGGCTTCTCCTGCTCCAAGATCTGAAATTCTCCTTCCTAAGGGTTCCTTGACACCCTGGAGGTGGTCAGGGTGGCTACTGGGTGGCAGGTTCTGGAAGCTCCTGGTTCCTGCTGGCCACCTCGGAGGTGGGCTGACAACATGCCATGGGTGGCCACCAAGCCTTGGTTTTATTCCAGACATAAAGGGTGGTTTTCTAGGGGAGAAAGGAGATTGTAAGAAACCAGTTCTCCCAGGCTGGAGCCTAGGAGCAGCCTCCTGCTGCCAGAGAGTCCCAGCACCCAGATTTGTGAAGGAAACAGCTTTTTGTTTAATCTTTAGAAAGGTGGGAAGGGGCAGGTAGGAAGGCTGAAATCAAGGCTGAAATCAAGCATGCTGAACATCACAGGATAGATTTGTTTGAAATGGAACATGGTGATTAAAACCAATTGCAAACAATTTTCTAGAGGTGTGATTCTGAAATAATTTGGGAATTAAGGACTTTCAGTGCTTTCTGCCAGTCCAGTGGTGATGACTCCATTAGAATCCAGAGCATTTTGGGTTTCTCAAGACAAAGGGGGGCAAAAATGTAGATTTACTCTCCAGAAGGTTTGATATTCCATGACCTTCCTCCTGGATCTCTGCAGTGGTTGGCATAGGAGATGTATCTGTGGGTGCTGCCTGCACCTTGCTGCAGGGTTTAGCACTCTTAAGGTCATTTAACTTGACAGCAAAACCTTTGGCTTGTCATGAGGACTGAATTCACAGACCCTGGCAGCAGGAAGAAACACACTTTTAGTTTCACCTCAGACTGGTGAAGGGAGCAAAAGGTTTCAGCTGTCTAGAACTGTGCAGGTTGGGTATATTTAGAGCAAAAATTCTGGTCAGACAATTGAGTGGTGGCTCAGTGGCTGTGCCACTTCCTTTGCATGGAGGAATTCCATGAACTCCCTCCACTCCCTCCATCAGGCCAGAGAGCTTCTCTGTCTCCAGGTACAAAAATCTCTTGGGGCTTTTGGGCTTGGACCCAGGGAGTCTTTTTGCAGCTCTGTGGTCAGCAGAGGAGGTGGTTTTACTCTTCTTATCTGAATTTTTTTCATGCTCATTTTTGGAATTTGGTGTAACCTGAACTTTCACAGGTGTCTTTCTGGGAGCAAAGAAACATCTGACTTCTATATTTATTAAGGTTTTTTTGTTTTGTTTTTTTTTTCCTGGAGGTAGGGTTGTTTTATTTTGTCTGTATAGAAGAATATGCTCTTTCTTTTACTGTTTGTTGCTTTATTTTGGAGCAGGTTTGGTACCCGTGCAAATAAAGAGGAGGCTGAAAGAGTGCAGGTTCTGTGCTCATGTCTGAAGGAGAGGGAGCACCTGATTTAGCTTGGTAGTGGCTTCTCACATGAAGCTTGCTGGAGAAGGCAATCACCCCCTGGAAGATGGGGCTTGTGAGGGGGTGGCAGGCTATGTAAAACACTAAGGTTACAACCTGGTGGAAAATCAAGTGGGGGTTGTCTTGCTCAATACTTACAGCTGGATTTATATTTTTTTTTTCGGATGGGCAGCTGCCCTCAGTGATTTAAAAAAAAAAAAAAACAAACTGGCATTTGTGATTATCACTAGGTTCCCCGTGAAGCTGGTGGGAAATGTCAACAATGTCCCTGTTGAATACTGAGTTTTTTGGGTCCTGGTCCCCTCTGTTGGCCTGCAAGCCCCACTTGAGCATCTTGCTTTGGCTTTTGAGGTTGTTCTGGCTCTGGGGGGGTTGGAATTCTCTGGGATTCCTTTAGCATCCTGGTTATCACAGCCTCTTCCAGCAGGGCTGGCTCTGACTGCCTGAGGAACATCTGAAGATCTTCTGAAGCAGAACTTTTGCAGCCTAGTAATTAGGTTTCCCTTTAAGTGTCAATAGGGTAGAGTTGGGCACAAGATGAAAACTGGTCCAGGCTTGTTCTCCTGGGCTCAGCAGTGTCTGTGTGTGTTAGGGTGAGATTTCTTCTGGGATGGTTGAACGAGTTTGTCAATCTGATCTCCGAATTGCCTTTCTTTTTTCTTTTTCTTTTTTTTTTTTTTTTTTTTCTACTTGCAAGAAAAGTTAGCAAAGCCCTGTGGAAGATAAGGATCAGAGTGATGTTTCAGCAGCTCCTTTGAGCCATCTTGTGAGCACAGCAAGTGAATCAGCACTGGTGGCTTCACAGCCCTGAACTAAACCAACCTTTCGTAAGCAAATTCGGTGGGTTAGGAGTGCTGGATTTTTCATGAAAAGATTGCAGGGGGGGCGGGAAAAACTCTTTAAAATTCAGCCTTAGGGTTGTGTTGTTCATTAACTGATAGTCACTCCTGTTTACCTTGGGTGATAAGCACAGTTCAGAATGGCTGATGCCGTCAGAGCTGCCCTTCAGAGGGAATTGCTGCTTTTTTTTTTTTTTTTTTTTTAAGCCTTGCTTTCCTGACAGGTGGATTTTTTGGCGATTTTTTTTTTCCCCCCAGCTAAAATAAATGCAAACAGCGAGAACGTACTGCTCCTAGTCACGGAGTTGTTTGGTTTGTTGGTTTTTTTTTTCCTCCTGTTCTTAGCAGCTTGGAAATGCTGTTCTGGGTCCAAAGGTCATTAAAAATCTGACATGTTAGGCCAGCAACGTCCTGCTTCTTAATGAGGCTTAAAACCAGCCTGTAGCTACCTGCTTGCTGGAAATATAGTTGACTCTGGAGCAGCAGAATAAAGGGAGACCTGGGAAGAGCTGTCTGGACTTTTTTTTTTTTTGGACTGACCCCTCCTGTATCACTGGGTAACCCTCAGTGCTTGGAGTTTTCTTGTGAAATGGGGTTTTAATTTTTCTCTTGTTATGCAAATGAACGCAGGTGGCTGGCAGCAGATGAAAGCAGAAAAGGAGCTAAAACATCTTTCAGAATGCCCAACCCCTGTTTTAAACCCCTTGCTCCCCACCTTCCAGACCTGGAGATGATCTCTTAGGTCCTGCAACACCTCCTGTCTTGCTTAAACCCTCCTGTCCCTCCTCCTCCTCCCCAGGATGTCACTTGACACTGAACTAAAGCTCTTGAGCCTTAAGTTTCTTGTTCTTTTGCTTCCTGGGTAGTTTGAATGTCTGAGGCTTTTGCTCTAATCCTGTTCCCCAGCTCCAGTACTGGAATTTCAGCACCTTCAGCCTCGCCTCAGTCTTTTTGGCTCTTTGACTCTTCTCCAGTTAAAACTAGGTCAGAAACCACTGTCAGCTTCTGATATTTCACTATTCCTGTTTCTGAAGTTGTAACCCAGGGTTGCTGTGTTTAATCACTCACTTTAATTTGAAGGTATTCAGTGTCTCCTGACAGAGCTGGTAGGGCTGCTTAAAAACAACATCTCGGCTCTAAAAACAACATTGCCTTGATTGGGTCTAAAAAGGTGAATTATCTGCTTGGGACATATAATGCTTCAGATGCCAACCTGACAGCTTCATTTTTTTTTTCCACCAGCTCACTCTTAACTCCAGCAGTTTGGGTACAGCCACTTCTAGCTGTAATTAACCAGCTTCTCGTTCTCTGAGTGCCTTTTTAACTTGATGGGTGAAAGAAAAATAGCTCTAAAAACATTAAGTAATTGGAAACCTGCAGCTTTGTGAGGAACACAGGCAAATGGGGATGTTGGGAGTCATTTGAAATACTTATTTTTAACTGAGAGCTCGAGCTGCCTGTCAGCATTTTTATAAGACCATTATTGGAGTGGTGCTTGAAGCCTGAGCCAGAGTGCCTCAGTATTCAGAGAAACCCACCTGGTGTAACTTAATAGTATCTTCACTCCTTTCTTTTCAACAGCCTTTCAGCTGGTGATACTGGAATTCTTGGGCATTCTTGCAGAAGGACTGAAATTAATTCATACTTTTCAGGATACCTCCAAGTCTGTGGGGTTTAAATTTCCCAGACTGGCAAGTTTGGTTTAAGTTCCTCCTCATACACTCAGTTTTCTTCTTTCCTGTATCTCCTGCTGCTCTGTGAGGGTCTGAGCATCCTTGGGTTGGAGACTTCTGCTCTGGAGGTCCCAATGCAATCCCAACTCTTGCTTAGAGACTGGAATGATCTCCAGGAAATTCTGCATGGAGCAGCAGTGTCTCCTTACACCTCCTGGGAGGTACACACCAGCTGTGTGTAAAGGTGGAGGAGTTTTAACCCAGAGGTGATAGGGTTTTGGTAAAAGGTCATGGAAAGAAAGCTTCTGATGGAGAGCAGATGGACTCTGAGCTGTGCTTCTGGTTCTTTAGCACTTTCCCAGCATGGACTTCAGCCTCAGATGGAGGAGCTGGGGTCTTTTAATCAATTACAGAAACTCTATTCTCGATGGGGATGCAATGGGGAGGTGTGTGGGTTGATAGTCACTATAGGTAAAGACAAAGAATTATCCACAGTAGGGTGACAGTTCATTAAAAAAACCCCCAAATATAAAGACTTGGGCTAAGACTGATTTTTAGGTCTGTCCTGTGAGATGCACAGAACCTTTGTATTATATATTTGTAGCATAATGAGATCTAAAAGTGCTTCAGTTACCTCTGTGGTGGCACAGGCCCTCTCTCCTACTTCAGTTGCTGACTCCCATGGGAATTCAGGAGAGGAATTTGACAGGATAACATGTGAAGTTGGAAATAAGAAAAGCATTTCAACAGAACAGAGCTGGCCAGGAGAGTAGGGTGAGTATTTGTGGTGGACACTGAGCAGCAGAAATCAGGAAGTTTCAGGGAAGCTTCTTGAAATCCTCATTTTTTTTCAGTTGGATTCACATTGGAAGTCTTGGAGGGTGGGAAGAGTCAGGAGTAGAAATGTTGGGTGGTGTTTGAAGGGATTTTTCTTGGGCAATCAGACCCAAAATACCTCCATCTCCCCATTTCCCAGCCCCAGTTGTACCTTGTACTAGAGGCATGGCTTTTAAAACAGGAAATCTGAGAAAATCCAAAAGCCTTTAACTGATTCTTGCCTCATCATACTCTTTCAAGCCTTTAGGGAAAACCAGAACTGCTCTTCAACTTTAGCAGAGCTGGGAATTTGGGATGATTCAATTTCCTTCTGCCAGTTTTTTTTTGTTTGTTTGTTGGGGTTTTGGTTGGTTGGTTTGGTGGTGTTTGTTTGGTTTTGGGTTTTGGTTTTGTTTTTTTTTTTTTTTTCAGTCCTTTCCCAATTTAATAAGATCATCTGATAGCTACAATAAAATCCTGCAAAAACAAGCAGTGTTGCATGCAAGAGATGATTACCCAGGGAATTGTGGATGTCTTAATGGGAATCCTGCCAGGTTAAGGTCTCTCTGAATTGTCTGGTAATGCTGAATTTGTGCAGCTGCTGGAGCCACCCTGCTGAATTTTCGTAAAAGAAGATTTAATAATTGTTACACTCCTTAGGATTTCCAGTACAGGGAGGCAGAACAGGAAATTTCTTTGTGGGGATAGTGTTTGTTGTTGAAAACAGTGTTTTCAAAGCAAAGCCACGTGTTCAAAAAGCAAATTGAAGAGGGTTTGCTTTTCTTTGCCTGCACTTTAGAAATACCAATATTTACCTTCCTTTTTTCTCCCCTATCTTTAACTTCCAGTGTTTACTAACAGATTGAGCCCTGCTGAAAGACACTCAGTACAGCTCCATAAGAAAGGGATCAATCCAGGCCGCATGAACAGACTTAAATTCTTACTTAAATATTATTTAAAACACTTTTTTAATCCTCCTCTGTAAGCACCTGACTATAGGGTTGCAGCTTTTAAGAAAGACTGAGCTCTGGGATGGGTTAATTTCACTTTTCCTTCATACAACTCCTTGCAAGTAACAAAACAGTGGAATTTATTTATAGGTTTCTGCTTAAATTTTTGCAGTGAATTTGCCAGCACAGCATTATCTTTGTATGAGTGCTTTGGGAAATATTGTTTCAACTTGTTTTATGCTTTTCTGGTTTTACCTTCTTTTCATCTGAGTTACAGGAAAAAAAAAATATCCCTTCAGGAAAAAAATGGTGATAAAAATAACCATTTGTGCAGAATGTTGTGGGTTTCTGGTGTGCTTGTGGAAAAGGAGAGGTTCTTGAACCTCTGCCTTGGGGATGAAACCCTTAAGGGTGTTGAAATGGACAAGTTTGACTAATAAATCGAAAATAACTTTGAGGGTTATTGCCTCTCAGTTCCTGAGAGGATCTGAAACCCCCTTTGGAGATGAGGAACAGATCCATAAAATGCAGTAAGACAAAAAATGGAAGTTCCTTTTCAGAGAGGTGCAGTAATTGTGTCAGAACTACTCAGGACTGTAAGGAGTTACTGCACTAAAACTGAGCCTGGGGTCTTGTGTTCTGATCAGTTTTTCCTTGTGCATTTTTAGTTGATTACCTGAGTGCTTTGAGCACTTGTACCACAGCTCCATGGGAGTGAAAAGGCTTTTTCCTTCCCAAGCCTTTGGAAATTGCCATGGCCATTGGTCTTCTGGCAGCAGGACCTCCCTAATAACCCCAAATTGTTAGGAGTGAAATTAGTAAGCTCTGGTGTCAGGCAGAAGGAGTGGAGACTTTCTGCTTATTGCTTCTCTTGCTAGACTTAATGAGCAGGTTCTCCCTTAGCTCCCTGGAAAAGCAAAGACAAACACTAAATTAAACATAAAAAAAAAAGTGTTGCACCACTGGGAGATGTGCTCCTGCTCTCCAGGCTTGGTTCCCAACTGAGGCCAACTTCTCCATCCCTGCTGAAGACATAACCATGTCTGGAATTAATTGGGAGCTGGGGGCGAGGGGAGGTCCTTGATGCTACCAAACCACCTCTGATCTTTCCCTCTTTCTCCCAGTGTTAATAATATTCCTTTCCACCTCAGGCTGCAGGTCACCTCTGGGGCTGGTGTGGAGCTGTGGGAGAGCTGGATCCATGGCATTGAGCCATGAGCTCTTGGAAGCAGCACAGCTGGGACCCAGTGACCAAAGGGGCTGGTAGAAAAAAAAATAAGTGGCATTCAGAAGTGCTGGGGCTCTGCAAATGAACCAGGCTATGGCTTTATCTCTCCCCAGGGCTCATTCTCTTCTTGCAGTGTCTCTCTGGGCAATAATCTGTCCCCTAACAGGTGAGTCCTTCTCTGGGGACAGGTGGAATGTGTCCTCTGGAAGTCTCAGGGCTGTTGTCTGCAAAAAACAAAGCTTGAGTTTTCCTTGGAGACAGAGCCTTGTGTCCCTGCAGCATCTCTTGCAGCTCTTTTAGGGGGTGGACATGTTCACATTTCTTTTCCAAGACCCCGCTGCCTCTCTCAGTGCTCTCAGAAGTGGCTGAACTGCCTGAGAAATGTGGGAATGGGGATTGCCAGCAGTCATCTGGTGGTTCCTGCTCCTGGAAGGAGGCAGTCTGAGAGATTCCTGCTCTGTTTGCTGTAGTCAGGTTCTCCTTTGGCTCCTGCTCTGCAGCAATCAGAGGCAACTTGACACCAAATGCCAATACCTCAACTATTTCTCCAAGAACTCAAATCTCCTTTTCATTTTCTTCCTGAAAGGCATTGCTTAAATCAGTGTTTTCAGTGGAAAACCACTGTACTTTGTGCTAGCCAAGCATCTTGGCTTCATGATCCCTGGATTTTTATATTTTTTTCAGGGCTAGCTGGAGCTTCCTTCCCCCAGAGTTCCTTTCCACAAACTGTGAGTGGTGCTGAAGAGATCAGAGAATCCCATTTCCTCACCTCTGTTCTTTCTGTCAAAGTTTTATTTCTTGCAGAGCCCCAAAGATGCTGAAGGGAGTAGAACATCCCCCATCTGAGGAAAGGCTGAGGGAGCAGCTGGGGCTCTGCAGCTTGGAATATGAGGGGTGACCTCTGGAATGCTGGAAAAGCTGGGAAGGGTGTCAGGAGGATGGAGCTCCTCTGTGATGAGCAGTGATAGGAGAAGGGGGGATGGGTGCAGGAGGTTCTGTGTCAACATAAAAAGCTTTTTCCCTCTGAGAGTGACAGAACCCTGGGCCCAGGCTGCCCACAGAGGTTGTGGGGTGTCCTCTGGAGACATTCAGACCCGGACCTGGTGGTGGTTCTGCTCTGGCTTTGGGGGTTTGGACTCCCTGATTTCTAGAGGTCCCTTCCAACCCCAGATTTCTGGGCTTGCCAACTCAGTGCTCGGTTCTTTCAGCTTCAAGTTCCCCAGTCAGTTCTGCTGGGAAGAACTGCATTAACCAACCCCCTGGGTTTTATTCAGGAGGGGTTTTTTGAACCTGGATTAGGGCAGATCAGAAGATCCAGGCATGCATGAGAGAGCAGGCTCCATGGCCAGCTCAGCTCTCCTGCCTGTGGGGTGACATCTTGATGACACTGGAGTTTAATTGCTTTCTGCTTTGCTGATACAAGCTGTTGTGCATTTAGGGAGGGAGTTTCTACTTTACATTGCAGGCACAAAGCATTTCAATCAGGCTACACTTTTTGGGGGTTTTAACTTCCTGAATCTCACTCTTTTCAACTCGAAGTTGGTGGTTTTGAGCCTGGTGCTCAGGTTGTGTCGGGGTGTGAAATTTTGGATGCTTACAGTGCTGCCTGAATTAAGGAGCTGGGAATGTGGAAATTTTGTAACCCAGCAATATTTTCTAGTATTTTTGGAGTTGACATTTTTAATTAAAAAAAAAACTTCTGTCTTCAGAGGGGTAATCTTTAGTTTTTGAGCCTGGGAAGTTAAAACTTCTGAGGAAGTGACGTTGCTGCTGTGAGAGCCCACTTAGAATTCTGCAATTAGAAATGAGGAAGCCAGAATGGATTTTGCAGTTTAGCAATGCAAAACTTGAAAATGTCCAGCTTAGCATTTTATAGAAAACCTTTTTATCATTTTATTGCTGCTTGTGCTGTGCTGTGACTTGGATTTGTGGGATATTACAGTGATGAGATGCATCCATTAATGCATTTAGGAAGATGATTGCTTGTAATAAACACCAAATACAGTTTAAAGTCATTGGTAAGGCTCCAGTTCCTAAACCTTCACCAAAAGCACCTCTTTTTTAAAAAAGGAATTCATGTTATAAGCTCCAGTACTTGCTTCTGCCCCAAACAAATATTTTTTTTTAAATGGTCAGGAAAGGAAGATGGGGTAGAAGAGTGAGGAATGTGGCCCAGCAGACAGATGAGGTGGCATTGTTTGAACATACTTTACTCATCATGGAATGGTTTGGATTGGAAGGGACCTCCCAGATAATCCAGTTCCACTCAGGGCTGCTCAAACCCCCTCTCCTCCCAGACTGGGACCTGACCCTTTGGTTTTTATTCTTCACCCAGCCCTGCCAAGAAGGGAGAGGAAGCAGAGGAGGGAGCATGTGCCTGGATTTGGAACACGCTGCGTGGGCAAAAGCAACATCAGCAGGGAAAATGGTGCAGTTAAAAGAGGAACTTGCAGGAGTTTGGGGTATTAGTGAGTCTCAGCTTGGTGAAGTTGAAACAATTTCTTGTTGTCAGTTTTGTAGCTGGCTGCTGAGGCTTTACCTGGCTGGAACTGCAGGTGACACTTCAGATTGTCCCCTTGCTGCCAGCCTTGGGCTTTGCTTCATTTGATATTTTCTCTATTTATTGATATTCTTCCTGCTGCTTTGAAAAGCTTTACATTCTGAGGAGAATTCCCTTGTTCCAACATAAATAAGGGGAAACTTTCATTTGCTGTGTTTGCTCAGCATTTGTTTTAATGTTCAAGAAAACAAATCCACTGCTCCTAAGTTTAGGGAAAATACTTTCCATAGAACAACTGCCTCCAGTAGAAATTCCAGTAAATGCAGAATAGAACTTCTCAAAACAACATATTCTTTAATTATCTGTATTTCCCTGAAGAAACAGGGAGGTTTCCAACTGGTTACTTGACCCTGGATGATTTCAGATGGCCTTTCTGCTCCTATGGAGGAGTATCCCATCCAGCTTTTCCAGTTTTAAAAGATCCTGCCAGCTTTGATCAGGCCTGATAAACTATTTAAGAATTGTTACATTCAATTTTGGTGGGCTTTACTGACACCTTCTTGGTTCTCCTACTCTTTACTTAAGCTTCCGTGTGCCAGATCTGGAATATTTCAGTGGGAGGAACTGTCTGTGAGCTTTCCAGAGGATGACCCTCCTCTAGCCCAGGAAAGCTTGAGGATGAGGGTGAGCTTTATACCATGCTAATAAAAGACAAATGGTTTTTTTGGGGGGGATGAGTTGTTTGGATTTTTTTTTTTCCCTCATGACTTCTGAAATAATCTGATGGTATCTGGAGGGACCACAGACTTGGGTTTGTGGGGTTTGAATCATGTTGGCATCCCAGAGCAGAGCTTAATGTTGGAAAACTTGCTGCTTGATTTCTCTCCCTGAAGAACACAGCAGAAAACTGGGCACGAGAGCATGGAAATGCTCTTTCCACCTAGAAAATAAGTGGATTTTTATGGAGCAAAACTCTTAGGTTGTCATCTGACATAGCTGAGGTCTCTCCAGGCTCCTTTTGAAGGGTCTGTTTGCAAGTGGGGTAGGGAACCTAAGTCTGGGTAGATCTTGGAGAAACCCAGCCACATGTTGGGATGTTCCAGGGGAGTTATTCCTGTAGAGCAGTGCTGAGCTGGGCTGCAGGAAGAACTCTCCACTGTGTTAAATGAGTTTATTTTCTCTTCCAGTAAGCTGGGAGGAAGCTTGACTCATTTTCTTCAAGATCCATTGCAGGAACCTGCAGACAGTGAAGAGGTGGCAATTATTTGCTAACCCCTGCCCTGCCTCAGGAAGCTTTTCATTGAACCAGTGGTGAGCAGCTGTGCAATTCCTGCCTCTTGATGTGTTTCAAGGTGCTTGGCTTGCTTCTAGCCTCCGTACAGGTTAGAAATTCATCATTCTTGCATGGCAGACACTTTTTCCCCACGTGCTTGTTGACTCCTGGACCTCTTCATCAGGGCTTTCACCCTTAGGGATGAGTTTGTTCACTGCAGAGGTGAACATCTGGGACCCAGCAGCAAAGCTGTAGAACTGACAGATGGTTGGAAATACTTCAGGTGGTGTTCTCTCCCTTTGATATTTTTTTTTTCTTTTTGTCTTTATCCTCATAATCACCTTCCAGTAGCTCTTAGGAAAGGAGGAGGAGGAGGAGGAGTGAAGCTGGAATTTGGTAGCTGGAAGATAAGGCTGTGCAGGTGGTTTGGTTGCTGGGGATTTTCTGAACCCTGGAAGGTGATGTGCTCTGGAGAAGAGAGATTTGCACCAGAGTCCTGTCCTGGGGCTGAGGATGGGACTGGATTTAGGGAGAAGGCAGAGGGACAGACCCTGTCCCCTCTGAAGGTGGATGGGATGGGGTTTCTAGGAAACTAGAAGGGGGTTCCCTGTTCAGCATCACTACGGAGGAAAGATTAAGGGGCTTTTAAGATGATGACAGAGGGATTTGGGAAATGGTAGCAGGGACTCTTTAAAATTGGGTTTTGTCCCTACAGGAACTTTGAGGAAAGTTAACCCCAAACAAACTGAAGGTAAACATTGAAATAAAAGTTTAATTTGGTTTAAAATAGAAGTTCAATTTGGTTTGGCTTAATTCATCTGTTTGCTTTTATTCTGAACGAAGGTGTCCACACAGGAATTTAATGTCATCTAATAAAAGCACTTAAATTCATATCCTTAATTAGGTTAGGGTGTGTTTTCTTCTTCCAGGAGCATCCTCAAATGACCTGTAGCCAAGGAACTGGGCATCAGCAGAGGGAAGCAATGCCTGTGTCAGTGCAGGGCTGGTGTTGCCTTCCTTAGCTCTCCCTAAAAAGGGAGCTCAGAGGTGGGAATGACTTCCCAGTGTCCATCCCTTCCATGGAGTGGGGCAGGGAGTTACCACCCTGACATTCCCAGCTGGCAGATGTCCAAACCTGGCAGCCCCTGGGCAAGGGAGCCTGGCAGTGCTGTCTTGCAGAGGTTTCAGGAAATAAAGCTAAAATGAACTCACACAAAAGTTCATTTTTAAACCTGGAGATTGGACGGTTTAACTTGAAACCATTTTGGGTGTAGATGAGGGAATTTATAAGTTCTGTAATTAAAACATGTCCTGGTTTGTGTAACACTACTTTTGTGTAGTGTTAATAATAACTGCTGCCTTGTTATTCCACTTAGATGCTCCATATTACCTTTTATTCCACTCAACTCATTTCCCAGAATTAATTGCAGACCTTTACCCATCTAAGATCCTCATTCAGACTTATTTATTTTTTAAATCCAGATTTAATTTTTTTTTTTTCTTCTAGCATTTCAAATGCTTGTTTTCTCAAGTATGTTCATACAAATTTCTGGACAGATTGCACAGTACATGCTGACACCATGAACAAAAAGCTGGCCAGGCTGGCTATGAACAGCCTCCTGTGGTATGCAGTGTCGTGGCACTCAAGGAATTCAGCGATCTCTGGAGGATGGTGCTCAGGGCTTCTTTAGAAAGGTTGTTCCAGGTCTGGAAAACTCACCCTCCAGCTCAGGGAGTGCTTCAGGAAGATTGTTGCAGAGCTGTTCAGTTGTAGAATGAGCTCTTAAATGAATTGTTTTGCTGCGAGCTTATTCCTCTGTTCTCCAAGGATATTTTCTTGCTCGTGAGTTTGGGTTTTTCTATTAAAAAAAACCAACAGCGTATTGTGGGTGATTTTTTTTTTTTTTAGATTCTTCACTTCTGGGCTGAAAGCATTTGGGAAGGTTTAATGAGCAATGATCAATTTCCTAGGCTTTTAAGCTCTTGCCTCTTCCTCTGCTGGATGTCAGTGTTCCTGTAATCCTGGGGAGGTTCCTGCAGAACATGCAGGGAGATGCAGCTGGTACAAAAAGGATGCTTAGGAAAACACCAAAATGTACATCAGGAGACTGATGGTTTTTTGTTGTTGTTCTCCTAAACTCTTCTTGGCTCTTTTCCCATGAAAATGTGTCAGTATACTCCCTCCTAAACAATATTCCATCCTATCTTTCTATTCCCTTTCCCCCTGGAAGGCTCCATGATCCCAGCCTGGTTTTCCATCCCCTGGAGCACGGGATGGTGGCTTCAGTGTGTCTTGGAATGTTTCCTGGGATTTAGGAAATCAACCCAGCCATGGTTCTCCTGAACTTTAAGAAGTAAAAACGTAGCATGGCTTGGATTGCATCTGAGCTGAAACTTCCAGAGGTTGAATTCTGAAGCTTTCCTGATCTATATAAAATCACAGCCCAAGGGAAAAGTGCAGTCGCAGAGCAAAAAGGTTGGAAATTCCCTGGAGTTTCTGCCTTCAGCAGGTGGAAGGGGCTGTTGAGGAGCTGAACTTCATGAAACGTAAGGAAATTGGGGTGGAGGAAGAGCTGATGGTTGAAATGGGCAACACAGCACCAGGATTTTGCAATGAAGTTGGAGTTTGCTTTTCCACTGAGCTGCCCACTTTCTGCTGGAAAAAATTCGCCGAGTGCCTTCTCGGGCTTAGAAGTGGCATACATTTTCCCCTCTAATATCCAGCCTTTAACTCCAAACTTACAGAAGCCCCCAGGATACACAGGGAAACTGTTCTGTGCCTGAAATGGGCTTGAGGGGTCAGGAGGGAACTAAGTACAGCCCAGCTGGGTGTCCTCTTGGAGATGTTCTCAAGTGAAATTTAATGCCTTTCGAGAGTAAAGTTGTTTAATCAGTAGTGGTGTTACAGTTTTTATCCCTTTTCTAGGTAGAAATCACTTTCAGGAGGTTTTGTATTTTCTCGCTTGGAATTCTGTGTATTTCCCTGAGTGTTTCTTGGCAGTGAATGCTGGAGCTTTCCATTTCTCTACAGTAATCTTTGGGTTTTTTTTTCTTGTTTCCGTAGGATGCTGTGACATCAAAACCAGTAATCCAGTTTCAAGGAAGCCAAGGGGTAAGTTTGGATGTGGGTTACCTTGGAAAGTTCTTTATTGGCTTATGCATTAATCTGAGTAAGGTTTTTGTTCTGTGTGTCTGTCTTGTTCCCATTCAAAGAACCTTCAGGCTCTGATTTCCCAGGGCTGTGAAGTTCAGATGGGCTCCAGGAATGAGTGTTTGCTTTGTAAAAATCCCTCCCCCTCTTTATTTTTTAACCTTGCTAAATCCAGAGCAATGCAAAGTGCTCTTGGTGGTGAAATTGAGTTTTAGAAGGCAGTGCTGTTGGGTAGAACAAGGAAATTAAAAGTGTGATGATGGCAGGACTGAGTTGGGTGCAGCATTCCATGGAAAACTCACCTGTCTCCTGAGGAAATACCCCACTAAGGCTGGAAAACTCAGTGCAAGACTTTATGGCTACCAACTCTCTACAGGAACAGTGCTTGAGGGCTGCTAGAAAGGTACTGAAGCTTTATTTAATAATTAAGGTTTGAAGAACTGTGTAGTTCCTGTGAGTGCCAAAAGGAGGTTTTTGTGTTTGGGAGTTTTATTTCTCTAACTTCTGTTCTGATGACTGAACTCCTCCGAGGTATTTATAGATGCTTGAAACTGTCTGTCACGCCAGTTACTGACAACGTTGAGATTTAATTGGTAGCATTCCTGGTAGAGCAGTGCACCGCTTCAGTGAACATTAAAAATTTCATTTATGTGCCTTTTATATCCCAAATGTGCCTTTTTAACTTTGGTGCTCTGTGTAAGGGTGGGCAAGATAATTTTTTTTTTTTTTTTCCCCAAGAATCTGAACTCCACTGTAAATAACCTTGATATTTTGTGGTGCTACAAGAAAACTTTCAAAAAGGCTTAAGTTAAGTAGGCATTGAAGTCTAGCACATTTCTCCTGGCCCATTTTTCCCCATGTGATGTTGGGCTCACTAATATTCCTCTCACAAAGAGTAGCAGGAAAGACATGATCGTTATCATAAGAGGAAAAATATAAACCTTCCTGGCCTGGGAAATAAAGAAAGGAGCAATTTCCAGGTTTTTTGGTTTTTTGTTTTTTTGGTTTTTTACTTTGTTTACGATTAAACTTCCCAGAAAACTCAGCATGGAAGCTTAGATAAAAATCTGCAACTGAAGTTTGGCAAAATTAGAAGTGAGCGCCCAGGAAGACTTTTAAGGGTGTGTGATTGGTTGCTATTAGATGAGCAAACAGCTTTGCATGTAATGAAGGCTCTAAAGGCTGCAAATGCTTTCCTTTCCCTTTGTAGAGACACTTTGAGAGGGATCTACACCTAACTTTTCCTGTAAAGCTGCTCAGGTTCTAGAAATGCCTCTTCTATTAATCTTCCTCCTGGAAGGAAACAGAGCAGAATGAATCAGGGCAGCTTAAAACCCTCCAGCGCCCTCAGCTGCTCTGCTCCCCTTGTGGTGGGTTCCACAGGGATGTGATGCAGACCTGGGTTTTTTCAGGTTAACCAAAAGAAAACCTCTTTTTAAATGTCCTTAAAATCGTTTTTAAAAAATGCCTATTTAAATAAGGTAATCCCTGTTTAAAAATCCCTGTGTTAAAAAGTGATGCCGTTCCTTGTGATGATGAAAAATATTTTGAAGTTGTGTTTCTTGTAATAATTTAAAATGATCCAGTTCCTTCTAATATTCAAAAACATTTTTAAATGCTGTTCCTTCTAATAATTAAAAACACTTTCAAATGATGCTGTGCCTTCTAATAATTAAAAACATTTCCAAATGATGCCGTTCTTTCTAATAACTACAAATTTTAAAATGACGCAGCTCCTTAAAAAAAAAAATTAAATATGAATGCACTTAATAATTATTTCTCAGCCTTTACCTTGCAGAGAAGAGTTTTTTGGGGGCAGAGCTGCCCAGGGCTGGCTGGAGCAGGAGCAGAGCAGCCCCACGATGGCCTTGGCTGTTGCCATTTAAAGAGCGGTGCGGATGGAAGGAGGATGTTGGCAGCTTGGGGCTGACCTCTCCCTGCCTTGTTTTCAGCTGTTTAATTAATTGCACTGTCAAGTAAAGGCCAAAGGTAGAGCTCTGAAGAAAGCAAGATTCAGTGCAATGAGGGCAGATAGAAAGAGCTCTTTGTGCTTTTATTATGATATTTGCTGGGTATGACAAGGAGCTGGCAGCTGCGGAACCATCTGGTTTTAAGTGTAGTGCTCGTGTGCTTTAAGGAATTGACAGCAGGGCTTTAAATGCTTTCCAGTGAGCTCCTGTCACTTGGGCAGAGAAGATCATTTCAGTGACTTAACAAGTCTTCACATTATGAGGTTAAAACAGATGTGTTTACTTATTTTTAGCTATTTATTTATTAGCTATTTATTTTTGGAATATGCTTTTCTCCACTATGCCTTAATTCTCTAATTTGTTACCTCCCTGTTTTGCTGCTTAACAAACATTACAGAACTCATTAAATTCTGAAGGTGGTAGTTTGTCTATGTAGCACAAAGTCAGTGATTTGAAGCAATGTCCAGTGATAAGTTTTTTGTTGTGTCCTTTTTTTTCTGTGTAAAATCCCTGTTGCAAGATGGAAAAATCTACAAATTATTTGATGAGTGGGGAAGCAGGACATAAACCAAGAGGATAAAGCAAAGTGCTGCTTCCTTCATTTAATTTAATTCTCTAGAACCTTCCTGACTTGTTGAAACTCATTCTTTGTGGGGCTTTTAAATGCCTGCAGCCATGTCTGGTTTTTTTACCTATTTCTGGTGCTGGTCTAATGAATGCTGTCAGAGATGCTCCCAGCTTCTGATACACAAAAAACAACTTTCATGCTTAATATTCTAATTAACCAGAGGAGAGAACTGTCCAGGAATAAACCAAGGGGTCAGCAAAGTGGCAGCTTGGTCAGCCAGGTGCAGATGTCAGTGGTTTTACCCCAAAATAAACCAGCTTTTTCAGTGACAGGGGACAAAACCTCCGGCCTGGATCCTGCTCTGAGTCCAATCTCCTGAGAGTTTTTACAACCTGTAAATGATATTTGCCTTGGGATGTATTTTTATATATCAAAGCCAGTCTTAATAATTACTACTGCAGGGCAATAATCAGAATTTTGATGGTAGTAACTAAGTGGTAACTAGCAGAGTATTACTCTGAGGTGCTAAAGTTGGGATTATCTGGATATTCCTTAAGAGCAGCATCTGTTCATTACTTTTTCATCATGAACTGGATTTTTCTTGGATAGTTTTATAAGTTTATATGGAATCTGGAGCACTTTGCTCATTTCAGCTGGTGTGTGAATTAGAATTTAGGAGTTTGAGTACCAAAGCATTACAAGCTGTAGTAGCTGGAGTGTGTAACTTCACGAGAAAGGCTGAAGATGCTTCTGTTTAGTAGAAGCCTGTGCAGAACTAGAGATGGGGTTGGGTTAAATTTGCAGGTGGTTACTGGGCAGGGGGAGGAGGGAAGGAATTGAACAAGGAGGGGGAAAAAAAAAAAGCCTTCAGGTGCCAAATGCTTGTGTGTTCATGCAGCTTTAAAACGTGACTGTTCGGAACAAAACGTCTGAACTTGACGTGGTTGGAAAATGTGACGTTTCCCCCCCCCCCTCCTGTTTCTTGGGATGAAATGAGGCTGGTATTAATAGAGGAAGCTGAAACTGCCATTCAGAACGAGCTGTACGCAGATGAATATTACTTGAAAGAGTAAAAAAAGGAAAAGAAAAAAAGGCAGAAGTCACATCTGTACTGAGCTATTTTTAAGTGTCTATGGTTACTGGTGTACTACTCGGCACCAAAATTAGGGCTCCCTCAAAGCAGTTACCATGCTGATTTGGTGGCTTGAGAAACCTTCTTTTTCAGCTAAAAATAATTCCTAGATAAGGGCCAGTTTGCATCTGTTACACTTTTCAGTACTGGGGTGAGCAACATTTCACACCCAAGGGGCTCGTGCTCCTCTCTCGTTTTACATCCTTTGGAGAAGCTGCAGAAACTCTACCAAAAAAATGGCAGAGTTGGGTTTTACAGTGGTAACTCAGGAGGTGGAAGCAAGTTATTCTTGTATATTAATATAGGATTTGGTTACATCCTCCAGGTTTTATTTTACAAACCTGTGAAGAAGCTGAACTGACCCATGGTGTTTAACTTCTCACTCCATCCCTGGCAAATTAGTGAGGGGGTGAAGGGCACCAAGTGTAAAATACCCCCCAGCTCCTGTTTGCATAACTGACTTTTTGCATCTTCTCAGCTAGCTTGTAAAGCAGGAGAGAATTTTATTCCTTCTGGATGGGTGGAGGCAGAGGGTGCTGGGACAGATTAAGGGCTCAAGGCTATGGAGGAGCACGTTTGGCCGAGGAGATAACAGAGCTCAGAGGGTCACCACCAAATCCTGCTCCAAGTATTTTTAGATCCAGATCCTGTTTGGGAGGAGCTGGAGGGGTATAAGTTGTCCCTTCTGTATGTCTCAAGTCTGGGTTTCTTGGCTTTCAAAAGAAGGGAGGTCTGTGTTGAGGGCTGGCTGGTCTGTAGGGAGAGCAAATGGAAACGGCTCGATGCAGGTCACACACAAGTGGTTCTTGCAGGTTCTGAGAACCTCCTTGTGGTTTTGTAAAGTGGCATAGATGCTCTTGGGTTTCCAGGCTGCTGCAGACATCTGAGGTGAAAGGAAACCACCTAGAAACCCTCCTGCATCTGCTGCTGTGCACACACACTCAGCTGTGGATGCGGCGGCTGGGTTTGCTGGGCGCGTATATTTTGTGCATATATGTGGCAAATCTGGGTAAATATAAATCCGTGTGGTTGAGCAGAGCCTAAAATAGACCTGAAGCTGATGTCCCTTCTGTCTGGGTTTCTGGAAGCCATCTTAATTATCAAATATTGATGTGAGAGTAGGAGCTGGGATGCTGAGATTTATGCTGGAGCTTGAAGGCAGAGGGCAAAACGGTTTGAAAAATGAATGGTTAGGGAGGAGGGGGGGAAAACAATGCAGATCACTGTCTGTGGAGCACACTTAGTGCTTGATTAAATATTTAATTTAGCAGCAGTGTCACACTCCACTGTGAGCCATGAAATCTCGTTATGGAATTATAATCTCTTAAAAAAGAATAAGCATGTTACCTAGTGACCTGCCCACTGCTGTGTTTAGTGCTGGATCACTAGTTCTAAAGAAACACAGCACACAGGGCTTTAAATTGAATATAAACAGTGGTAGCAAGGCTGTTTTGAGACTGAACCAAGAGAATTGGGTCAGATTCCTAGAATAAGATGATTGTGGGCTCTGCTTTGAAGGCAGCAACCCGCCAGCTCAGCCCTCTGTTCTGTTACAGACATAGCTGCCTTTTCAGCTGCTCTTTCACATCTGCCTCCCCTCTTCCTTTCTCTTTCCAGTGCCTCAAGTTTTGCCAGCTTGAATCTTTCTTGCTTTTCAGTCTCCTCCGCAGTAATCCCTATGTTTGACTTCTAATGGGTTGCAAAATAGCCATAAAGCACAGTGACTGTTGAAATATTAGATTTTCTGGTAGTGCAGAGGCTGCCCAAGTGACCAATATTTTTCTCCTCCCAAACAGCACATCACAATCCCCAGGCCTGATCGACCCACAGAAGTGAGGACTTTCACATTTTATCTTTCAAATATTGGCAAGGACAGCCCTCAAGGGAGTTTTGACTGTATCCAGCAGTATGTATCTAGGTGAGTGGCACAGCAAAAGGAACCTTTTATATAGATACTTGTGTGTGTACATATATATCTTATGTAGAATTTTTTCCCCAAATGAGCCAGAGCAAAACTTAATGTTGCTTAATGTTGGTTTTTTTTTTTAGAGTCCTTCTAGAAACTTAACACGTTATTTCTTTTTAGAGTCTAATCTGTTTGCATGTGTCTATTTATTATTATTATTTTATTACAATGGTTTGGGTTGGAAGGGACCTCAAAGGTCACCATGATCCAACTCCCCTGCATGGTCAGGGCCACCTCCTACCAGAGCAGGCTTCACTGGGCTTCATCCAGCCTGGCCTTCAACACTTCCAGGGATGGGGCATCTCTGGGCAAACTGTTCCAGTGTCTTACTACCCTCACGGTGAAGAATTTTTTCCTAACATCCAATTATTCAGATCCCACAATCCTAGTGAAAGAGATGTGCCGGCTCGGGAGTTAATTTTTTTTTTTTTCTTTTTTCCCATTGCACTTTTTTCGCAGCAATGGCAACATCCACCTGGATTGCCTTGGAAGCATACAGGATAAAATTACTGTGTGTGCTACTGATGATTCCTACCAGAAGGCAAGGCAGAGCATGGCCCAGGCAGAGGAGGAGACGCGGAGCCGCAACGCCATCCTCATCAAACCCGGGGGCAGATACGTAGGTAAGAAACCACTCAAGTTTTGGGGATGCCTTCACCCCTGAAGTCAAACCCTGATGTTTGTTTTCCTTGCCCATGGAAGTCTGAACAAGTATCTGGTAGTTCCTCGTGGGTGTCCTGGTTTCTTAGGATGCTGATGCTTCTTCATGGCTTCCACCTTCACCCCAGAACACGTGTGGTGGGCTCTGGGTGCAATCCTATCCCTCAGGTGCTAGGTCATGTTTATTGTGTGGTGATGCTGAGCCTGCTGATCCCTCAGAATCATCAGATCCATCCTCACAAAGTCAGCTCCAACATACCACCTCTGCTGTGCCCCACACCTGCCTGCACTTGAAGCCAGCACATGAAACATCTCAGCTGCAGACAGCAGTGCCCTTGTGCTCGTACACAAAGAGACTAAAGCACTGCTGCTGACTGCAGCCTGACACAAACCATCTTATTGTGACAGGGAGGATCTCAGGGAAGGAAATAAAACGCTGCCAAATATTGGTGGGCTCCAGAAGGAGCCTGCAGAGACCTCCCTTTGGGCTCAGGCCCCTGATGAAAGTCTGTTCTCAAACTTTGGACACACATATTAACCAGAAAGTGGGAGTTTCATTTTTATTTTCTTGAGCCAGCTGTTTTGTTTGTGGGTTTTGGGGTTTTTTTTCTGCAAACAGTCTCTTCTCAGAGGATGTCTGTGATGGGAATGGTGAGTTGCAAAGTGTAGAACTGACCCTGACTCATTGTTTTATCAGCCAAACGCTCAAAGCTGAGAAATAAGATAGTAATCAGGAAGGAAATGCATTGATTTCCTGTAGACTAGCAGATTATTTCGTTTAGTTTATATCTGAGAACATTTCAGTAAGTGGATGAAGTCGTTAGGTTTGTGAAGCAGAAGATCCTCAAAGCAAATTGCTTCCTGGCAAGATGGAGCAAAACTTTTGATTGAAAACTGCTCCAGTTAAAACATTTATGGTAGGACCACCTCCAAAACAGTGGAGTGGAGTGCAGGCTGCAGCTAGAAGATAGCAGGAGGAAAGAAAGTCCAAGGAGGAAGAGGCTGAGCAAGGACAGACCTCGTGTGGGATCTGCATGTCTCTGGTGTGCCAGCCCCATCAGCTGATTGACTCCCAGGCTGGTCTGGAGGGAGGAGGTTGGCTCTCACATTTCCATGAGAACACAGAGCTCAGCACTTAAACCTCAGCAGTCATTCCAGGCAGCTCAGATGGGGAAGAATTTATATGAAATGTTGAAGTTGGAGCTCAACAGAACAGTGGAGATGGGCACTGACACTCCAGTGAGCATGTATGGAAATAGGGCTGCAGGGGGATGTGTGTGCTTTATATACACTAAATATGTGTGTGTATATATAGATACATATGCACATGTATAAATATTTTAAAAGACTGTGTTCTGGCTTAACTTTTTTTTTTTTGTCCTTTTCCTATCATTGCACATTTTGGCTCCAGCCCTAGTGGAAACGTCCCAGTGTGTGTTTGCTGTTCATGACCTGGCAGGAGTGAAGAGAGTTCTAGAAAGCTGATAATCTTTTCTTCTCCCAACTCTGGAATTGAAGTCCAGTAGACCTCTGAATTTTAGGATGCTGAACATGTGAATTGTTAGGGTTTTTTTTCTCCCTCTCTTAACTCAACCCTGATGGGTCGGACTTGCTTGCATCAGCTTGGGGTGTAATAAAAAGCCAGGAAATGGGGACTCAGTTATGCAATCTGCATTTCAGTAAAACAAACACTGCAGACAGTCACCAGTATCTTCAGATGAGTCAGTTGAAAACATTGCTTCCTAGCAGTGGAGAATTGCCATGCTGAAATAAACCTCCAGGACACTTACAGTAAATGTTGGACGTTGTTTGTCCTGGTGAAGGTCACTTTCTCCAACCAAAGTGATTATTGATTGCAGGTCCCTGGTTTTAGACCTTGGAACCTACAAATAGGCTTTTTTTTTTTTTTTTCCCATTTGCTGCTTTTGCCTTTGGTAGCAGGAACCTGCCTTTGTGACCTGTGTTTGGATTGAAAACAACAAAATCACTTGCTTTGTGCTTTATCAAGTGATGTGGGCCATGCCTGAGGGTTTCAGCGCAAGCTAGTTTGCAACAGGAGCAGGAAAACCAAATTCTGCTTGAATGCTGCCAGAAACAGCCCCATTTGGGATTGAGGTGTGAGGAAGCTGCCTGCCAGGGCTTTGAGATGAACTTCAGGGGTAGCTCCATGTTCTCACATCTCCATCAGTGTGGTTGGAGGGGTGGTTAGAACAGAGGGCAGGCTGGTGTGTCGGGGGGAGACCCCATTCATGCCGCTCCGGTTGGCAGGGGGGGAAGGGAGGTGGGACCCAGCCCCATAAAGTTCCTATTGTTCTGCAAACAGAAACATCTGCTGGAGTAGCAGTTTTTTGCTGAGATCAGCAGCAGGGAGCCACTCGCTGACCAGTTCTGGGCTTTCCACTCCAGATTTCAACTCTACATAATAATGCAGAATTTGCTTCTCGTGGGGAGGGGTGAGAAAAAAAAAATGGTTAGATTAGCCGTGAGGATACGTGCACTTGGGATAAATGAAATGCACTTGGGATAAATGAAAAGCTGGCAGACAAAGAGAGCTTTATGTTAGCTTGTGGCCAATAATACTCAGGTTTCCAGAGCTTGGTGTTGCTGCTCACTTGTTACAAGCTTGACACGAATCATAAAACTCAGGGGTACAGTCGTTTGGGGATGGATGGGGTGTACTGGTTGTTGTTTGTCCTTCGCTGTCATCTTCTGGCACTTCAGGTGGTGTCCCAAACCCCATGTACATGCTGACAGACCACTGGACTTTGTGAGGTGACTGCTGCAGTTCACTATTCTCATCTCATTTTTAGGGAAAAAGGTTCAGGTGCGTAAACCTGCACCAGGAGCTTCCGATGCTGTTCCCTCCAGGAAGCGCCCAACGCCAGTCAACCTTGCCAGTGCAATAAAGAGGGGCAATAGTGCCATTTCTCAGAGACCCTTCAAAGATAGGGTTGTGCACTTACTGGCACTAAAGCCTTATAAGAAACCTGAACTTATACTCAGATTGCAGAAGGATGGACTTGCTCAGCAGGACAAGGATTTGCTGGACAACCTTCTGCAACAGGTTTGTACTCTGCTGAAGGCAACAATTTAGGTAAAGGGAAACAAATGGCTTTTCAGGACTGTGTTAGTCTGAACCTAACCTGTTGTCTCTCCAAGCTGTAGCTGAGTTTCTCTCCAAGGGCTACAAAACAACAGTTTGTAATTCACGCTATATTTTACTAGAGGTAGCAGAAGCCTCTCCTGTCTACACCCCGGTTTAGGTGTGTGCAGCTGAGCTGTAGGATTTTGATTCACCGCATTAGTCCCTCCAGAGGAACTCTTTTGGTTGGACACAGGAAGAATTATCCAACATAAGATCTACGACCTGTTGGGTTTGTTACAAACCTATAAATCAACGTGTTGCTCTGAACCTGGACACAAAGCACCACGTTCTGTGTTGCTACACATCACGTTTCCTACATGAAGGATAAAATTATGTCCTTCTCCATTAAGCTTTACCTCATCCCATTGGTCAGGCCCATGCCTTTCCTGCTTAGGAGTGCAGCTGGTTAGGTGTGAAGATCATGCAGCTTCTTGCAAAGCATGTTATTTGTGTGTCAAGGCTGAGAGCTGTCTCCAAGCTGATTCAGCCCTTAACACTTGGAGTCCTGTTGAAGGTGCCATTTCAGGAACTGCAGTAAACACCTTTATTGCTCTCACAGTGCGGGGCACAGCATGGGTATTTATTTAAACACTGCAGCTGCCTTCTTCTACATTGGTATTAAGCTTTCTACTCTTTTGCAGAGCTGAAAAGCATGAGACAGTGAGGAGTGAGTTTGCCCAAGGGCACAGGGCAGGTCATGCTGCAAATAGAGTTATTACTGGCACAACTTGCTCCTTCCCTAGATTTTAATCCTGCAGCCCTTCATTTTCCAGCTGCACCAGCATTCTTTTCAGCACCTTTTTGAAGGCTATCAATAGGTTTCATGCTAGAAACACTATTTCTGATCATCACCTTTAAGCCATGCCTCTCACAAGCCCCTACCAGGCGAGTTCCTATGTGTGTGGCAGCACCCAGGGCGTCAGCCTGGTTGGGCTGAATGCTGATTTGGCTGTAAATTTGCTGCTGAACTTAATCTCCTTTTCAGCACTACCAGGGCTTCCATCCACAAGCAGACACAGATAAGCTAAAAATTACAGGCTGCAGTAAAGCTCCATGTCTAAATACGTCGAGGTGTGTGGGGTTCATCGTGCTCTTGCATCTCTGGGAGGACTCTGTGTTCCTCATGGCCTTTTTGCCTCATTTTGCAAGCTTTCTATTTTTGGGTAGGCTTGGGGTGGAGCTTGCAGAATCCCACACCAGCAAAACAAGGAGGTAGCAACTCCTCAGCCTCTGTGCTGAGAAAATCTGAGCTGCTGTTCTCCTGCCTGGGCTCCGAGCCTTGCCGAGCAGCAGGGAGGGATTGGTGGAAGGTTTTTGAAAGAGAACCTGGCTTTGCTGTTGCCTCTCAGGCATGTTTACTGGGTTATCTAAATGTAAAACATGGCTCAAATTCTTCTTGTATTTTGGCTCAGGCTTTTGGAAAGCTGACAGAACTCAAAGGAAAAACAAAGTGTTGGTCGTGTCAACTGATAACTGAGCTTTTAATTTTTTGCTTATCAGGAGAGCTTTGCTGGGTTGGTTCTTTTTGCTTTTAAATTCATAGATTATGGTGGTTTCTTTTTAGTAATAGGTCATAGTCTCCCTAAAGCAAAAGCAGAGGAATTGACAGCATCCTCAGTTAATTCAGGACTTTCCACTCCTTCACTTGTTTTTCTGAGCCTGTTTGCCTGCTGCCCAGAGAACAGAAATCCATCAGCACAACCAGCTCCTGAAGGGAGCCAGATGTGGAGAACACCAACCTTTAAAACAGTGCCCTATATTTCCACTGACTGAGTAAAAGCATCTTCCAGTTTCCAGTGCAAACCAGTTGTCAAACTGGGCAGGTGAAGCAGTGGGTTTGGGATGTGTTGCTGAC
The DNA here is from genome assembly GCA_023637945.1 of Phaethornis superciliosus. Lineage (NCBI taxonomy): Eukaryota > Metazoa > Chordata > Aves > Apodiformes > Trochilidae > Phaethornis > Phaethornis superciliosus. Next base: position 3,635,013 of record JAJQWJ010000030.1, on the reverse strand, counting down.
TGTGGGCGCAGCACTTGGCCACTTCCGTGTCCCTTCTCTTAAAAAAACCCCAAATTTAAAGCTGTTTTTTCTTTCTAAACTCTCAGTCTTGTAAAATCACCCAAGGGGGTTCACCAGGACATTATCTGAAAGCTGAATTTAGGCTGTTTGGTTTGGGCTGTGTTTTTCAGCTGTAACCAACAGCAAGAAGTGAAATTTCCAGTCAAGCTGTGGAAAGGCTGCTGAAAGCAGGAGAACTCTGAACAACTTGTTTCCATTCTAACACAGTTCTGCCAGTTTTAAAAGAGTTTTGTGGGGAAACTACACACAAAAGAATTGGACAAAATGTCAGAAAGCTTCTCGTGCAAGCAAACCTCAGCACATGATTTGGGTGCTTTATTGTAAAACCCTGGCTTGTAAGCTGCTGATCACAGGTTTGGGTCCTGCCCTGAAGTATTCCTGGGGAGAAATTCTCTGTGAAATCCAGAAGATGAGCCCAATGCTCTCAGCTCCCCAGTGCAGTAGATCACCAAGGTGTTCTCCTTGAGAAAGTAACTTTCTGTCCCCTGTTTGGTTTGGGAGGGAGAAATTATCTTCTGGCAATTGTTAACCAGGCTTCTGCCCCCAGAGCTCCTCTATCAGCTCATAAACTGCACTGCTGTGCTATCAGACAGGTGTGAGAAGTGAAGTACCTGTTCCATTAGGGTTTATTTTAATTCCAGGGTTTTCCATTAGCAACCATTCCAGATTATCCCAGCTGAATAATCACTTTAGATATGACTTGTTACCCACTCCTAGGAAACTTGCAAATAACAAGGCCAAAGAAAAAGCACAGTTTGATTAAATAATGTAAATAATTAGGAAATTAAGTAAGAGTCTTTGTTCTCTTGACACTCCTGAGATTCTCCCTGCATCTTAGACCTTTTTTGTTAGGACAAGTGAGAAAACAAAAAACCCTAGGAGTTCCTTGCAAATTACTTTTTGTTTCAGGTGGCAAACTTGAGTGCCAAGGACAGCACTTTCACACTGAAGGATTGTGTCTACAAAGAAGTGCAGAAGGACTGGCCTGGCTACTCAGAAGGAGATCAGCAGTTGCTGAAGAGGATCCTTGTTAGGTAATTATTCCACCTTTTCTAATATCTGGAGCTTGAATACTGGGCCAGGTCAGTGGCTGGAAGTCAGGGTAACTACTGGAAGCTTTTGGATGACAGGCAACAAGGGAATAAAATACATCTCCCAGGTTCCTGAAGGAGAATTCTGCTCTGAGTGTTGCTGTTTCCCTCTCAGGGTTTTCAGTGTGATTCTTCATGACTTAGTGCAGATTTTTTCATGAGACTGAGATTTTACTTGATTTGGTTTGGGGATTTCTTTTCTTGCCTTTTGGGTTAAGATGAAGTTGAGCATGCTCTGTTTGAACAGTTTCCATGATATAAAAGCCCAATTGGCTCTGAGATGAGACTTTGCTAAGCCACCAGAAACTTGCACTTTCAAGTTCTTTGGTGTGCTAAGGAAAACTCCAACTCTCTTAAATGGCCTTGATGTTGAATTAGAATTAAGTGGAAAAATACAACCACCGTGCAATCTGTATGGCTCTCAAAAAAGTTACTTTTTCCCTGCAGAGAGCCCTGTTTACTGCTTTTTTCTATAATTGTGGATTTCAGTTATGTGAAGGTCTAAAAATAGACCTTGGAAAGGATGCATTCAACTGTCCAAACAAAGACCTGCTCAGCCAATGCAGGTAATGAGGCTACAAAATGGAAAAAACAGGCAGGGTTGAAGACAGAAGAGTGAAAAAAAAAAACCCCAAAACAACAAAACATTCACAAAAAGGGCCGAGGCAGCAGATGTAGGGCTTTACCTGGGACTGTGCTCTGCCTGGTTGCCTGGATCCAGCCAATTGTTGCCTGGCCTCTCAGTTTTCAGGGCTGGTTGCCCCTGGATGGTTGATGGGCTGCAATAATTAACACACCTATAAATATGAGAACAGTGCCCCTGGGAAGCAATGTGAGGAGCAAGGAGTTTGTGTATCCCACTGCTGTAGTGAAATGTTTTTTCTGCTGTGGCAAAAGTTGCTGGATTAAGAGCAGTTGGTTTTCATTCCCTTGCTTTAAATCTATCATGAACACATCAGGAGATGACACAAGGTTGCTGGCTCCTGGCAGGCAGCAACTTCAAAAAGCCACTTTCCCCATGGGGTTTGTGGGGTTTCACTGTTCCCCTTCTGTCCTCACAGCCTCTGAGTACTTTTCCTGAGTTGCTGTACCCCAAAATCTGGAGATACCCAGCACCAATGTGCCCTCACACATTTACCAAGTAGAATGACTTGCATTGTACTTCTAAATTTTTTTTTTTTTTTTGCTACAAGAAGTTCCTGGTGTTTGTTGAATACCACAGATACAGACCAGGGTAGTGCTCTTTTGCATGATGCAACTTAAAAGTAGTATTGTGAAGCCCTAAAAGTAAACCCTAGTGGACTAATACCATCACTGTTCCTGTAAAATGAGGTTTTAATGGTGCTGGGGAGCTCACTCCTCAACATCTGAACTTGATTTTCATCCCCTTTGCAGTGTTTTTGCTTTCTGAATTTTCTGCTGAAGTCAATTTTAAGTGGGTGAGGCAGACACAGCAGAAATCAGTTTAAATACTGCTTTGCTTACTGAGCTGCAGCAGCAAGAATATTTCTGTCCTTTACACTTGGGCAGTTCAGTGCCAGTTTTTACCAAACTATATGTGGGTCTTCTTTTTTCTAAGGTTGTAATTCATTTGTTGTAATACTTAAGTCACCAGTTCAAGAGAAAAGAGGTAAAACTGTCAGTAAATCTGTTCCATATGGGCAGGGAATCCTCTTGTGGGTCTGATAGCTCAGCCTGCCTCCTCCCTCTTGCCACAACTGACTGTCCCTTCCCAAAGAATGACAAAAATCATGGGAAGGCAAGAAAAGAGAGGAGCAATTACTCTCTGTTGGTAGAGATTTTCCTGTAGTGGTTTCTTCTTCCTAGATCTTGTCTGAGATCAAAACTTCAAGTGTCTGAACAAGCTATTCCCATGGCACCTTCACCAGGCAGAATGTGAGCCTACAAAGTTTTGAGGAAGATTTGATATCCCATCTTTTGGGTTTGGCAAGCATGGGGTCTGAGCAGCCCTAAATTCTCTTGTGGGTTTGTTGTTGTTTTTTTTTAATTATTATTTTTATTTCAGGAAACTCTGTCAGTCCCAGAACATCAGTGGGTTTCAAGGAGAAGCACCTTCCCTGAGTCCACCCAAAGATAATGTGAACTCCAGCTCTCCTCCTCAGGTGGGTGATCCCTCTCCAGGGGGGTTGGGGCTGCCCAAAACGGAGCCAGAAGCCCCAGAAATTGGCTCTGTCAGGTCTGGATGGAGCTGGATGCTGGACTTGGGGCCAGGCTGAGGTGCTCAGCCTGTCTGCAGGCTGTAATCACCTGCTGCTGGAGGCTGGGGGGTCAAGAGGTTGTTGGGCGGGTTGATTTTTTTTTTTTATTATGCTAGAGTCTAATTCTGGGTTTCCTCAGCATCTGTTTCTCCTCTGGATGTGGTTCAGTGAAGGCCTATGGGGAGGATCTCTGACAGTGTGTTTTCAGGTTTAGTTTTAAGGGCTGAATTCTTTTCCCAGTGCCTACAAATCCCTCTTGGAGTTCCTGGGAGAATGAGCTTTGTGTTTTACTCATTACTAATAACTGACTGGAACCAAGCAGTAAGAAGTAGCTCCCAAACATGCTTGAGTTATTAAAAAAAAAAATCCTTGACCTTTTGCAACCTAATTGCCATGACAGAGCAGGGGCAGGTTGGGCTGCTCTTGGGTTTCTTGAGACAGCAGAGCATGGAGCTGTGGAAGGGAGAGATTTCCCTGGTTTTCCATCCTGATTTTGCAGGTGTGTTGAGCAGAGCCTGGTCCTGCTCTTCTCAGGATCTCTCAGCACAAACATTTCTTGTGAAATGCCAGCTTCCCTTCTCTGCTGTGGGTCAGCCCAGACAAGTTGAGTATTTATTCTTCTCCTGCCAGTGGAATGTGTAATGCCTACTTGTCTGGACAGACACACTGAGGATTAGTGGCAAAGAATATTAGCAGGTAAAGAAATTATGTGCTTTCTGGCAGGGAGAGGGGGGCAATTCTCTATTGAGAACCAGAACTGTGCAACTTACTTGCCAGCTGGCTAATTCCACATCCACTCCTGCTCTGCTGTGGGCATGTTAAGGGTGAACAAAGAATGATCCCCTCCACCTGAGCTGGCATTGAAAGACACAGTGCTGCTCAGGGCTTGGGTTTTTCTTAACCTGATTCTGGAAAAAAAAAAAAAAAAAAAAAAAAAAGGCAGGTGTAAAAATAATCTGGCTGCTGGCTGGGTGATTTTTGAAAGATTCAAGGGTCTGAAAGGGGGATGTTTCTCATCTCTTGAGAGGACCCTATCCAAAATTGGGGTGGTGGGTTGGTTTGGATCTGGAAAAGGCCAGTGGGGAACTGAGCAGGGGCTGTTTTTCCAGCAGTGGTTTGTGTCAGGCAGCAAACCACAGGCAGCTTTTTCTTACGAGCCGTCGTATTTTTTGATCCTCTTCAGCTGCAGTTTCTATTTAGAGAAGGGGGATGCCTGCTAATGCTTGCAGTCCCAGCAGGGGATTTTGGTAGTCTGGAATGCAGAATATTTTGGGAAAGTTGAGTTGTGGAATGAAGGCAAAGAACAAGGTAGGGCTGGTCAGGGAGCGTGGCCGAGCGGGTGTCGCGGGTGTAGACCTCGGAAGTGAGGAGGTGAGGTTGGTGCTTGTTGGCTTTGGAGAAATGACAGTAAAAAGTGGCACTTGTTAGATCTGTCACCTCTTCCTGAGCCTTGCAGTCAAAGCAAACAGCCCCTCCTTGGTGCAGCAGGAACACTGTGCTCCATGGGGCAGGCAGCAGGGATGTTGCACAGCCAGTTGGACGTGTGCTGGCCTTGCCCCTGGAGCTGCTCTTCAGAAGTACCTGGACAAGTGGGAAGGATTCCTTGCTGCCCAGCAGTGTCCCTCAGACCCTGGAGTGAGCAGAGAGAAAGAAGAACTTGGGAGGTTGGGGATGAAGCAAGTTGGTGGCTCCCTGACAGAGCTGCTGTGACGGAACAACATTGCCATTTGCAGCCCTGCCCGAGACGTGAAGAAAAACAGTCAGGTATCCAAAAGAAATACCCAGAACTGTCACTTGTTTTCCTCCTGGCAGTAAATAATCTGACCTCAAGAGTTTCTGCAGCCCCGTGCTACCAGGCAGGAACACACTCTGCTGCACTGATGGCTCTCCAGGGTAATCTGGGCTGGCCTGAGCCCCACAGCATCATCCTGGCTCTGCCTTGGTGTGAAGAACCAGTGGGTTCTACCACAGTGCAGCTTCTAACCCACAGTCTGCAGGCTGAGGTACAGACAGGCAGAGCTTCTCCAAGCCCTGTTTGTGATGTCCAGGTAGGGCTGATGGGGACAGTCTGGAGCCACTTCTCTTCCTCCACTTCTTATTTTAAAAAATGGATCTTCAGGTCATGTTGGGCCACACGACGTGGCTTTTAAAACTGCTACACGTGTCCTCTTCTGCCTTCAGAGTTCTGAGAAGAGTTGACACTTGCTCACCTCTTCTGGGAAATGCCTCTTTCTTGAGAAGGGGAAGGAGTGGGTATTGTGAGGGTGAAGTTGTTGACTGCAGAGCTGGTAAAATCAGTGGGGAGTAAAATGCAGAATTTGTGAAGAAAAAGATCCAGAGGTCTGAGCACATCTTTCCTTCACGGGTGAAGGAAGACTTTTGAGGTGTTCTAAATGTGGTGCCACAACCAGGGCAGATGTTTTCATGGTTGTTCTCATTCTCTGCTTAGAGGCTGGCACAGGAGGGAGGTGAAGGATGAGGATTTATTTCTAAAGGGCTGGATTTGAAGCAGGGAGGAGCAGGTTGGGTTGTATCTGGGTAGTGCGGATCAGTAATCTCGGGGGATGTGATGGGGAACCAACTTCTGCTGGATCTGTGTCCTCCTCCAAGAAACTCTGAGTTGGGACACTTGGGCAGCTCTCCTTGAGTGCAAAGCTCTTTGTGTGGGGCTCCTCCTCGTTCTCTGGGATCGCACCACCACCTAGTGGTAACAGCATCCAAAACTCTGCCCTCCAACCTTTTTTTCTTTTTTTTTCTTTTCTTTTTTTTTTTTTTTTTTTTTTTCCCTTTTCAGAAACGATCCCAACCTCTGGAGTTTATCGATCCCTTAGCCAACAAAAAACCCAGGATCTCCCATCTGGCTCACCGAACTCAACCAACTTTCAACGGGAAACTCAACTCTTCCAACGGGAAGGACATCCCAACCCCTGCCCCAACCCTGCCCCCGGCTCTGCCGGAACCGGTGAGCTCCGGGTCCAGCCTCCCGGTCCTGGAGCTGCCAAGACCTCACGACCCCCTCTCGGATGTCAGCAACGACCTGACTCACAACGGCAGAGACTGTGAGAACCCAGAGCCTGCTGACAGACTGACTCATCCTTTGTCAACAGACTGTCCCCAAACGAGCAAGCACAACTGCAGCCCCTACGTCAAAAGCAAGAAAAAATCCAAAAAGCACAAAGACAAAGAGAAAGAGAGGAAGGAGAAGAAAAACGAAGAGAAATGCAAAGAGGAGAAGCAGGACTGTGAAGTAATAAAAAATGCTGACTTAAGTAGTGTTCCCCAGGAACAGGTCACAGGTATGTAGTGTCCAAAGGGTGCCCCCTCATCCTAAGGCAATGTCAGGATCAGCTGTGGGGGATTTCCTGAGGATAAATCTGAGGGAAGAGGTTGCAGAGCCCATGTGGTTGACAAAATCATCTCTCTGCCCCTACCTACAAATCGACCAACACCTTTCCTCTCAAAAGAGGCTATCAGGTTTTTCCTGTTTAACCTTCCAGGCTGTTTGGGGCTGTCTCAGCCCGTGTCATGTTTCTCCTTGCTAAATGAAAAGCCGGATTAATCCGTGGGGATGAAAGGCAGGCAGCAAGATCTGTTGGAAAAAAGCAGTGCTGCTCAATTGCTGACAGGTCTGCTGCTTGCCTTTGGGCTTGTGATGGCTGCCTCTGGAGTTTTAAATCAGTAATGAAAAGTTAGGCACAAAAGCTTTTAGTATTGGGGACAACAAAACCTGATAGATAAGCCCTGTGATAAATGCGGTTAGAGCAACCAACTCTTTCTGGCTGAGCTTCCCTTTGTATCCTGCTAGGATTCTGAGTTAATCTTTTAACCAGGAATCTGCAACCCTTGGGATCCAATGAAAATGTTTTCCATCAAACCAGCAGATTTCTTACTTCTCCACAACCTTAACAGTGAGAGCAGAGAATATATATTGGTTAATCCCATCCATTCCCTTGCCAGGGCCTGCAGCTTTCCTGCTTTCTGTTTCATTAGGCTTTCTTACAATTTCTGGGGTAGTGGGACCTCCCCTGCAGCCTCTGGGAATATTGCAGCCCTGGCCTGTTGTTAAATGTCTTTTTGCATCCCTCTTGTTTTCCTTCGCTCTGTTTGGTCACCTCTTTGCACTTGGTGCTTGAAATTCATCCAGTTCTGGCTCAGTAAAGACAGCAACTTGAAATGGAAACTGATTTCTTGAATTCCTGGGGAAAAAAAAAGAGCTTCACAGGGCAGAGGGATTAATAAAATGTCAGCTCTCACCTTCCCCCACAGCCTTTGTAGCACCTACAGGACACATTTTGATTGCTCCCCAGTGGTTTTTGATGGCAGTCAGCAGCTCTCCCCATGGTGTGGCCCTGCAGAGCCACGCTTTTCAGATAGTTCTCCTACTTTGTGATCTAATCTTTGTGCTTTTGGCTGGCAAAGTTGTTTTTTTCTTCCCCATGGCCTTGCCCACTTGGGGCCAGCCAGCCACACCTCTCTCTAGATGGGGGGGTTTTGTCAGTATCCAAAAAATCCCTCAAATTCTTTCTTTTTTCTGCTGATCCTTTACTACCTTTCCTGCTTTGCTTTCCAAAGTTTTCCAGTTTTCATTCCTGGCTCTTTGGCAATTAGTAGGGGTTGGGTTAGGTTCCTGCTGCCCTGCAGATGGATGCAAGGTACCAAATCCAAGCTGGGCTGGGGAGCAATCCCAAACAGGATGTGGTCAGTGGCTGCTGGCATCTCCTGCAGCCAGCCAGCATCTCATTTGGGACCTTTTCCTTCTGTCCCTTATTCCATGCAGATGGTGTGGGCCTAATCCTGCTCCTTTTGGAGCTGGCAGCCTTCCCTGAGCCCCCTCTCCAGCCAAGGGTGCTGAATTTCTTCTTGGGAGGTTTGGTGGGAGGACCTTTGGGGCCCTTCCAGCAGTCAGCAGGTGGCACTCGTAGGCAAAATAATCCTCCTGCTTTTTTTCCTGTCCCCTCCTCTTTTTTTTTTTTTCTTCCCCCCCTCCCATGTTCTGAGTCTTTCAGGCTGGTGGGCAGGTAAGGGTGAAAGCAGAACTGGCTGCCAGCATCTGCAGGAATTGGGACTGGGATGTTCACAGGGTCCCTGGGGTTTCTGCCCCTTCTCCCACTCTGCTCAGGAAAACCTTTCCATGGAAATTCAGAGAAAAATCTCTTTTACCCCTGTTTATCTGGGGAAGCAAGGCTCAGGGCTCGTGTTCCCTGCCTGTGCAGCTGTGGAAATGGTGCACTTGGAGGTCCTGCTTGCTCTGGGTAACAGCTTGGAAAGAAGAACCACTTTTGCAGAGCAGTCAATTTAACTCCTTTGCAGCCTTTTTCCATTTGCCTCTTTATTTTGCTGTCTTCTCAAGGGTGCAGCTGAGTTTCTGATGAGGGTTTTCAGTAGACCCCCAGCTGATGAGAAACAACCCTTCCAAACCTGTCACCTTTTTTCCTCCCAGTCAGTCCTGCAGGGTTTGGTTGAGGTTGAGGACAACACCTGGTGTATGCTCACCAAGGAAAAACTGCCCACCTTAAAAACCTCTCTGGAGTATTAAGAGTAGGAACCTGAACCTGGGGTGGTTTAAGAGTAGGAATCTTTGTAGTGTAAGGTCAAGAGAAAACTGTGTCCACCTTGCTCAGCTATCTGCTTCTCTGGACTCAGAAATGTGTTTTGCAGCTTAGTGGTGATATCAGTGTTATCCCTCCCTGCAGGCAGTGTTTAGAAACCAATTAAAGGAAGGATTTTTTGGCTGCTGGGTGCATTGGCTAATGGGGATACTGTTTTGCTGACAGACAGATATCAGAGAAGCCTTGAAGTTTCCCTCACCTTCTTGTGGATCTCCTGGCTCTGTCAGTTCAAAGCCAAAGAGAAATCTTTTACAATTCCATAAAGTGGGTGTTGCAGAGAAGTTTTTGATTTGAAGTTTAATTGCATTAAAGCTAAAGGATTGTCTGTAAACAAGCTTTTATTTTTTCAGGTTTAAATGGAACATGCAATAATTCTAGTGTACCAACATCAACTTCAGAAATGCCAGATTATTTATTGTAAGTATATTTATCAGTTGCTTCATCACTTAGGAATCCTCTTCCAAGCTAAAAATCACAATGCAATGGGGGGTTTTGTGGGACTTTGTTACTTGATAGAACTTTGTGAGGTGGGCTTAGGAAAAAAAGGAGTAAAACTCAACTTTGCAGCTGGAGTTCAAGGCTCTCTTCTTATAATCCAACTCTTGAAGTACTTCAAGAAACGTTGCCTACCTTGAAGGGATTAAACCTCTTCATGTTAGAGCTGGAAACCTGGAAAGGAAATTATCTGCTTTAATGTTCAGGAATACAGGGCGAGGAAGGATTTTGAGAGGTTAGCAAATTCTCTCCCACTTCAGAGCCAAGATCATCTACATAAAGCAATGGAGTAGTCCTCATGGGGAGGTTATAACCCCTGGGTCAGGATGTGAGCTGCTTCACCTCTTGACTTTTTAATCAGATCCCCTTGAGGTTAATTAAACAATGTTATTGTCTGCTGCAGCACAAAAATCCCTCTGCATAAAGCCAAAAATCTGCATAAAGCCAAACCTGTTCTAAACAAAGCTTTGAGACAGCAAAAAAGTGGAGCTGTGGGTGATGTCCCCTGGGCATGACTTTGGGGTTTTAATGCCATCAGATCTGGTCTGGCTGTGCTGGAATCACCCAGAGGGAAGGGGAGGAGGAGGCATCCACTTTTGGCTCTGCAGGAGCAATCCCTGGAGTTGTCTGGAGGACACGGAGGGTTCTTGAATGGTTACAAAATTGTGGTTTGGGCTGTAGGAACCGTGCAAACTGCTTGAAGTTGGCATTGCTAAAACCATCCAGAAGAATGCAGATGGCTGGGGGATTTTTTTTGTCTTGCAACAGACATGCTGCTCCCTCCTGTAGAGGCATCTTGCAGCTCCTCAGTCCATCTCCAAAGAAATCCTGTATGGTTTATGAACTCCTGAACTCTCTTGTCTCACCTTTTGTGTGATTTGAGTGGCGTTTGTCAGCTCCTTACATTAGAAGAGCTGTCGCTGCTGGTCGGCTGGTGGAGGTGTAATTCAGCATGGGGTGGACAACCTCCCTGTCTCATGGCAGCATATCCTGGGTAGATGCTTATTGATACCAACCCTTAGCAAGGACTCAGTTCTTGGAGGCTGGAGTGTGTCTTAAGTGAACAGAGTGAAAGTTTTCCCTGAATTTGGTACCCAAGGTAGTTTATCCATCCTCAGGCAGGAGCTGGTGCTGCTGCAGCCAGACCAAGGTGGCAGATGAAGGGTCACCACCCACAAAAAGATGAGTTTTACCATCAGGGAGGACTGGCTGCAAAACTTTGGGGTTTTGACAGCTTTTTGTGGAGCTTTAACAGCCTTTTGTGGTTTCAAGGGGCCTCCAAGGTGCATCAGTTGACCATGAGCCCTGGTCCTGTGTTGAGTTCACATTGGGTGTCTGCAGGAAGGTGGTGGAAACACAGTCAGTCTATTCAAGGAGGTTTCTTCTTGTGCTTTTGCCACATAATTGTACTGTGAGCATTTTGCAACGATAGCTGAATGCTTTTTGTTGTTCCTTAACACTGGAAGCATCATATTCCTGCTGTTCCAAGGTCTGGCACAGCTGCAGAACTCCATGTTCTGTGGGACAGCAGGAGTTAGCAAAGCTGTTACAGCACTATCTGAACGTCCTCCTACACCCTCAGCAGCTCCCAGGCTTTGCTGTACCTGCAGATTCCACCCTATCTGGCAGAGATAGGAAATTCTGGGAGCCAACACTGTCTTGTTTGATGCAGAAGTCAAGGCAAAGATCCTCTGGGTTACCTCTGTCCTGCTCGAACACAAATCTTCCTGCAGCCGTTTTTAAAACGCAGTCACCTGCTGGGCCCATCGTCCCGTCTGGGGAGGAGGTGAGGGGGGGAGAAACTTGCTAAAAAAACATTAACTAAATCATTCTCCCTGCAGAAAATACGCAGCCATCTCCTCCTCAGAGCAACGTCAGAGTTACAAGAACGACTTCAATGCAGAGTACAATGAGTACAGGGATTTGCACGCCAGGATAGAGAGGATAACCCGACGGTTCACACAGCTGGACGCCAAGCTGAAGCAGCTTTTGCAGGGCTCTGAAGAATATAAGGTAGAAACAGCGAGGATAACATCTTGAGAAGCTTGTTCTCCAAGCAGCAAGGCTGCTACTCCTTGGAGTAGCAAGGGGATGGTGGGTTTGGTGTCTTCAAACCTCCTGCCCACAGTCCAGAATTGGTGGATGCAGAACGTACACACAGCTGACGAGCTCTGGAGCCTGTTCTTAAAACAGCTCAGTGCTCTTTCCTTTTCGAGCTGGAGCACACACATCATGGGACTTGTTGACAAGGAGAGGCCTCAGTGAGACAATTGGTGTCTTCAGCCAAAAGCTGCTGGAAGCTATTAGTGTATCCCAGCCAGAAAAACTCCTATTTGCACATGTGGTAGCATATCGGGAAGGGGAGTTAGGACAGGGTCATCTGTTTCTCTGGAATCTTTGATCTTAATAATGTAGCATTATTCAACTTGTCAGCCTGATTTTAAAAGAGCTTTAACTATTCATTATCTTGAGCAAGTAAAGCTCAATGAGTATAATAAACATTTTTTCACAGAGCACCTATTGTGCTAAGCTCCCTTTCCTCCTTCAAACATCCTTCCCCCTCTCTTTGAGGAGTTTGGTGATTTCTCACTGAATTATTTTCACATCTCGGGGTAAAAAAAAAAATCAGGCTGAGCTGGGGAGGAAATGGCAATTATTCTACCAAGCCAAGTGCCTGCTGCAGGTAGTTCTGGCTAAGCCTTTCAGTGCTCCTGGTGTCAGCACCAAGTGGTGAAGGTGGTTGGAGCCACCAGATCCCACAGGGAAGGGGGTGGAATTCCTGGAGGGAGCAGATTTGGGGCAATATTTGGAGGAAATGTGAACTGAGCCATCAGTTAAGGCATACCTACTGCACTAGATCACGGGGCTGTGGGCTTTTTTGAAAATAATAAGCTGTCTTTTCCTTTTCTTTTCCTTTTTTTTTTTTTTTTTTTTTTTTTCTAGACCATCCATGATCAAATTTTACAGGAGTATCGGAAAATTAAAAAGGTAAGGAAAAACAGTTGGCTCTGAAAAAGGCTTTTGGGTGGTGCCCCTAGTGTGACTGAAAGAGATGGGTGCTTGCCAAGTGCAAAACCCAGGCTCTGAAGCTTCACAGCAGAGCTTTGTTCAGCTTGAGCTTGTCCCAAAAGTGATCCCTTTTAGGATCAGGAAGGATTTGGGGAGATCTTGAGGGCTTTTTGCTGTGGGTGCACTCCAGGATAGTTCACATCTCTGTATATGTTTAAAGTTGGGGGGGGGATTTAAGATTTCAGTAGAAATTTTAAAATTGATGACTGGGGTAGAATTAGTGAGGCAGGCTGGGGTTATCCATGGGGTTTGGTTTTTAAATCTCCCAATGATGTCCCTGAGGGATTTCCAGGAGCTTTTTGAAGAGATTCCCTGCCCCTTGCAAGTTCAGCTTTGTTTTCAAGCTGCCAGGTTTGCAGTGTTCAAGGCTGGGGGGGGGGCAAAGGGCAGGTGGAAGCTGAGCCTTGTTCAAGGTGCTCTCCTCTCCCTGGGTGTTGATGAGAAGTTGCTTTATTTGACCATTTAAAATTCTGATTTCAAGTGACTTCTTTAAAATTCCCCACTTCAGAGGGGAAAGCTCCCAAAGCTTCCTCCCTTAGACATATTTTTACAGCCTTGTAGCCTCACCTGGGTTCAGTGCAGGTGTCAGCAAGTGCTGAAGAGCTGCCTCCCATTTTCATTTGCTTTTCTCTTTCCAGACTAACCCCAACTACAGCCAAGAGAAGAACCGCTGTGAATACCTCCACAACAAACTGGCTCATATCAAAAAACTGATAGCAGAGTATGACCAACAGCAGTTTTAGCTGGCACTCATCTGGACTGGACAGGGCAAAGAAAGAAAAAAGGAAAAAAATAGAAAACCTAAAAAAAAATTTAAAAATTTAAAAAAAAAAAAAGGAGAAAAATTTAAAGGAAAGGTCACCTGGATGTTACGTTCCCTTTTCTACAACTTAGATCCCTTTCAGAGATGAGCATTAATTCCTCCTGGTTGGAAGAAATTTGGGATTTCTTACCATGCTGAGTCTGAGCTGGGGGGTGAGCCCCCAGCAGGGTCCTCTTGAGCCTCTCTGAATGGTGGATTGTAAAAAAAGAAAACAAACAAACAACAACAGAAAAACCTCCCTGCTTGTTTGAAGGCAGCCTTTAAGGGAAGGAAAAGGAAAAAAAAAAGAAAAAAAAAAAAAAAAAAAAAGAAAGAAAAAGAAAAAAAAAAGCCACAAAACAACTTACCTAAAGTGAATGAAGCTCCCAAAGGTTAAGAATCAGTAGTTTTCATGGATTCCAGTTTGGCATGAAGTGTAATTACCCCTGGCCCAACTCCACTGGGTTACAAATTGTCCTTCAAATGGTGAGGAACTGGAATGCTGCTAAGTTACCTCCTCCTTTACCACTCTTCATCTGCAAGCTGGCTGCTCCTCCACCTTCCTGCCCCCTCTTCTCCTTCTTGGTCCTTCCTGCTCTCTGCTCTCTTCAGGGGGTTGTGAGAGCAGGAAGGGATCAACCCAGGGGATCTGGATCCTTAAAATCAAACAAAAACCACAAAACAAGCAACAAAATACCCCAGGTTTGTTTTGTTTTGAATCCACTTGTGCAGTTGGAAGCAGTGGGTGTATTTTTTTTTCTTTTTACCACTGTTTTTCCAGCACTTGTGGTCCAGTCTGCCTGCATTAACCTCCACACCCCCATGCTGGGAAGGTTTCAGATCAGTTTTGTCTTGGATTTTTATAATTTTATACCGAGGCAGCTGATTTTATTCATTGCTTCCTGAGACTTGGGTCTATTTTTGTATTGAAAAAGAGGGGAAAAAAAAACAAACAAAAACATCTCCTTCTAAAACTGTGCCTCCTTTTTTGTTTCAGGCCAAGTGTTTCACAACTTTTCTTCTCCCCTAACTGCAGTATTACTAAAGCTCAGCAGTTATTTTATTACCTGACCCATAAGCTAGAGGAGGGGTGTGGGGAGATGCTTTCTTCTTCTGGTTTTCTTTTTGTTGTTTTTTGGGGGGATTTGTTTGTTTGGTTTGTTTTGTTTTTTTTTAATTTTCTCTATTTTTTGTTGTTGTTATTTCCCAAAGAAGCAGCAGCAGAAAAATCATTCCTGGGAACAGGCACCCGAGTGTGAGAGAAGTGAGGTGGTGTTTTCCCATGCAGGTCACTTCCACTCTTGGGCTTTATCTTGCCAGCTTCTCCCTGCAGTCTTTCTTCTAGATTTTTTTTTTCCCCTTGTTGTTTTTAGTTTTGTTTTGGACTTGAAGGGAACATTTTTATTTTACTTTTTTTTTTTTTTTTTTTTTTTGGAAGAGTATGGGGCCAGTGTGTGAGAAAACCACCAAAAAGCACAAAGGTGGCCTTTAACTCTGCTGTTTCTTTCTCTTCCCCTCTCCCCTTTTTAATCCTGCCAGCCTGTGGGAGTTGACTTCTTCTGGCTTCCATTTATTTCCATTTATCTCAAAGTAAAGGATTAACTTCCCTGGGGTGTCTCCTTCCCTTGGAGGTTGCACTGAAGAGCCTTTCACCCTTTGAAGGAGCGGAATGGCAGAGTTAAGGAGGGAAACAGTTCTTACACAAGGAGGTTTTTTTTTCCACCAGCCCACCCCCCCGAAAAAAAAACAAAGTGGGTCCATCTGCTGTAAAAAAAACAAAAAAAAGGAAAAAAATAATATTACTAATAATTCCATTCTGGCTCAATGGGTTTTGCTGCATTGTTCAGCCTTGGTCCCACCTCTTCTCCAAGACAACAGGAGCTCAGGGAGCACCCGACTCCCCAGGAAAAGCTGGAAAAAGACACCAGAATTGAAGGGTTTTGTCCAGAAAACTTTCTCCTCCTGTTCTTGGGGTCTTGCACCCAGTTGGTGGCCACCTCCAAGCTGAAGCTGAAGCTCTGATTCCACCAAACCTCCTTGAGCTGGGAATCTGCACTGGAACCTCCTGGAGCTGCAGGGATAGAGGAGAAGACCTGAGGCTGGGTGGGGTCCCTGGGCTGCCACCCTTGGGAAATTTGTCACCACAAAACCCCCTCAGTGCCACCACCATCCCCAACTTGGTGGCAACTCGTGGGACTTCATCTCCAGCTGTGGTGTTTGAGGAGCCCAAGCCTCAGCAGCAAAAAAAACCCAGGATGAGTAAATTTCTTCCATGGAAACATTTCTCCTGATCCTTAAGATTTTGAATGGGCTTTTTTTTTTTTTCTTTCTTTCTTTTTCTTTTTTTTTTTTTTCTTTTTTTTTTTTTCCTGTTGTTGCTTTGGGAGGGGGGGGAATATAGAGATGGATCTGGATCTTTATACATCTGCTATAAGATATTTTTGCAAACAGAGTTGTATACAAAGATGTATTGTGTACATTTACATGTATATTCTGGAACTTCTAAAATTTGAATAGAAAAAAAGAGAAAAAAAAAAAAACTGAAAATATTTAATGAATATCCAAACTGTGAGACCCAATTAGCATTCAACAACTTTTCTGCTTCACTTTTCTTTTGGACTGTGTTAAGAATTGTAGTCAAACCTGCCTTGTTTTTTTGTTTTGTTTTCTGTTTGTTGTTTTCTTTTTTCTTTTTTTTTTCTTTTTAGAAATTACAAAGCTAGGCAAATTTTTGTGCTTTTTGGATTAATAGAAACCAGTTCTAGGTGATTAAGTATGATCTTAACTTATTGATACTGTGTTTTACTTTGTAATATTGTACTGTGGATAAAAACTATATTGAGCCATGGAGTTGGAGTTTACAAAAAAAGAAAAAAAAAGAGCTTTTCACTTTGCCAAAACGTTACAATTTAAAGGCAGCATAGTCTTCAGCTTTCCTAATCTTTTTTCTTAAGAGCTAGTGTCTTTTTTGTACACTAAAAAAAAAAAAAAAAAAAAAAAAAAAAAGCTGAATGCTGATTTTGCAACATATAATAAATTCACTGTATTGGAAAACAAGCAAACAATAAGGTTGTGTATTTCTTTTCAGTGCTTCTTACTTGCAAGAAGACTCCAAAAGGAAAGGTGATGAATGTCTGGTAGGGAGCTGGGGAGCAGGAAATTTGTAGGAACCATCTCAGTTGAGGGAGTTAAAGTCAGAGCAGGAGGAAGGAGACCCCAGAAGGAAAAAGGTTCTGCTCTGGAGCACCCATTTTCCACCTCCTGCCCAGCAAGGTGGGTGTGGAGCCACCTTTGGGGAAGGTTTTCTGGTGGGATCAGCTTCTCCCTTGGTAAAATCCTTTTTAGGGTGAAATCTTTTTGAAGAGGGACCCATGGTGGGCTGGTTCCAGAGGGAAATCCCATGAGCATGGAATTATGGAATGCTTTGGGTTGGAAGGGACCTTAAAGCTCCAACCCCTTGCATGGGCAGGGACCTTTCCCACCAGCCCAGGTTGCTCCAAGCCCCATCCCAACCTTCCAGCACTTCCAGGGATGGGGCAGCCACAGCTTCCTGGGGCAACCTGGGCCAGGGGCTCAGCACCCTCAAAGAATTTTTTTCCTAAATTTTTCTTCAAGTTTTAACCCATTTCCCCTTGTCCCCTCACCACACCCCTGTGCCAAGAGCCCAGCCCCAGCTTTCTCATAGCCCCTTCCGATCTTGGAAGGTTCCTAGAAGGTCATGGAGCTCAGAGAGGTGGCAGCACCCAGGATCCTTGCTCCTTCCCTTGGGATCAACCACACCGGAGTTCCCAAGGTCCTGGGGGCTCCTGCTCTGGGGAAGCTCCAGACTTTCTTCAGGTGCTTCCCCAGCAAGGGGGAAGGAATCCTCAGCTTCCCTCCCAGGAGCTGAGGAGGCTTTGAGGTCCCAATTTCCTGGTGTGGGGAGTGAATCAGAGCCGGGGGGAGGTTGAGATGAAGGGGATGGAGCTTCCACCTCTGCCCGCGGGGCTGAATAAAGCTCAGGATGCAAATAGCGTCTTGGAGGGGGGGATGGAGGCTTTGTCCCTTTTTTAGGGTTTTGCTCCTGGTGCAGCATCCTCAGGGCTGCTGCTCGCTGGGGTTGGAGCAGGCACAGGAAAGCAGAAGATAAAACCACTCCAGGAACCTGCTCAATCCCATAATAAGCACTAAATCCGTGCTTTTTAACCCAGGTTGGCCGCGTCCCGCTGCAGGGTTCTGCCTTTAAAAGGGGGGGGGGGAGAAAGGAAACCATCTAGGAATGGAATCCTCTCCTCCAAAATTCCTGCCTGGAGTGTTTCGGTTTTTAAAAGGTGAGGGGAGGGCTCTGCTCCATCATCTGTGTCACCAACAGGGGGAGGTGACAGTCCCCAGCTTCACCCAACCCATGCTGTGGGGTGAGCTGATGATGTTCTTGCAAAATCCCCCCCCCCAAATCACTGATTTTTCACTCCCAAACCCCCCCTCTGAGCCAAGCTCCACATCCCCACCTTTAATTCCTGCTCTTGAGGGTTCAGGACTGATCCTGGGAGGCTCAGGGACATGGATGCTCCTAAGGGAAGGGTCCCCGTCCCCCATCCCCTTCCCTGCCAGCTTTCCTGGGGAATTCCTCTCCATCCTTGGCAGCTCCAGCTCTGCCCGGGGTCAGGCACTGAGCTCATTAAACTGGGAGCTGCCCCAGTGGAAATTTACTGAGTTTGCCTCCCCCTTCCTTGCCAGAGCCAGCCCGGCTCCTGCCTCCTCCTTATCTTCACCCAGCCGGGAGCTGGGGACCCAGGCTTGGGGACAAGGAGCAGCATCTATTTTGGGCTGTGGCCATGTGTCCCTCCTGCCTGTGAAGCCAAGTGCAGGTCCGGGAGGAGCCCAGGGCTCTGATAATTCAGGTCACACTTGAGAGAAAGAAAAAAAAAAAAAAAAAGTTAAAAAAAAAAAAAAGTGTCACTTAGCAGTGACACAAGGTGCCCTGAGATGAGTGTCACACGGATGTGGGGAAGGTAAGAGGTGACCCCGCAGTGTCCTGGGTGCCCCGGTCACCTTTTGAGGGAGGAAAAAAGGGAAAAGAAAAAAAAAAAACAAACCAACACAAAAAAACCCTCCACCACAACAAAAAACCAAAACCATAAAAAAAGCAGCAGGCCGGGTTTTTCCTGGGCACTTTTTGCTGGTGGCTGGGTTAGAGGAGGAAGTTGGTTGGAATATTTTGTCCTGGACACGGTCTGATGGTGCAGGGCCCTCTTGGGACCTCCACCAACCCCAATTGTCCCTTCCCACGCGTGGGTCTGCCCGGCCTTGGGTGATGGCACAGGGAGAGGGGGAAGGACAAGGAGCCGAGATAAGGAAGGGGCAGAGCCTGGGGGTGGGGGGGTTGCTCAATGCCAGGGGGAAAAAAAACAAATGTGGAAGAAAAAAGCAGCTGCTTGTGTCTAAAACGCAGGAGTTTGGGGCTATTTGGGGGATTTAGGGGCGTCCTGCCTGTATTCCCCCTGCCCCCCTTTACTTCTGGTAGGATCAGCCCCTTGAACCTGCTGGGAATGAAGGAATCACCCAAAAGTTTGGTGCCACCAGAACCTCCCGAGTGGGTTTCGTGGCCTTGGATGCTTTGTCCCCTGGGATGCCAGGGTTTTGGGGTTTTTTTTTGGGGGAGGGGAGGGTGTAGGGGTTTATCACCATCTCTTTGGCTCCTCGGCTCGGCCTGGCTCCCTGCCAGCCCCCGGCAGCTGGGGATTGAAGCCGTTTTTTGGGCGAGGAGCCCGGGCTGCTGGCCCGTGGCCACCGCGTTGGGCGAGCAGGAACAAGGGAGCCCTGCTGCTGCGGTGCCGAGCGTGGGAGGAGTGGGAAGGGAGTGGGGAGTGGGAAGGGGGGGGGTGGGGGAAGGAACAATGGTGGGAGTTATGGGAGGGGGGCAAAGAGAGAGGAAAAAAAAAAAAAAAAAAAATTAAAAAAAATAAAAAAAAGAAGGAAAAAGCAGTGGAAAAATACCAGTTCTGGGCCCCTGGCAGAGCTGCCCGGACCCTCCCCGCCCCAGGATTATTGTACAAAGAAATGTTATTTTTGTTTCAATAATTTGCTGAGGCACTGGCATTCCAGCGCGGGGCTCGTTTTGTCCTCCAGCCCGGCACCAAGGGATCATTGTTCCTCCCGGGCCGAGGGGCCATGGACGCGACCCCCCCAACCCCCCCCCATCCCCAACCCCTCCATCCCCATCATCACCCACCACCCCCCTCCCCATCCCCATCCCCATCCCTCTGCCCCTCCCCGGGGCTCGGGGGTCCCAAGCTGAGGACTGAGGGTGCCAAATGTGTGTCCCCCCCCCACCCACCCCCCCCGGCCCATGGTGGGTGGCGGGGAGCGGAGCTGTCCTCGCCGTGTCTGCGGGGAGCCCGGGGGGTGAGGAGGGGGCCCGGGCGTTGCTCCTGCTCCGGGGGCTCCTTTGAAGCCGGGCCTGGGCATTGAAATAGCGGCTGGACCCCCGGGGGGGGCAGGGAGAGGGGTGCCAGCTCTGCCCCATCGCTACCAGAGCAGCGCCTTCCCCCCCCCCCGAGGGCACCCCACACTTCCCCCCATGTAGGGTGCTGCCCCACACAGGGCTTGGTGCCCCCTGGCATGGCCGATGGGGGCTGCCCCGGGGGGGGGGTGGGGTGTAGGGAAAGGGTGGCCCTGGAATAGGGGGGGGGGGGCTATGTCAGGGGATATGGGGTGCTGGTGCCAGGGGGCTTGGGGTGCACATGTGGGGGGCTGCAGGGTGCTGGGGTGCCAGTGCTGGGGGGCTGTAGGGTGCTGTGACCTTTGGGGTTTCCATATAGGGGGGCTGTAGGGTGCCGTGTCCTTTGGGGTGAGTGTATGGGGGTCTTTAGGGTGCTGTGACCTTTGGGGTGTCCATGTGAGGGGTCTGGGGTGCCCGTGTTGGGGGGGCTACAGGGTGCTGGGGGCTCTGGGTGCCCCTATAATGGGGAATGCAGGGTGCTGGTGCCAGGGGCTTTGGAATATATGGGTGGGGGGGCTTCAGGGGGCCACGCTGCTGATGGGTGCCGTGACTTTTGGGGTGCCCGTGTGGGGGGACCGCAGGGTTCTGGGGTGCCGGTCCAGAGGGTCTGCAGGGTGCTGGGGGCTCTGGGGTGCTGGTGCTGCCCCCCCCAGATCAGAAAGCCCCGGGGTTGGCAATAGCCGGAAGGCGACAACGGGACCCCAGGTCCCGGGTTCGGTCCCGGTCCCGGTCCCGCCGCCACTTCCCTTTCCCGGGTCAGCTGCCGCTCCCCCCGGCCCGGGACCCCCCGTATCCCCCCGGTAAGAACCGCCGGGGGGTCCCGGGGCCGCTCCGCACCTGCCGCCGGTCCGGGACCGGGGAGTCCCGGGGATGGTTCGGAGGGGGATCCCGGGGGGGTCGGTGCCGGGGGCGGCGGGGCACGTGCGGGAGGGGGTGGGGGGCGATGCCGGGGGGGCCGCTTTTGGGGGCGGGTCCGGGGGTGGGGGGGGGGCGGGACCTGGGAGCCGATTAAGCGGTGGGAGCCGGAGCGGCCGCAGCCGCGATCGCATCGTCCCCCGCGGGCGGCACCGGGACCGGCACCGGCACCGGGACCTCCAACGCGTCCGGCCCGGTGAGTCCACGCGGGGAGGGGACAAGGGGAGGGGACGGCCCGGGACGGGTTTGAGCCTTCCCAGGTCCCAGGGAACGGGGGTGGCCCCGGCTCTGTGGCACCCCGCGTCCCCGGGAGTGCCGGGACGGCAGGGACAGCCCTGTCCCCATGTCCCCCGACACCCCGGGGAGCAGGGACAGCCCTGTCCCCATGTCCCCCGACACCCCGGGGAGCAGGGACAGCCCTGTCCCCATGTCCCCCTGCACTCCGAGGAGCAGGGACAGCCCTGTCCCCATGTCCCCCTGCACTCCGAGGAGCAGGGACAGCCCTGTCCCCATGTCCCCCGACACCCCGGGGAGCAGGGACAGCCCTGTCCCCATGTCCCCCGACACCCCGGGGAGCAGGGACAGCCCTGTCCCCATGTCCCCCGGGAGCAGTTCTACTTCTGTGCTCCACTGTCACCTCCCGGGAGGGGACAGCGGGGACAGCCAGCAGCAGGACAGGGATCCTGCACTCTCCGGGCTTGCTGGGGGGAGGGGGAGGAGAGGTGGTCTTGGGAGCAGAGGGTTCCCGGGGGACACACACGCTCCCCCCTCTTGCTCCCCGCCTGTCGGTGCCGGGGAGGGGACCGTGGTGGCATCTCCACTGTCACCAGGAGGTCGCGGGGCAGGGAGCCAGCAGGGGGGGAGTTCCCATCGTGCCAGGCCTGCGGGGTTGCCACCCATTTCCTCCTATTCCAGCTCCGGGAACAATGGCCGAGACATTCCTGGTGGAGAGCCCCGACGTGACCTACAGCAGAGACTTCATCGAGGCCAAGTACACGTACAGCACCGTGCATGTCACCAAGGAGAACGGGGTCACCAAGGTAGGGACAGGGGACACCGAGGGAGGGGCAGGAGGTCACCAAAGTACGGACAGGGGGGGCTCCAGCTGCAAGATTTGGGCAAGGGGGCTCCAGCTGCAAGAAAAGTGTCACCAAGGAGTAGGGGGGGTGGGCAGGGGGTCAGCGAGGTGCAGGGGGTGGGCAGGGGGTCACCATCATCATCATCACCATGATGGAATCCTTTTGGCTGGAGAAGAGCTGTAAGATCAGCACGTCCAAGGCCAGCACTGAACTGTGTCCCCCCAGCACTGAACTGTGTCCCCCCAGCACTGAACTGTGTCCCCCCAGCACTGAACTGTGTCCCCCAGCACCACACCTCCTGGCTTTGGACCACCTGGGTTCTGCTCGTCCCCTCCGGGTCCCTTTTGTCTCTGTTCTGTAGGTCAGACCATGCTCGACCCGTTTCACCTTCCGGACCGGGCGGCACGTCCCTCGTCTGGGGGTGATGCTGGTGGGCTGGGGGGGCAACAATGGGACCACGGTGACAGCAGCCGTGCTGGCCAACAAGCTGGGGCTGTCCTGGATGACCAAGACAGGGCGCAAGGTGGGTGTCCCCTGACCTCAGGAAGGGATGGAGCTGGTGACACCTGATTCCTCCTCCATCTCCTCCCTGGCTCCAGGGGGGGGGGGGGGCTGCAGCCCTGGTGTGTCTGTGTGTCCCGGTTTGGGGGTGCTGGGAGTGAATCCTTTAGGTTCTGGTGGTTCATCCTCGTGTTCTCCATCCCAGAAAGCCAATTACTACGGCTCCCTGCTCCAAGCTTCCACCGTCTGCCTGGGTTCCAGCCCCACTGGTGATGTCTACGTGCCTTTCCGGGACCTTCTGCCCATGGTGCATCCCAACGACATCGTCTTTGATGGTAGGTGGGGGGTGGGGGGAGATCCCACAAAATGGGGAACCTGGAAGGATCGGGTCGTGTTCCCCCCCCCCCTCCCTCTTTTTTCCTCCAGGTTGGGACATCTCCTCGCTGAACCTGGCGGAGGCCATGAGGAGGGCGGAGGTGCTGGATTGGCAGCTGCAGGAGCAGCTTTGGCCCCACATGGAGAAGTTGAGGCCCCGACCTTCCATCTACATCCCCGAGTTCATCGCTGCCAACCAGGAGGAGCGGGCGGACAACGTCCTCCGCGGGTCCATGGCCGAGCAGGTCCTGGTGGGGGGGGGGCAGAGGTGGGGAGGGGGAGGTGGGGAACGCCAGCCCTGGTCTGATGCATCCCTCTGGGTGCCATCCCAAGGTGGAGCAGATCCGCAGGGACATCCGGGATTTTAAGGAGAGCAGCGGGGTGGACAAAGTCATCGTCCTCTGGACGGCCAACACCGAACGGTTCTGTGACATCGTGCCGGGGCTCAATGACACCGCTGAGAACCTCCTGAGGGCCATCGAGGTCAGGGGAGAGGGGAGAGGGACCTGGAGGGGTGTGTGTGGGGGGGGGTGACAACACCGGCCTGCTAAGCCCTGAGCCCACCCCTTTTTGTGTCCCCCCACCCCACAGAGAGGTCTGGAGGTGTCTCCGTCCACGCTCTTTGCCGTGGGCAGCATCTTGGAGGGTTGTGCCTACATCAATGGCTCTCCCCAAAACACCTTCGTGCCCGGGGCAGTGGAGTTGGCCTCCCAGCACAACGTCTTCATCTGTGGGGATGACTTCAAGTCGGGTCAGACCAAGCTGAAGTCGGTGCTGGTGGACTTCTTGGTGGGCGCCGGGCTCAAGGTAGGTGGGGATGGGGTGGTCTCAGGTGGGATCTGTGGGGGACAAGGGGGGGGTGACCTGGGTGGGAGCTGCCCCAGGGGAAGTTAGGATGATATTAGGGAATATTTTTTCACTGAGAGGCATTGGGGTGGCCCAGGGCAGCGGTGGAGTCACCATCTCTGGAGGTATTTAAAAGGCGTTTGGACCTGGTTGTCAAGGCCCTGGTTTGGGAGTTGACCAAAAGTTGGACTGGGTGAGCTCTGAGGTTTCTTCCAAGCTGAACATTCTGTGATTCCCTGGTTCTCTGCACCCCCTGCTCAGCCCAAGTCCATCGTCAGCTACAACCACCTGGGGAACAACGATGGGAAGAACCTCTCGGCCCCGCAGCAGTTTCGCTCCAAGGAGATCTCCAAGAGCAACGTGGTGGATGACACAGTCCAAGCCAACCCCATCCTCTACGGACCCCAGGACAAACCCGACCACTGCGTGAGTTGGGAGGGGGGGGGGACAGCCACGCTGAGGCCGGGGGGGGGAGGGGGGTGGCAGGGGGGTGACAAGGCCATCCCTCGAGCAGGTGGTGATCAAGTACGTGCCCTACGTGGGGGACAGCAAGCGGGCCCTGGATGAGTACACCTCGGAGATCATGATGGGCGGCACCAACACCATCGTCATCCACAACACCTGCGAGGTGGGGGGGTACCCGGCCCCGGGTGTGTGGGGGGTGAGGGGGGCAAGGGGGGGAAAGCAGTAAGGGGTGATGGAAGGGGTAAGGGGAGGGGAAGGGGTAACAGGGGAAAGGGGTAAGGGGGGGAGAAGGGGTGAAGAAGGGGTAAGGGGTGGTGTAAGGGGTAAGGGGGGGGGAAAGGGTAACAGGGGAAAGGGGTGAGGGGTAAGGGGGGGGGT